>JARQOD010000007.1:120841975-120928601 GCA_033576555.1 Oophaga sylvatica
CCAACCCTAACCCCAATACACCCCTAACCCTAATCCCAACCCTAACCATAACCCTAACCACAAACCTAACCCTAACACCAACACACCCCTTACCCTAATCCCAACGGTAACCATAATCCAAACCCTAACCCCAACTCCAGCCCCAACCGTAACCCTAACTTTAGCCTTAACCCTAACTTTAGCCCCAACCCTAACTAAAGCCCCAATCCTAACTTAAGCCCCAATCCTAACCCTAACTTTAGCCCTAACCCTAACTTTAGCCCCAACCCTAACTTAAGCCCCAATCCTAACCCTAACTTTAGCCCTAACCCTAACCTTAACTTTAGCTTCAACCCCAACCCTAATGGGAAAATGGAAATAAATACATTTTTTTATTTTATTATTTTTCCTAACTAAGGGGGTGCTAAAGGGGGGTTTGACTTACAATTTATAGTGTATTTTTAAAGTGGGTTTTTATGTTTGGCTGCTGTCACACACTAAAAGACACTTTTTATTGCAAAAAATTGATTTTGCATCACATTTTGAGAGCTATAATTTTTCTGTATTTTGGCCCACAGAGTCATGTGAGGTCTTGTTTTTGTGGGACGAGTTGATGTTTTTATTGTTACCATTTTTGGGCACTTGACATTCTTTTAATCGCTTTCTATTCCGATTTATGGGAAACAGAATGAGCAAAAACCAGCAGTTCATGAATTTCTTTTGGGGGGGGCGTCTATACCGTTCCGCGTATGGAAAAATTAATAAGGCAGTTTTATTCTTCGGGTCAGTACGATTACAGCGATACCTCATTCATATCATTTTTTTATGTTTTGGCGCTTTTATATAATAAAACCTATTTTATAGAAAAAATAATTGTTTTTGCATCACTTTATTCTGACATCTATAACTTTTTTAACTTTTTGCTGATGATGCTGTGTGGCAGCTTGTTTTTTGCGGGACAAGATGACGTTTTCAGCGGTAATGATGTTTATTTATAACCATCTTTTTGATCGCGTGTTATTCCACTTTTTGTTCTGTGGTATAATGATAAAGCATTGTTTTTTGCCTTGTTTTTTTTTTTTTTAATAGTGTTCACTAAAGGGGTTAACTAGTGGGACAGTTCTATAGGGCGGGTCGTTACGGATGCGGCGATACCAAATATGTGTACTTTTATAGTTTAGATTTTCTTCGTTCAAATATTTATTTAGTGATAGAATAAATATTGATATTTTTATTATTTTTTATTATTTTTTTTAAATATTTTTACAATTATTATTTTTTTTTATTTAATTCTAACTTTTACACTTTGTCCCACTATGGGACAATCATTTTGTGTAGGCTGATGGCTTCTATTGCATGCAGATGGAGCAGCATCTGTATGCTATAGAAGCTGTCAGCGCTGCAGTTTCTGTACTCTGATCTATGAGACTTCCTGACATGCAAAAAATGGTTTTGTAAATTTTGCTGGAAAAATGAGAAATCGCTGGTCAACTTTTAACTCTTATAACGTCCTAAAAAAAAAATGTTTCCCAAATTGCGCTGATGTAAAGTAGACACGTGGGAAATGTTATTTATAAACTATTTTGTGCAATATGACTCTTTGATTTGAGGACACAAAAATTAAAAGTTTGAAAATTTCAAAATTTTCAACATTTTTGCCAAATTTCAATTTTTTTCATAAATAAACGCAAGTCATAGCAAAAGAAATTTTACCACTCACAAGACGTACAATATGTCACGAAAAAAACAGTCTCAGAAAGAGTGGGATCCGTTGAAGCGTTCCAGAGTTATAACCTCATAAAGTGACAGTGGTCAGAATAGTAAAAATTGGCTTGGTCATTAAGTACAAAATTGGCTCTGTCACTAAGGGGTTAAGCCTCATATGCAAAGAATCATTGTTTTTTTTTTTTTACAGGTGAAGAAAGCTCTAAAGGGCCAAAGGAATAGTTTGGATTTAGATGACCAGTGAAGGTCTTTTTCTTTGTCTGAAAGTCCTGCCTGAGGTTTGAAGGGTTGCTTCATTATTTTTTTTGCTGCGCCCAGAATATTTATTAGGAAAGGGAGAATTAATCAGTTACAGAGGGCTACCTGGTTAAAAATTCATTTTTAGGTTCAGAACAATGTCCTGCCAATGCATTGAGAAACTATTCAAATATTAGGTCTAAAACAGATGGAATACTCTAAAATCTTTGTGATATTGGAATAATTTAACTCTGGATAGTTACAACATTTCATCCCATTCTTTTAGGATCTTTTTAGAGATCGGCAATGATTTATGGATCCAGGTGTCACATCACACAGCTGCATGAGCAGTTCTCTCCATTCATTTTTTTTAGGACCTCCCAAAATTTATTTTGTGTGAGCGATTTACAGTGGAAGGAAGTCAGTGTCCTCCTAACATTTTAATCATTTTCATTGCAGGGAGTGATGTTAATAAGGGTAAGGCCGGCGTCACACACAACCACAAAAAATCGGTCCGTTTTAGACGGTCGATTGTCGGATAAAAATGCAAACATCACACATCCTTCTGGCATCCGATTTTCCTTCAAAGATGCGATTTAGTCGCATGTGTGTGTACCTTGTAACATCCGATTTTCATCCGACTTGCAAGAATTTCTCGCAGGCTTGCAAAACTGACATATAATGGATCCAAAAGAATAGTATTTCAATCACAAAAAAAAGAATAGATATATACACATAGAACACATATATATATATATATATATATATATATATATACATGTCATTGTGACATGTATATATACATATATTTATAGTTCCTAGACTTCTACATACTGTTATAGCCGCTAATTCAATTGCCGGCTTTTGTGAAATCACAGAAGCCGACATGAAATGATACATTGTTTCCACACAGTTAACCATGTCATTTCCTGTATTTTGATATTTGTTTAGAACTTACAATTACATGAGTGTATTTGTGCAAAATTTCAGACATGTAGGGGTTAATTAAAGGTGTAAATTCGTTGAAAAAAAATGTGTGGGCTCCCGCTGTATTTTCTCCACCAGACAGACAAAGCAAGCGAGTGGGGGCAGATAATAACAGCCTAGGGAGGTACATTTTTTGGTGCCCCCCTGGCTACTAACATCTGCCCCCAGACACCCAGAAAGGGCAAATCTATAATTAGATTCGCCCTTTCTGGCACTTTGCCCGTCTATTCCCATTGCCCTGTAGCGGTGGCGAATGGGTTAATAATCTCACCTTAATGTCACCTTAGTATTGAAAGGTGACCTTAAGGCAGGTTAATAATTGAGAGCTGTCAATTAGACAACTATCAATTATTAATCCTATTGAAGTAAATAAAAAAACACACACACACTTTAAGAATAAATAATTTTAATGAAATAAAAACACATTTTTGACCATCTTTTATTTCACTCTTAATCCGTTCGAAGCCCTTGTTCTTTTAAAATAAATATAAAATATAATAAAACAACATTATTCTTACCTATCTGGCAATCTGTCACGTCCCACGCTGTAATCCTTCACAAAGGGTTAACTAGCAATCAGATAAGCAGCGCAAGTAATCCTGCGTGCTCATCTGATAGCTCCTGAATGAATGAGCTTATCTCCTGCCGACAGGAGAGGATGTGATTAATGAATGAAGCTTAATTGATTGTATCCCACTTTCACCTTAGGTCAGGTCACTCAAGTGAAAGTTGTAATAAATCAATTAAGCTCCATTCATGAATCTATTCCTCTCCTTTCGCTGGGAGAGTAACTTATTCATTCAGGGGAATACAGGTCTGAGACAGCATTATTAGCTCTCTGCGACCTGTAACCTGTTAACCCTTTCTGATGGATTACAGCGTGGGACCTGACTGTACATCGGATTGGTAAGAATAATTTTGCTTTTTTATTTTATTTTTATTACAGGAAATGGTTTTAGCAGGAAAATAAAATATTGTCAAAAACTGTGTGATTATTTCATTAAACTTCTTTTTTATTAAACTGTGTGTGTTTGATTTTTCTATCATACAATAGGATTAATAATTGATAGTTGTCTAATTGACAGCTCTCAATTATTAACCTGCCTTAAGGTCACCTTTCAATACTAAGGTGACATTAAGGTGAGATTATTAACCCATTCGCCACCGCTACAGGGCAATGGGAATAGACGGGCAAAGTGCCAGAAAGGGCGAATCTAATTATAGATTTGCCCTTTCTGGGGTGTCTGGGGGCAGATGTTAGTAGCCAGGGGGGGCACAAAAAATGTACCCTCCCTAGGCTGTTATTATCTGCCCCCACTCGCTTGCTTTGTCTGTCTGGTGGAGAAAATACAGCGGGAGCCCACGCATTTTTTTTCAACGAAATTACACATTTAATTAACCCCTACATGTCTGAAATTTTGCACAAATACACTCATGTAATTGTAAGTTCTAAACAAATATCAAAATACAGGAAATGACATGGTTAACTGTGTGGAAACAATGTATCATTTCATGTCGGCTTCTGTGATTTCACAAAAGCCGGCAATTGAATTTGCGGCTATTACAGTATGTAGAAGTCTAGGAACTATAAATATATGTATATATACATGTCACAATGACATGTATATATATATATATATATTATATATATATATATATATGTGTGTTCTATGTGTATATATCTATTCTTTTTTTTGTGATTGAAATACTATTCTTTTGGATCCATTATATGTCAGTTTTGCAAGCCTGCGAGAAAATCTCGCAAGTCGGATGAAAATCGGATGTTACAAGCTACACACACATGCGACTAAATCGCATCTTTGATGGAAAATCGGATGCCAGAAGGATGTGTGATGTTTGCATTTTGATCCGACAATCGACAGTCTAAAACAGACCGATTTTTTGTTGTTGTGTGTGATGCCGGCCTAAGAGTTAAAATTTAGTTAGGGAAATGAAGGAAGACGTTTCATTTCTTAACCCCTTCACCCCCAAGGGTGGTTTGCACGTTAATGACCGGGCCAATTTTTACAATTCTGACCACTGTCTCTTTATGAGGTTATAACTCTGGAACGCTTCAACGGATCTGCGCGATTCTGAGATTGTTTTCTCGTGACATATTGTACTTCACGTTATTGGTAAAATTTCTTCGATATAACTTGCGTTTATTTTTGAAAAAAATGCAAATATGGCGAAAATTTTGAAAATTTTGCAATTTTCAAACTTTGAATTTTTATTCCCTTAAAACAGAGAAATATGTCACATAAAATAGTTAAGAAATAACATTTCCCACATGTCTACTTTAAATCAGCACAATTTTGGAATCAAATTTGTTTTTTCTTAGGAAATTATAAGGGTTAAAAGTTGACCAGCGATTTCTCATTTTTACAACAAAATTTACAAAGCCATTTTTTTTAGGGACCACCTCATATTTGAAGTCACTTTGAGGGGTCTATATAGCAGAAAATACCCAAAAGTGGCACTATTCTAAAAACTGCACCCCTCAAGGTACTCAAAACCACATTCAAGAAGTTTATTAACCCTTCAGGTGCTTCACAGGAGCTGAAGCATCGTGGAAGGAAAAAATGAATATTTAACTTTTTAGCCACAAAAATGATCTTTTACAAACTTTTTTTTTATTTTCACAAGGGTAAAAGGAGAAAATGGACAGATAAAGTTGTTGTGTAATTTCTCCTGAGTACGCCAATACCCCATAAGTGGGGGAAAACCACTCTCTGGGCGCACAGCAGAGCTCGTAAGGGAAGGAGCGCCGTTTGACTTTTTCAAACTAAAATTGGCTGGAATTGAGATTGGATGCCATGTCGCGTTTGGAGAGCTCCTGATGCACCTAAACAGTGGAAACCCCTCACAAGTGACACCATTTTGGAAACTAGACCCCCTAAGGAACTTATCTAGATCTGTTGTGAGCACTTTAACCCCCAAGTGTTTCACAAAAGTTTATAATGCCTGGGTGTGAAAAAAAAAAGAAACAATTTTCCACAAAAATGATTTTTTTAGTCCCAAATTTGTGATTTTTCCCAAGGAAATTGGACCCCAAAAGTTGTTGGCCAATTTGTCCTGAGTACGCTGATACCCAATATGTGGGGGGGGGAACTGTTTGGGCGCACGGCAGGGCTTGGAAAGGAAGTAGTAACGTTTTGGAATGCAGACGTTGATGGGGGTCATGTTCCGTTTGCAGTGCCCCAGATGAGCCTAAACAGTAGAAACCCCCCACAAGTGACCACATTTTGGAAACTAGACCCCTTAGGAACTTATCTAGATCTTTGGTGAGCACTTTGAACCCCCAAGTGCTTCACACAAGTTTATAATGCCCGGGCATGAAAATAAAAAATCCTATTTTTTTCCCACAAAAATTATTTTTAGTCACTAATTTTTTTATTTTCCCAAGGGTAACAGGAGAAATTGGACCACAAAAGTTGTTGTCCAATTTGTCCTGAGTACGCTGATACCCGATATGTGGGGGGGAACCACTGTTTGGGTGCACGGCAGAGCTCGGAATGGAAGGAGCACCATTTGACTTTTTCCAACCAAAATTGGCTGGAATTGAGATTGGACGCCATGTTGCATTTGGAGAGTCCCTGATGTGCCTAAACAGTGGAAACCCCCACAAGTGACCCCATTTGGGAAACTAGACCCCTTAAGGAACTTATCTAGATCTTTGGAGAGCAATTTGAACCCCCAAGTGCTTCACACAAGTTTATAACGTAGAGCCGTAAAATTAAAAAATCATATTTTTTTCCACAAAAATGATCTTTTCACCCCAATTTTTATTTTCCCAAGGGTAACAAGACTCCAAAAGTTATTGTGTAATTTGTCCTGAATACGCTAATACCCCATATGTGGGGGTAAACCACTGTTTGGGTGCATGGCAGAGTTTGGAAGGGAAGGAGTGCCGTTTGACTTTTTCAACGCAGAATTGGCTGGATGCCATGTCGTGTTTGGAGAGCTCCTGATCTGCCTAAACAGTGGAAACCCCCCACAAATGACACCATTTTGGAAACTAGACCCCTCAAGGAACTTATGTAGATGTGTGGTGAGCACCTTGAACCCCCAAGTGCTTCACAGAAGTTTATAACGTACAGCCGTAAAATAAAAATTTTTTTTTTTTTTTTACAAAAATGATTTTTTTCGTCCCCAATATTTTATTTTCACAAGGGTAACAGGAGAAATTGGACCCCAAAAGTTGTTGTCCAATTTGTCCTGAGTACGCTGATACCCAATATGTGGGAGAAAACTACTGTATGGGTGCACGTCAGGGCTCGGAAGGGAAGTAGTGACGTTTTGGATTGTAGACTTTGATGGAATGCTCTGGGGGCGTCATGTTGCATTTGGAGAGCCCCTGATGCACCTAAACAGTGGAAACCCCCACAAGTGACCCCATTTTGGAAAATAGACCCCACAAGGAACTTATCTAGATGTGTGGTGAGCACTTTGAACCCGAAGTGCTTCACAGAAGTTTATAATGTATAGCCGTAAAAATAAAAAATATATTTTTTTTTACAAAAATTATTTTTTTCGCCCCCAATATTTTATTTTCACAAGGGTAACAGGAGAAATTGGACCCCAAAAGTTGTTGTCCAATTTGTCCTGAGTACGCGGATACCCAATATGTGGGAGAAAACTACTGTATGGGTACACATTGGGGCTCGGAAGGGAAGTAGTGACGTTATGGATTGTAGACTTTGATGGAATGGTCTGGGGGCGTCATGTCGCATTTGGAGAGCCCCTGATGCGCCTAAACAGTGGAAACCCCCCACAAGTGACCCCATTTTGGAAAATAGACCCCACAAGGAACTTATCTAGATGTGTGGTGAGCACTTTGAACCCCGAAGTGCTTCACAGAAGTTTATAATGTATAGCTGTAAAAACAAAAAATATTTTTTTTTACAAAAATTATTTTTTTTGCCCCCAATATTTTATTTTCACAAGGGTAACAGGAGAAATTGGACCCCAAAAGTTGTTGTCCAATTTGTCCTGAGTACGCGGATACCCAATATGTGGGAGAAAACTACTGTATGGGTACACATTGGGGCTCGGAAGGGAAGTAGTGACGTTATGGATTGTAGACTTTGATGGAATGGTCTGGGGGCGTCATGTTGCATTTGGAGAGCCCCTGATGCGCCTAAACAGTGGAAACCCCCCACAAGTGACCCCATTTTGGAAAATAGACCCCATAAGGAACTTATCTAGATGTGTGGTGAGCGCTATGAAGCCCCAAGTGCTTCACAGAAGTTTATAACGTACAGCGTAAAAACAAAAAAAATCATTTTTTTTTAAAAAATTATACTTTTGCCCCCAGTTTTTTATTTTCCCAAGGGTAACAGGAGAAATAGGACAAATTGCACAATAACTCTTAGGGTCCAGAGTACGCTGATACCCCATATGTGGGAGTAAACTACTGTTTGGGCGCATGGCAGAGTGTTATGTTACGGTAGCTGAGGAGTGCAGGTAAAAAAGGAAATACACCAGAGCAGTTGGAATCTATGAGATTGCAGTACCCTGACTAACCACCGCAACTAGAGGCAGCCGTGGAGCGTTCCTACGATGGTCCTAGACGCCTCGTCACAGCCTGAGAAACTAACTACACCTAAAGATAGAAATAGGAAAGCTATCTGCCCCGGAGCAGAACCCCAAAGATAATAGAAAGCCCCCAAACATGTAATGGCGGTTAGACAAGAGGAAATACTGACACAGAAAGAAAATAGTATGAGCAAACGCTGGGGCCCAAACTATCTAAATAGAAAAGGACAGGAAGGGTACTTACTGCAATCCCAGAAAACCCTGAAAAACACCAACTCTACTAATTTCAAAATCACCTGAGATCACACGACCTCTACCACCTAAATTAGTTCTCTGGTGTAACAAAAACAGCAGCCACTGAAAAAACTGCAAAAAGCAAAAGTACAAAACACAGTGGCTGGACTAAACTGAGAGGGCAAAAGCCCCCGGAGGGGACCCAGAAGGCCCCCACAGAAGTGCAGGACAAAATGCAAAAATATAGCAAAAACACAAAATAAGAAATTGTCTTATCTGATAGCAGGAGATGCAGACACGACACAGCAGGCTACAAGGGAAACTGGAAAGAAGGATTCAGACCAGAACAATTGATCACCGGCAACCCTGATGGGAAAATGATTCCCTTAAATAAGACCAATCAGTAACACCTGATTCCCAATCCTCACTAGTACCGCTAGTAACCACCAGAGGGAGCCTCTGCTCAGAACTCATCTCAAACCCATTCACAACAGTACCCCCCCCTTGAGGAGGGTCACCGAACCCTCATTTGAGCAACCAGGTCGGTCAGGATGAGTTCTATGATACGCACGGATAAGTCTCCTAGCATGGATGTCCGAAGCAAACACCCAAGAATTATCTTCCTGGCCATAACCTCTCCATTTAACCAAATACTGGAGTCTTCGTCTAGAAAAACGAGAATCCAATATTTTCTCAACCACATACTCCAGATTGCCCTCAACCAAAACAGGGTCAGGAGGCACAGCAGCAGGAACCACTGGCTCAACAAACCTCTTCAACAAGGACTTGTGGAACACGTTATGGATCTTAAATGTCCCTGGAAGAAGCAAACGAAAAGAAACAGGATTAATAATCTCCATGATCTTATAAGGTCCAATGAACCTAGGCTTAAATTTAGGAGATGCTACTCTCATAGGAATATTCTTTGAGGACAACCAGACCAAGTCCCCCACTTTAAACCGAGGACCATCAGTCCTATGCCGGTTAGCAAACCGCTGGGCCTTCTCCTGAGAGAGGGACAACCTCCCCACTACCTGGTCCCAAATCTGCTGCATACGCTCAACAACAGAGTCAACACCTGGACAGACAGAAGCCTCCGTCTGTCCTGAAGAAAATCGAGGGTGAAACCCAGAATTACAGAAAAACGGAGACATCAAAGTGGCAGAGCTAGCCCTATTATTAAGAGCAAACTCAGCCAAAGGCAAAAAAGAGACCCAGTCATCCTGATCAGCAGACACAAAGCATCTTAGATAAGTCTCCAATGTCTGGTTTGTTCTCTCAGTTTGACCATTGGTCTGAGGATGAAATGCCGAGGAGAAAGACAATTGAACACCCAGTTTAGAACAAAAAGTCCTCCAAAATCTGGAAACAAACTGGACTCCTCTGTCAGACACAATGTTCTCAGGAATGCCGTGTAAACGAACCACGTGCTGAAGGAACAACGGCACCAATTCAGAGGAGGAAGGCAACTTAGGTAATGGCACAAGATGTATCATTTTGGAAAACCTATCACAAATTACCCAGATGGTGGTCATTCTCTGAGAAACAGGAAGATCGGAAATGAAATCCATAGAGATATGGGTCCATGGTCTCTTGGGCACAGGCAATGGCATCAACAAACCACTAGAGCGAGAGCAAGGCTTGGAGCGAGAGCAAGTCCCGCAGGACTGCACAAATTCCCTGACATCGCGAGACAAGGTAGGCCACCAAAAGGACCGACTAACCAAGTCTCTGGTACCAAAAATTCCGGGATGCCCAGCCAATGCGGAACAATGAATCTCAGACATCACACTCTTTTTCCATTGGTCCGGGACAAACAATTTTCCAACAGGGCAGCGCTCGGGCCTATCCTCCTGACACCCCTCCAGAGCAAGTCTCAAATTAGGCGAGATGGCGGAAAGAACTACACCCTCCTTCAAAATAACAGAGGGATCAGATAGCTCAGGAGAGTCCGCAAGGAAACTCCTCGAGAGGGCATCCGCCTTAACATTCTTAGTGCCAGGAAGAAAGGAAACCACAAAATTAAAACGTGTGAAAAACAAGGCCCACCTGGCCTGTCTAGGATTGAGTCGCTTGGCAGATTCCAGATAGACCAGATTCTTATGGTCCGTAAGGACCACCACCTGATGTTTGGCTCCCTCCAGCCAATGTCTCCACTCTTCAAAAGCCCACTTCATGGCCAATAACTCCCGATTACCCACGTCATAATTACGTTCAGTAGGAGAAAATTTTCGAGAGAAAAAGGCACAAGGGTTACTTTTAGAGGTCTCTGGATCTTTTTGGGACAAAACGGCACCTGCCCCAATTTCAGAGGCATCAACCTCCACCTGAAATGGCAGAGAAACATCAGGCTGCCGTAGAACAGGAGCAGAAGTGAATCTCTGCTTAAGTTCCTGAAACGCAGAGACTGCCTCAGGAGGCCAATTCACCACATCAGAACCCTTTCTGGTCAAATCAGTTAATGGTTTAACAATAACAGAGAAATTACCAATAAATTTACGATAAAAATTGGCAAAACCCAAAAATCTCTGAAGAGCCTTTAATGAAGTAGGTTGGACCCAATCACAGATGGCCTGAACCTTGACCGGGTCCATTTCAATAACAGATGGGGACAAAATGAATCCCAGAAATGAGATCTTCTGTACGCCAAAAAGACACTTTGATCCCTTCACATACAGAGCATTCTCTCTCAAAATCTGGAATACAGTTCGAACATGTTTCACATGAGAGTCCCAGTCATTAGAAAAAATCAAGATATCATCCAAATAAACAATCAGAAACTTGTCCACAAAATCCCTGAAAATGTCATTCATGAAGGACTGGAAGACGGAAGGAGCATTAGTGAGCCCAAAGGGCATCACAAGGTACTCAAAATGCCCTTCAGGGGTGTTAAATGCCGTCTTCCATTCATCCCCGTGCTTAATGCGAATAAGGTTATACGCCCCCCTGAGGTCAAGCTTGGTAAACCAAGTAGCGTTTTTCACCCTGGAAAACAGGTCAGAAATCAAGGGTAACGGGTATTGATATTTCACAGTAATATTGTTCAAGAGACGATAATCAATACACGGCCTTAATGAACCATCTTTTTTGGCCACAAAAAAAAACCGGCACCTAAGGGTGAAGAGGATGGTCTGATATGACCCTTCTCCAATGATTCCTTGATATAAGACCGCATAGCGTCATGTTCAGGTACAGACAAGTTAAAAAGGCGACCCTTAGGGAATTTACTACCTGGCACTAATTCAATAGCGCAGTCATAGCTCCTATGGGGAGGTAAGGATGCAGATTTACTTTCGCTAAACACATCAGAAAAATCAAACAAAAAGTCAGGAACATCCTCAGCCTGGGGGGGGGCAGAAAAAACAGGAGTGTTGGTATTAACACATTGGCAGCCCCAACTGGTTACAGACACAGATTTCCAATCCAAAACAGGATTATGAGACTGTAACCAAGGGAAACCCAGCACGATAATGTCATGCAGATTATATAGAACCAAAAATTTGCAGCACTCCTGGTGATCAGGTTCAACCCTCATTATCACCTGAGTAGAAAACTGGGGTTTATTCTCAGCCAAAGGGGTAGAATCGATCCCCAGTAGGGGAATAGACTTCTGTAGGGGTATCAAGGGAAATCCACAACGTTTAGCAAAATCATAATCCATCAGGTTAATAGCTGCTCCAGAATCAACGAAAGCCTGAGCAGAAAATGAGGACAGAGAGCATATCAGAGTGACAGTTAATAAAAACTTAGTCTGAACACCACCCAAGACAACTGAGCGTGCAAAACGTCTTCCCCGCTTAGGGCAGACTGAAATAGCATGAGAGGCATCACCACAGTAGAAACATAACCCATTGCGCTTTCGAAACTCATGACGCTGTGCCCCAGACACCACTCCATCACACTGCATGGGCTCAGCAGCTGGCTCACAAGGCAACACCACTCCACGCATACTTCTCCGCTCACGCAAACGTCTGTCAATTTGAATCGCTAATGACATAGAATCATTGAGACCAGAGGGGACAGGGAATCCCACCATAACATCCTTTACATTATCCGACAGACCCTTCCGGAAAAGGGCCGCCAAAGCGTCGTCATTCCATTTGGTCAGGACTGCCCACCTACGGAATCTCTGACAGTATAACTCAGCGTCATCAAGCCCCTGATTTAATGCCAACAAGGCTTTTTCAGCTTGATCAGTGACATTAGGCTCATCGTACAATAACCCCAAAGCCTGAAAAAATGCATCAACATCACTCAAAACAGGATCCCCAGGTGTGAGGGAAAAAGCCCAATCCTGAGGATCGCCGCGCAGGAGAGAGATGACAATTTGAACCTGCTGCGCTGCGTTTCCTGAGGACTTAGATTTTAAGGCAAAAACAATTTACAATTATTTTTGAAATTCTGAAACTTAGCTCGATCCCCTGAAAACAAATCTGGCATGGGGATCCTAGGTTCCACAACAGGCAACCTAGCAAGATATGCAGCAATACTCCGAACCTCAGTGGCAAGCTGATCCACACGGCCAGACAACTGTGCAAACTCCATTGGGAGAAAAGATCCTCCCCAGCACCCAGAGATACAGAGGGAAAAAAAAAAAAAAAAATGCAACAAACAGAAAAATATCTCTGACAACTTTTCTTCCTTCAAAATATTTTTTCCCTTCTGTGAGTACCATACAATTTTTATGGCCGGTGATACTGTTATGTTACGGTAGCTGAGGAGTGCAGGTAAAAAAGGAAATACACCAGAGCAGTTGGAATCTATGAGATTGCAGTACCCTGACTAACCACCGCAACTAGAGGCAGCCGTGGAGCGTTCTTACGATGGTCCTAGACGCCTCGTCACAGCCTGAGAAACTAACTACACCTAAAGATAGAAATAGGAAAGCTATCTGCCCCGGAGCAGAACCCCAAAGATAATAGAAAGCCCCCAAACATGTAATGGCGGTTAGACAAGAGGAAATACTGACACAGAAAGAAAATAGTATGAGCAAACGCTGGGGCCCAAACTATCTAAATAGAAAAGGACAGGAAGGGTACTTACTGCAATCCCAGAAAACCCTGAAAAACACCAACTCTACTAATTTCAAAATCACCTGAGATCACACGACCTCTACCACCTAAATTAGTTCTCTGGTGTAACAAAAACAGCAGCCACTGAAAAAACTGCAAAAAGCAAAAGTACAAAACACAATGGCTGGACTAAACTGAGAGGGCAAAAGCCCCCGGAGGGGACCCAGAAGGCCCCCACAGAAGTGCAGGACAAAATGCAAAAATATAGCAAAAATACAAAATAAGAAATTGTCTTATCTGATAGCAGGAGATGCAGACACGACACAGCAGGCTACAAGGGAAACTGGAAAGAAGGATTCAGACCAGAACAATTGATCACCGGCAACCCTGATGGGAAAATGATTCCCTTAAATAAGACCAATCAGTAACACCTGATTCCCAATCCTCACTAGTACCGCTAGTAACCACCAGAGGGAGCCTCTGCTCAGAACTCATCTCAAACCCATTCACAACAGCAGAGGTCAGAAGGGAAGGAGCACCATTTGACTTTTTCAACGCAGAATTGGCTGGAATTGAGATCGTACGCCATGTCACGTTTGGACAGCCCCTGATGTGCCTAAACAGCGGAAAACCCCCAATTCTAACTCCAACCCTAACCCCAACACACCCCTAACCCTAGTCCCAACCCTAACCACAAACCTAACCCTAACACACCCCTATCCCTAATCCCAACCATAACCCTAATACTAACTTTAGCACCAACCCTAACCCTAACTTTAGCCGCAACCCTAACCTTCACCATAACCCTAAGGCCGGCGTCACACTGGCGACAGAATCGGACGACTGCAATGCGATGAAAAATCGTATTGCAGTCTGCCCTATGTTAATCTATGGAGCTGCTTCCACCATCAGATTTTTTGTGGTCTGTTTTAAACGTCCGTGTGCAATCGCAGCATGCTGCGATTGTCACCGATTGTGGGTCGACTATCGCCAATGCAAGTCTATGGGAGCGATGAAAAATCTGATTACAAACGGACCGCATGTGTGACTTGCGATTAAATCGCATCGGTGTCCTTTAGAAAAGCCGGCAATTCATCCCCGGCTATACTGTAAAATCACACTGACAGCTTTAATAAAGAATAGAAAGAATAGATATACACACATAGAATACATATATATATATATATATATATATATATATATATGTAATTGTGACATGTATATATATATATATATATTTATATTTCCTAGACTTCTACATACTGTAATAGCCGCAAATTCAATTGCCGGCTTCTGTGAAATCACAGAAGCCGACATGAAATGATACATTGTTTCCACACAGTTAACCATGTCATTTCCTGTATTTTGATATTTGTTTAGAACTTACAATTACATGAGTGTATTTGTGCTAAATTTCAGACATGTAGGGGTTAATTAAAGGTGTAAATTCGTTGACAAAAAAATGCGTGGGCTCCCGCTGTATTTTCTCCACCAGACAGACAAAGCAAGCGAGTGGGGGCAGATAATAATAGCCTAGGGAGGGTACTTTTTTTTTGTGCCCCCCCTGGCTACTAACATCTGCCCCCAGACACCCCAGAAAGGGCAAATCTATAATTAGATTCGCCCTTTCTGGCACTTTGCCCGTCTATTCCCATTGCCCTGTAGCGGTGGCGAATGGGTTAATAATCTCACCTTAATGTCACCTTAGTATTGAAAGGTGACCTTAAGGCAGGTTAATAATTGAGAGCTGTCAATTAGACAACTATCAATTATTAATCCTATTGAAGTAAATAAAAAAACACACACACTTTAAGAATAAATAATTTTAATGAAATAAAAACACATATTTTTGACCATCTTTTATTTCACTCTTAATCCGTTCGAAGCCCTTGTTCTTTTAAAATAAATATAAAATAATAAAACAACATTATTCTTACCTATCTGGCAATCTGTCCCGTCCCACGATGTAATCCTTCACAAAGGGTTAACTAGCAATCAGATAAGCAGCGCAAGTAATCCTGCATGCTCATCTGATAGCTCCTGAATGAATGAGCTTATCTCCTGCCGACAGGAGAGGATGTGATTAATGAATGAAGCTTAATTGATTGTATCCCACTTTCACCTTAGGTCAGGTCACTCAAGTGAAAGTTGTAATAAATCAATTAAGCTCCATTCATGAATCTATTCCTCTCCTTTCGCTGGGAGAGTAACTGATTCATTCAGGGGAATACAGGTCTGAGACAGCATTATTAGCTCTCTGCGACCTGTAACCTGTTAACCCTTTCTGATGGATTACAGCGTGGGACCTGACTGTACATCGGATTGGTAAGAATCATTTTGCTTTTTTATTTTATTTTTATTACAGGAAATGGTTTTAGCAGGAAAATAAAATATTGTCAAAAACTGTGTGATTATTTCATTAAACTTCTTTTTTATTAAACTGTGTGTGTTTGATTTTTCTATCATACAATAGGATTAATAATTGATAGTTGTCTAATTGACAGCTCTCAATTATTAACCTGCCTTAAGGTCACCTTTCAATACTAAGGTGACATTAAGGTGAGATTATTAACCCATTCGCCACCGCTACAGGGCAATGGGAATACATAGAAAAAACTTTATTGGGGGCGGCAAGGGTAACCTGTGTGGTCTCACATTGGTGACTTTAGTGGTATGTATGACATCACCATGCTTTATTTACCTCTATATACTTACCTATGCTTTCAGCTATGTGAAATATTAATTACATATGGAATAAGAGGCATTATTATATCCATGTTACCACACATGGTTTCCCTTGCTGTGTTTTATTGTGTGTTGTGGCACATGCAGGGTCCACCTGTTATGTAATACTTTTATCTATTATATCAATAAAGTTTTTTCTATTTTTTCTACTTTTGACCTTTGACTGCTTTTGTTTCTCGGCGTCTCCACATATTGTATATGCAGTTGGTCTGCTACAGTCTGGCAACTTTTCAGTTTGCTACTTTATAACACTATGTTATTATATCTTCTATGATGATATATTACTTCCAGTAACTGATATGTTGATCTATGGTGTTATTAGGGCAATGGGAATAGACGGGCAAAGTGCCAGAAAGGGCGAATCTAATTATAGATTTGCCCTTTCTGGGGTGTCTGGGGGCAGATGTTAGTAGCCAGGGGGGGCACAAAAAATGTACCCTCCCTAGGCTGTTATTATCTGCCCCACTCGCTTGCTTTGTCTGTCTGGTGGAGAAAATACAGCGGGAGCCCACGCATTTTTTTTCAACGAAATTACACCTTTAATTAACCCCTACATGTCTGAAATTTTGCACAAATACACTCATGTAATTGTAAGTTCTAAACAAATATCAAAATACAGGAAATGACATGGTTAACTGTGTGGAAACAATGTATCATTTCATGTCGGCTTCTGTGATTTCACAGAAGCCGGCAATTGAATTAGCGGCTATAACAGTATGTAGAAGTCTAGGAACTATAAATATATGTATATGTCATAATGACATGTATATATATATATATATGTGTTCTATGTGTATATATCTATTCTTTTTTTTGTGATTGAAATACTATTCTTTTGGATCCATTATATGTCAGTTTTGCAAGCCTGCGAGAAAATCTCGCAAGTCGGATGAAAATCGGATGTTACAAAGTACACACACATGCGACTAAATCGCATCTTTGAAGGAAAATCGGATGCCAGAAGGATGTGTGATGTTTGCATTTTGATCCGACAATCGACCGTCTAAAACGGACCGATTTTTTGTCATTGTGTGTGACGCCGGCCTAATGGGAAAATGGAAATAAATACATTTTTTTTATTTTATTATTTTCCCTTACTAAGGGGTGATAAAGGGGGGTTTGATTTACTATTTATAGCGGGTTTTTGTGATTGGCAGCTGTCACGCTAAAAGACGCTTTTTATTGCAAAAAATAGTTTTTTGCATCGCCACATTTTGAGAGCTATAATTTTTGCATATTTTGGCCCACAGAGTCATGTGAGGTCTTATTTTTTGCAGTACGAGTTGACGTTTTTATTGGTACCATTTTTGAGCAAGTGACATTTTTTGATCGCTTTTTATTTTGATTTTTGGGAGGTTAGAATGAACAAAAATCAGCAATTCATGAATTTCTTTTGGGGGAGGCGTTTATATCGTTCCGCGTGTGGTAAAATTGATAAAGCAGTTTTAATCTTCGGGTCAGTACGATTATGGCGATACCTCATTTATATCATTTTTTCATGTTTTGGCACTTTTATAGAATAAAAACAATTTTATATAAAAAATAATTATTTTTGCATCGCTTTATTCTGAGAAGCTATAACTTTTTTATTTTTTCGCTGATGATGCTTTGTGACGGCTCGTTTTTTGCGGGATAAGATGACGTTTTCAGGGGTACCATGTTTATTTATATCGGTCTTTTTGATTGCGTGTTATTCCACTTTTTGTTCAGCGGTATGATGATAAAGCACTGATTTTTTGCTTTGTTTTTATTTATTTTTTTAAGGGGTTCACAAAAGGGGTTAACTAGTGGGACAGTTTTATAGGGGGGTCGTTACAGACGCGGCGATACCAAATATGTGTACTTTTATTGTTTTATTTTTTTTATTTACAGGAAGAAATGAATTTATTGGGGAATATTTATTATTTTTTTTTATTTATTTTGGAATTTTTTTTTTACACGTTTATTTTTATTTTTTTTACTTTTTTACATTGTCCCAGGGTGGGACATCACTGTAAAATGTGAGATCGCTGGTCTCACAGTGTGCACAGCACTCTGTGAGACCAGCGATCTCACAGGCAGCGCTGCAGGCTTCTCAGTGCCTGCTCTCGGCAGGCACTGAGGAAGCCGCCTCCCTCCAGGACCCCGGCGCCATCTTGGATCCGGGTCCTGGGAGGGAGGAAGCCCTCAGAACAGCGCGATCACATCGCGCTGTTCTGAGGGTCTCAGGGGGTGCACTTGGAGCCCCCTCACTGCGCGATGCTCCCCTGTGCCCCCAGTACACTGCGATCATGTTTGATCGCGGTGTGCAAGGGGTTAATGTGCCGGGAGCGGTCCGTGACCGCTCCTGACACACAGTCCACGGGTGTCAGCTGTGATAATCAGCTGACACCCGGCGGCGATTAGCTGCGCTTCCCCTCGGAGCGCAGCTAATCGCTATGAAGTACTATCCCGTCCATGGTCAGATTGTCACGGGTTTTATGGACGGGATAGTACGTCAGATGTCAGAGAGGGGTTAAAGGGGTTTTCCCATGAACAAAGTTAATTTTAAAATTTATTTTAATCAATAGATCTTGGAATAATAATAATTTCCACAATTGGATGTGTTTAAATAAAATGTTTCTGTGCTGAGATAATCTTATAAATGTGCCTCTGTGTAATGTCTGTGTCTGACCGTACAGGAACATGGTCTGATCATACCACAGCTCCTGGGCAGCGGAGGAAGAAAAATAGAGTATATTTATTATTATTCCAAGATTATTCTTTAAAATTAACTTTGTTCATGAGAGAACCCCTTTAAAACTTTGCTCCCAAACTCGCATTTTTGGGGGGAGACTATGCCAGGTTTCCTTGGGCATCTAAGAAGAGTTTACTTCTTGACATTATTAAAACAGTTGTCCATTAGAAAATATTAATAATCTGTTGCTAGGACAGATCAATAATATCAGATCAGTGGGAGTCTGACACTTGGCACCCCACCATTCAGCTGCAAAGTGAGGCTCCATTTAATGTGTAGCAGCCACTTCTTCTGAATTGAGCTGTTCTGCAGTATCTGGCAGTGGCTGCTACGCATTGAATGGAGATACGCATTGCAGCTGATTAGTGGAGGTGACAGTAGTCAGACCCAACCAATCTAACATTATTGACCGGTCCTAGGGATAGGTCCCTAGTATTTTGTGACCGGACAACTGTTTTCAATATGTTTATACCGGTAAGCCGCGGTAGCTTATAATAAGTGATCACTGTTTATGCTGGGTTTTGGACCACCAGCAATCTAATATTAAAGGAGTGGTCTGAATCCAAACACATTTTCATCCTAAATCCCTAACTATTAAATGCCATTATCAAAAAACCCTATCCTTCCCTAATTACACTAATTAACTGCTTTTGTTTTTTCCCCCCACTTCCTTTTTGAAGACACTTCGTTTGAGAATCCCCGTGCATGCTTGAATACTTAAGCAAAGCGTTATCAGGGAGCAAAGGTTGCGATCACTGACGCAATCCCTGCCCCATCTCTGAAACGAAGCATCATCAGTGACGCTAGTTTCAGGAGCTGGGCTAGTCCCTGCGCAATGTGCACAATGACAGCGCACTCTTGCGCTGGCTCAGATCAGCAATAACGAGCTGGCACCAAAGCGCACTGTCAGTGCTCATTGACAGAATACCTGGTGACCAAAGACCAGCGCCGCCCCTGCAAGTGACATCTCTTGTGGTGGC
This sequence comes from Oophaga sylvatica, assembly GCA_033576555.1. NCBI lineage: Eukaryota > Metazoa > Chordata > Amphibia > Anura > Dendrobatidae > Oophaga > Oophaga sylvatica. Next base: position 120,862,129 of record JARQOD010000007.1, read on the forward strand.
GCTGTTGGTCTCTGCACGCTGGGTATTTTGACAACACATCTAATTACCAGCTCATTATTGCTGATCTGAGCAGGCAAGACAGCGCGCTGTCATTGTGCACCTCAGGTAAACACTGGGAGGAAGCCACACTCTATGTGTGACCCTACCCTGACATGTTCGTATTGAATTGCTGTATGACCCAATTTAAGCTCTGCAGTATTAATAAATTAATATGATATTATGACACATAATATGATATTATGGCACTGTGCAGGTCTACTCGCCCTATTTATTAATGCCTTACAAAGGATTACCCTAATTTTTTCTTATTGTAGGAAGAGGCAAACACAATCTAAGACCTCTTGGAGCTTGGCATCAAGGCCTGTATTCAGTATGTCCCTCCACACGATGTGTTCTCCTAAATGAGCAATGATATTGTTCTGTGCAGAATTATTCTCTGGCCTATTCTTTAGGTATTATAGCTATTGGCAGGAATAAAGGACATTAAATATTTAGATGGATTATATTTGTTCTCACAGGCAGGGCCGTATTTACAGTTCACCTTAGGGACTAATCCTGAATACGCCCCACTAAAAACACATGGAAATCAGTCACTTATCGTCATAATTTAATCGCTTCTTACCCGTTGTAAGGATAATTGCATTGTTAAATCAATAAATAAGGAGACATACTGTGCATAATGGAAATCAATATTATTTATCATCTGTTGTAATGCTGTAAAAATAATTCTCATCAATGGAACAATTGGTAAAAGTAAATGTCGCTCATAGTGACATTTACATGTGGCATTGCCGACAAGCAGACAGCCAGGTCCTGTGTTCTATGGTGTGGATTGTGCTGCCCAAAGGTCTGGTGCTCTCCTCGGAAATATGGGGCACACAGAGACTGCATAACACCCCCATACAGACACTGGATAACACCCCCATACAGAGAATGGATAACAACCCCATACAGAGACTAGATACTGTAACACCCCCATACAGAGACTGGATAACACCCCCATACAGAGACTGGATAACACCCCCATACAGAGACTGGATAACACCCCCATACAGAGAATGGATAAACCCATACGACTGATAACACCCACATACAGAGACTGGATAACACCCCACAACTATAACATAAGAGACTGGATAACACCCCCATACAGAGACTGGATAACACCCCTATACAGAGACTGGATAACATCCCCATACAGAGACTGGATAACACCCCCATACAGAGACTGGATAACACCCCCATATTCAGACTGGATAACACCCCCATACAGAGACTGGATAACACCCCCATGCAGAGAATGGATAACACCCGCATACAGAGAATGGATAACACCCCCACACAGAGACTGGATAACACCCCCACACAGAGACTGGATAACACCCCCATACAGAGACTGGATAACACCCCATACAGAGACTGGATAACACCCGCATACAGAGAATGGATAACACCCCCACACAGAGACTGGATAACACCCCCATACAGAGAATGGATAACACCCCCATACAGACACTGGATAACACCCCCATACAGAGACCCCATACATTTTTTAGCGTCCACACATCTTAGTTTGGGTAAGCTCTTCCAGGAGTTGGCAATTGGTAAAGCCAATGGTGATTTTGGCCTTGACACATGCTGTGCATCACTGTACACTGCAGCATAATATAAGTGACTATGGTCACATTGGGACTGTGGAGTGACTTCAGCGCTAGGGTGGTGGCAAGCAGTCTATTGCAACTTTGACCTGCCAAAGATTGTATGATGCTGCTGTTTATTCGGGGTACAATGCAAGTGAATGGGGTCACAGTGTGCCAGGCAAGCTTCCATTACCGTGACTCGTCAGTCACAAGTCACAACCAAAGTTAGTTTATTTGCTACTTGGGTGTTGCGGTTGTTCTAAATTGTGGTCCCATTCATTTACATTATTTCAAGGTTGCGGCTACATAGCAAAATATTTTGCTGCGCAATGTGTGCCACCAGCAAGATTGCCATGTAGCTCCAGACTATGGTTACACGCTGACACTTGTCTCACGCCCTGTAATTTCCTTGTAACTTGTAGAGCTGGGGACAGCACCAGGGGCACCCGGCCAAGTGTTGTGCCCACAGCTCCTGCGAGACCCACGCAGCCAAGGTTTCAATTTGCTAAGTCCGCCATATGTAGCAGACGGGGGGTAGTCTACTGAAAGCCATTTTTTGTGGCTGGGCTTTATAGGGAATCAGTAATCTTACAATATATGTATGTAAGTATGTGAAGAAGGAGAAAACGGAGCATATATGTAAAATGCAAAATTTATTTATTATCATAGCAAAAAAAGTCATAAAAGTCTCAATAAATACATATATAAACTTTGCAAGATACAAAAAGGAAGAAATGGCAACCTGGGGGAGAAATTCCAATGTCCTCTGCCAACTAAGTGTAATAGTACCCAGGTAAGGAGTTGCTCCCATAATGTTAAGATGCGTGCACAAAGTGAATTGCCATAGCCAATATGTAAATACAATGGGGCAACACTTACCAATGTAGGGAGAAGGCAGGGGACATCAGAAAGAGACCCACAAGGACCCCCGACGCGCGTTTCGCTTGGATAGTATCAGCTTTCTCAAGGGGATATCCCCTTGAGAAAGCTGATACTATCCAAGCGAAACGTGCTTCGGGGGTTCTTGTGGGTCTCTTAACGCATCTTAACATTATGGGAGCAACCCCTTACCTGGGTACTATTACACTTAGTTGGCAGAGGATGATATGTTTAAAAAAAATAAAAACAATATAAACCACACCACTTTTTTTTTCCCAGGACATAAATAAAATCTAAAAATAAAATCTGCACATTTTGCATAGTGAGTAATTGTATGAGCTAATAAAATATCATTTATAGCAAATAGTAGAATAGGGGTGGTAGTCAGTGCTGCCCATGTTGGAAATCAAGAAACCAAAGGAAGATATCGTGCGGTTTATTCTCGACACGTTTTAAAGTTGGACCAGTTTCATTATATAGATAGAATTGTTAGGACACGTTCACATGTTCAGTATTTGGTCAGTTTTTAACCTGAGTATTTGTAAAATAAAACCAGGAATGGGTTATAAATCCAAAAGTGGTGACATTTATCTATTAGGCCATGTTCATACGGTCAGTATTTGGTCAGGTTTTTACCTCAGTATTTGTAAGCCAAAACCAGGACTGGGTGATAAATACAGAAGTGGTGACGTGTTTCTATTAAGCCACGTTCACACGTTCAGTATTTGGTGAGTTTTTTACCTCAGTATTTGTAAGCCAAAACCAGGAGTGGGTGATAAATACAGAAGTGGTGACGTGTTTCTATAAGGCCGGCGTCACACTGGCGACAGAATCGGACGACTGCAATACGATGAAATATCGCATTGCAGTCTGCCGTATGTTAATCTATGGAGCAGCTCCCAGTATCAGATTTTTTGTGGTCCGTTTTAAACGTCCGTGTGCAATCGCAGCATGCTGCCACTGTCACCGATTGTGGGTCGACTATCGCCAATGCAAGTCTATGGGAGCGATGAAAAATCGGATTACAAACGGACCGCACGTGTGACTTGCGATGAAATCACATCGGTGTCCTTTAGAAAAGCCGGCAATTCATCCCCGGCTATACTGTAAAAGCACACTGACAGCTTTAATAAAGACTAGAAAGAATAGATATATACACATAGAACACATATATATATATGTAATTGTGACATGTATATATATATATATATTTATAGTTCCTAGACTTCTACATACTGTAATAGCCGCTAATTCAATTGCCGGCTTCTGTGAAATCACAGAAGCCGACATGAAATGATACATTGTTTCCACACAGTTAACCATGTCATTTCCTGTATTTTGATATTTGTTTAGAACTTACAATTACATGAGTGTATTTGTGCTAAATTTCAGACATGTAGGGGTTAATTAAAGGTGTAATTTCGTTGACAAAAAAATGCGTGGGCTCCCGCTGTATTTTTTCCACCAGACAGACAAAGCAAGCGAGTGGGGGCAGATAATAATAGCCTAGGGAGGGTACATTTTTTTGGTGCCCCCCCTGGCTACTAACATCTGCCCCCAGACACCCCAGAAAGGGCAAATCTCTAATTAGATTCGCCCTTTCTGGCACTTTGCCCGTCTATTCCCATTGCCCTGTAGCGGTGGCGAATGGGTTAATAAGGCGTTAATGTCACCTTAGTATTGAAAGGTGACCTTAAGGCAGGTTAATAATTGAGAGCTGTCAATTAGACAACTATCAATTATTAATCCTATTGAAGTAAATAAAAAAACACAGACACACTTTAAGAATAAATAATTTTAATGAAATAAAAACACATATTTTTGACCATCTTTTATTTAACTCTTAATCCGTTCGAAGCCCTTGTTCTTCAAAAATAAATATAAAATAATAAAACAACATTATTCTTACCTATCTGGCGATCTGTCCCATCCCACGATGTAATCCTTCACAAAGGGTTAACTAGCAATCAGATAAGCAGCGCAAGTAATCCTGCCTGCTCATCTGATAGCTCCTGAATGAATGAGCTTATCTCCTGCCGACAGGAGAGGATGTGATTAATGAATGAAGCTTAATTGATTGTATCCACTTTCACCTTAGGTCAGGTCACTGAAGTGAAAGTTGTAATAAATCAATTAAGCTCCATTCATGAATCTATTCCTCTCCTTTCGCTGGGAGAGTAACTGATTCATTCAGGGGAATACAGGTCTGAGACAGCATTATTAGCTCTCTGCAAGCTGTAACCTGTTAACCCTTTCTGATGGATTACACCGTGGGACCTGACTGTACATCGGATTGGTAAGAATCATTTTGCTTTTTTATTTTATTTTTATTACAGGAAATGGTTTTAGCAGGAAAATAAAATATGGTCAAAAACTGTGTGATTATTTCATTAAACTTCTTTTTTATTAAACTGTGTGTGTTTGATTTTTCTTTCATACAATAGGATTAATAATTGATAGTTGTCTAATTGACAGCTCTCAATTATTAACCTGCCTTAAGGTCACCTTTCAATACTAAGGTGACATTAAGGTGAGATTATTAACCCATTTGCCACCGCTACAGGGCAATGGGAATAGACGGGCAAAGTGCCAGAAAGGACTAATCTAATTAGAGATTTGCCCTTTCTGGGGTGTCTGGGGGCAGATGTTAGTAGCCAGTGGGGGCACAAAAAATGTACCCTCCCTAGGCTATTATTATCTGCCCCCACTCGCTTGCTTTGTCTGTCTGGTGGAGAAAATACAGCGGGAGCCCACGCATTTTTTTTCAACGAAATTACACCTTTAATTAACCCCTACATGTCTGAAATTTTGCACAAATACACTCATGTAATTGTAAGTTCTAAACAAATATCAAAATACAGGAAATGACATGGTTAACTGTGTGGAAACAATGTATCATTTCATGTCGGCTTCTGTGATTTCACAAAAGCCGGCAATTGAATTAGCGGCTATAACAGTATGTAGAAGTCTAGGAACTATAAATATATGTATATATATGTCACAATGACATGTATATATATATATATGTGTTCTATGTGTATATATCTATTCTTTTTTTTGTGATTGAAATACTATTCTTTTGGATCCATTATATGTCAGTTTTGCAAGCCTGCGAGAAATTCTCGCAAGTCGGATGAAAATCGGATGTTACAAGGTACACACACATGCGACTAAATCGCATCTTTGAAGGAAAATCGGATGCCAGAAGGATGTGTGATGTTTGCATTTTGATCCGACAATCGACCGTCTAAAACGGACCGATTTTTTGTCGTTGTGTGTGACGCCGGCCTTATACTTTTCCTCTGATTGTTCAACTTCTGGTTTTGGTTTATAAATACTGAGGTAAAAAACTGACCGTGTGAATGTGGCCTTACATCAACTAATGTCAGTCCTCACAAATATCATCTATTGCATACGGTGAATGCCATAAATGAATAATAGAAAAAATGGTAAAAATGGTTTTTGGTAAAAATTTTAGTCATTTCACCTTCCAAAAAAACTTAATAAAAAAATTAAGAAAGCCGCATGGACCCCAATGATGATGAGGAAAACTACAGCTCATGTGGCAAAAAAATAAGCCCTGATACAACTCTACCCACTGAAAAATAAAACTCACAGAAGGCAAAGGAATATCAAAAGTGAAGACTCGCCCAAATGTAAGGCCCTAAGGGCGTCATTATAAGGCTATGTGCCCACGTTGCAAAATTTAAGCAGACTTTTCCTCAGCAATTTCGCACATCTTGACCGGAAAAACGCATGCTGATTTTGACGCTTTTTTGTCTCATTTTGACACGTTTTTCATGCGTTTTTGTCACGTTTTTTACAATGCCAGTCCATGGCTGCGGAATCTGCAAAATTAATGAACATGCTGCATTGTTTTCCGCAATGCAATTCTGCTGCGGAAAAAAAACGCCTCATGGGCACAGCAATGGCGGAATGTATGTAAAATTAATGGGATGAGTTTTGTAAGCGCAACGTGGTCACATAGCCTAATAGATGCAGGGGCTGCAATCGCACGCAGGCCCTGAAGCCTAGGGGGGACCACAAGATCCCTATTAAAAATCTGTGATTATTGGGGGCCCTGTTGCAAATTTTGCATTGGGGCCCACGAGCTTCAGGATGTGGCACGGCAAGGACCCGAATATACCTGGACCCTGCCATCGCGAGCTATATGCAATATTTGACAAGAGGATTTGGCTTTATTTTTTTTTTTAATTAAGCAAATCCTGATCCTAAATAGTTCTGCGACAAGTTGCAGACAAGTCGCACAAATGACTCTGGTCGCCGGATTTGTCTCTCCTATAACCACATGATGTAGCTGCTCCATCTAGTGGTCAGATCAGATAGTTGCATAACTAAATACAAATAACTTCGTGGGAATTATCCTGGCGCAAATTTGTTTCAGCTGATAATAAAACGGATCTAGTAGGAGAAAGAAATCGCACAGATAAACACTGCAAGCGTTTTGAAAAAACAAAAACAAACCTGCCATAAACAAGAGCTGACGCAAGCGCAGTACGGATGAAGCGGTCACAGTAGAGGTTACGCATGCGCAGTAAAGGTGCTTGAGCTCCGGAGCGTCCATATTGGAAGAGGTCACAGGAAGTGTGGAGAGCTATACGCTGCAAAAATGTCAACCGCTATGAACTTCGGGACTAAAACCTTCAAGCCTCGACCTCCAGACAAGGGCTCGTTTCCTCTGGATCATCTCGGTGAGTGAATGTGAAGAAGTATCAGCACCAGCGAAACTGGCGTATAACCGCAATACAGCTCCCTCTAGTGGCAAGGCGTGGTGAACTGCAACCTATCGCCCCTCAAACTGCTGTAAAGTAGATAAAGGTAGCCAATCAGATTTCACTTTTCATTCTTTAACGTCCCATTGGAAAATGAAAGCAATGATCTGATTGGCTGCAATTTGGGTAAATGCTGCAGCTTCATGTTTTAGAGTGAGCACTGTGTGACATGAGTGTAAGCTGACATGTCTGCGCCTTCCATAAGTCCTGGCCTGCACTGAGAGCATTTTAGGTCCCTGCATTAGTCTGGCCTGGACTTGTCCAAGGGGAAGCATGGGCATGGAAAAATTTGAACCCTTAACCCCTTCAAGACTGGATGTTTTTTTGTTTTTGTGCTTTCATTTTCCCTCCGCTTTATTTTTTTTCGGCAATGGAGCTGGGATTTGCGTGGCGAGATTTAGCTTTGATTTGTGCTATTTCGGGGTACTTCTTACAGCAATTTAATCTCTTTATTCCATTTTTCAGGGGGGGATGCAAGATAAGAAAAAAATCCAGCTCACTCTACTCACTCTCAGCCAACGTACATGTATGTCCCCGGTCAGGAAGGAGTTATTATGTTAGAAAGCTTCTTATCTTTAGATCCGGTCAGGATCAGTAATATATCTGTTTAGGAAATTAGGCCAGTACCCATGCTGACCTCATCATAAATCCGCATGATCCCGTCTTGTTGGGTCATTGATCGTGGGTAGGCTGGGAGTTGCATTCATAATATGGGCACTTATGGGGATATTCCCATAGTCACAGCCTTGGCTCGTGTTCATAACCACACCTACACCATAGATTTTTCAGTTGCAAGTGATTTAAAAAAAAACTTTATCACTAGTGATGAGCAAACGTGCTGGGATAAGGTGTTATCTGAGCATGCTCGGGTACTAACCAAGTGACTTCAGCGTGCTCGAATAATATGTCCGAGACCCTGCGGCTGCATGTCTCCAGCTGTCAAACATCCGTGATACGTGCAGCCGCGGGGACTCTAACATATTATTTGAGTACGCCGAAGAAAACCGGTTAGGACCCGAGCATGCTCAGATAACACCTTATCCCAGCATGTTCGCTCATCACTATTTAACACCTTTAGCCACCAAACCACCGTTATCATTACCTTGTTTCCCTAGTTATGCTTAACAGTAGTTCTATACGGACAAGTCAAGCATGTGCACCTTGTCACCGCTTTCTATCTTTAGTGGTACTGTGTTTCCAGCAGTGCAGACATCCTGACCATGCACAGTAGCGCTGTCAATATACAGAGTGAGTCTGTGTATTGAAGAGCACAGTGGGGTGTTTAGAACATAGCATATCGGCACTCATGCTGCAGCTCCTCCATCTCTCCCTGATCTGCTCGGCTGTGTTAGTAATGAAGCTGCAGCTCCTCCATCTCTCCCTGGTCTGCTCGGCAGTGTTAGTAATGAAGCTGCAGCTCCTCCATCTCTCCCTGATCTGCTCGGCTGTGTTAGTAATGAAGCTGAAGCTCCTCCAACTCTCCCTGGTCTGCTCGGCTGTGTTAGTAATGAAGCTGAAGCTCCTCTATCTCTCCCTGATCTGCTCGAGCAGTGTTAGTAATGAAGCTGCAGCTCCTCCATCTCTCCCTGATCTGCTCGGCTGTGTTAGTAATGAAGCTGCAGCTCCTCCATCTCTCCCTGATCTGCTCGGCTGTGTTAGTAATGAAGCTGAAGCTCCTCCAACTCTCCCTGGTCTGCTCGGCTGTGTTAGTAATGAAGCTGCAGCTCCTCTATCTCTCCCTGATCTGCTCGGCCCTGTTAGTAATGAATCTGCAGCTCCTCCATCTCCTCCTGATCTGCTCGGCTGTGTTAGTAATGAAGCTGCAGCTCCTCCATCTCTCCCTGATCTGCTCGGCGTGTTAGTAATGAAGCTGCAGCTCCTCCATCTCTCCCTGATCTGTTTAGTAATGAAGCTGCAGCTCCTCTATCTCTCCCTGATCTGCTCGCAGTGTTAGTAATGAAGCTGCAGCTCCTCCATCTCTCCCTGATCTGCTCGGCTGTGTTAGTAATGAAGCTGCAGCTCCTCCATCTCTCCCTGATCTGCTCGGCTGTGTTAGTAATGAAGCTGAAGCTCCTCCAACTCTCCCTGGTCTGCTCGGCTGTGTTAGTAATGAAGCTGCAGCTCCTCTATCTCTCCCTGATCTGCTCGGCCCTGTTAGTAATGAATCTGCAGCTCCTCCATCTCTCCTGATCTGCTCGGCTGTGTTAGTAATGAAGCTGCAGCTCCTCCATCTCTCCCTGATCTGCTCGGCGGTGTTAGTAATGAAGCTGCAGCTCCTCATCTCTCCCTGATCTCCCCCCCCCCCCCCCCCCCCCCCCCCCCCCCCCCCCCCCCCCCCCCCCCCCCCCCCCCCCCCCCCCCCCCCCCCCCCCCCCCCCCCCCCCCCCCCCCCCCCCCCCCCCCCCCCCCCCCCCCCCCCCCCCCCCCCCCCCCCCCCCCCCCCCCCCCCCCCCCCGGGGGGGGGGGGGGGGGGGGGGGGGGGGGGGGGGGGGGGGGGGGGGGGGGGGGGGGGGGGGGGGGGGGGGGGGGGGGGGGGGGGGGGGGGGGGGGGGGGGGGGGGGGGGGGGGGGGGGGGGTTAGTAATGAAGCTGAGCTCCTCCAACTCTCCCTGGTCTGCTCGGCGTGTTAGTAATGAAGCTGCAGCTCCTCTATCTCTCCCTGATCTGCTCGCAGTGTTAGTAATGAAGCTGCAGCTCCTCCATCTCTCCCTGATCTGCTCGGCTGTGTTAGTAATGAAGCTGCAGCTCCTCCATCTCTCCCTGATCTGCTCGGCTGTGTTAGTAATGAAGCTGAAGCTCCTCCAACTCTCCCTGGTCTGCTCGGCTGTGTTAGTAATGAAGCTGCAGCTCCTCTATCTCTCCTGATCTGCTCGGCCTGTTAGTAAATGAATCTGCAGCTCCTCCATCTCTCCTGATCTGCTCGGCTGTGTTAGTAATGAAGCTGCAGCTCCTCATCTCTCCCTGATCTGCTCGGCGTGTTAGTAATGAAGCTGCAGCTCCTCCATCTCTCCCTATCTGTCGGCGTGTTAGTAATGAAGCTGCAGCTCCTCCATCTCTCCCTGTCTGCTCGGCTGTGTTAGTAATGAAGCTGCAGCTCCTCCATCTCTCCCTGATCTGCTCGGCTGTGTTAGTAATGAAGCTGCAGCTCCTCCACTCTCCCTGATCTGCTCGGCGGTTAGTAATGAAGCTGCAGCTCCTCCATCTCTCCCTGATCTGCTCGGCTGTTAGTAATGAAGCTGCAGCTCCTCCATCTCTCCCTGATCTGCTCGGCGGTGTTAGTAATGAAGCTGCAGCTCCTCCATCTCTCCCTAATCTGCTCGGCGTGTTAGTAATGAAGCTGCAGCTCCTTCATCTCTTCCTGATCTGCTCGGCCGTGTTAGTAATGAAGCTGAAGCTCCTCCAACTCTCCTGTCTGCTCGGCTGTGTTAGTAATGAAGCTGCAGCTCCTCTATCTCTCCCTGATCTGCTCGGCAGTGTTAGTAATGAAGCTGCAGCTCCTCATCTCTCCCTGATCTGCTCGGCCAGTGTTAGTAATGAAGCTGCAGCTCCTCCATTCTCCCTGATCTGCTCGGCTGTGTTAGTAATGAAGCTGCAGCTCCTCCATCTCTCCCTGGTCTGCTCGGCAGTGTTAGTAATGAAGCTGCAGCTCCTCCATCTCTCCCTGATCTGCTCGGCTGTGTTAGTAATGAAGCTGAAGCTCCTCCAACTCTCCCTGTCTGCTCGGCTGTGTTAGTAATGAAGCTGAAGCTCCTCCATCTCTCCCTGATCTGCTCGACAGTGTTAGTAATGAAGCTGCAGCTCCTCCATCTCTCCCTGATCTGCTCGGCTGTGTTAGTAATGAAGCTGCAGCTCCTCCATCTCTCCTGATCTGCTCGGCTGTGTTAGTAATGAAGCTGAAGCTCCTCCAACTCTCCCTGGTCTGCTCGGCTGTGTTAGTAATGAAGCTGCAGCTCCTCTATCTCTCCCTGATCTGCTCGGCCCTGTTAGTAATGAATCTGCAGCTCCTCCATCTCCTCCTGATCTGCTCGGCTGTGTTAGTAATGAAGCTGCAGCTCCTCCATCTCTCCCTGATCTGCTCGGCGGTGTTAGTAATGAAGCTGCAGCTCCTCCATCTCTCCCTAATCTGCTCGGCAGTGTTAGTAATGAAGCTGCAGCTCCTCCATCTCTCCCTGATTGCTCGGCTGTGTTAGTAATGAAGCTGCAGCTCCTCCATCTCTCCCTGATCTGCTCTGCTGTGTTAGTAATGAAGCTGCAGCTCCTCCACCTCTCCCTGATCTGCTCGGCTGAGCACAATAGAGAAAATTTATAAAGGGATGTGTGCCACGTTCCTGGCATTAAAAAGTTTCATATTTTGCATAACTCTGCCTTTTTTCACCACCTTCGTAAGTAGAGGTGGGAAAGATTCATTATACTTTACAGCAGTAATTGCAGAAATGTAGAATATACCGACAATTTCCTCCAGCTCACAACTAGCGTAGATATCAGGTCATTGCACATTGGCAGCCCAAGATGCGCCTCCTGATAGCTAAATTTGTCTTACTCCATCACTGATTTAATTAGGGATGGAGGATGAAAACCAGTGGATCAGTGTCCTCCTATGTCTATGTTCTGTTTCTTTACCTAAGCTTTTTATTCGCAGGAGAATGTAAACCGTTTAAAGAGACGTTCATGAAGTGTTTACGGGTGAACAACTTCCAGAGCAGTCTGTGTCGGGAAGATCAAAAGAATATTTGGAGTGTCGGATGGAAAGGTGCGTCCTCTGTGATAGAAGATTGGAAGGGTTGTCTGATCATTAACCTACAACATACTGAGAATTAAAAAAAAAATTAAATTTACTTACTTTTCTCAGTTCCTGCAATTTTTCTCCATTTCTCGTTCGGCTTCATGTAACCTGGGTGAAAAGTTAGTCAGCAGGAGCAATGGAGAACAAATGAAAAATGCTCTATCCCAGCCAGAATCATCATACTCCTTAGAGCCGGCATCTGCCTATAACGCTAGTGACTGAAGCTAGCTTCGATTCCTGTGGTTAACCATTTAGATGCTGCTGCCAACTACTGACCGCGGCATTTAAATGGTTTGGTCTATTGTGGAAGTGTATACCAGCTCCAATTGGCCTCTAAGCGATGTGACCTAAAGGTGCTGGAGGGCCACTATGGCAGCCGGGTGATTACTGGCGGCCCCAAAAGAAACATTTTGGTCCTGTTGTGGCTTGTCTTCACAGGAGAGGACCAGTTTCACAACATGCATCAATACTGTATATTGCGGTATATAAATAACAGGTTCAAGACCCCTATAGAGACAAAAAAAATGAAGTTAGAAGTGTGGAAAAAAAGAAAAAATTGTCTTTTTTTTAAATTAAAAATAATGAAATAAAATGTAAAATATTTTGTATCACCACATCGGTAAAAAATCTATTCAATCAAAGTATTTTATTCGAAATATTACAAAATCAAAACCTCAGAATTGCCATTTTTCGATTAGTGCACGTACCCAGAAAATGTAATTAAAACTGATCAAAATATGGTATGCTATCAGTAAAAAATGTCAGCTCAAATAGCTCAAACTATTAATGCACACAAGATGACCACATCCAAATAGACATGCATCCTACCCAATGTGGAAAAAATTGCATGGCTAGAATGATGTATGGTATATTACCTGGCAGTAAGGGAGATCGGCGCCACTAAAGATGAGGGTAGAAGGGGGTGTGTGTGCGCATTAATAGTTTGGCAGAAGGTTTGAGGACAATACATAGTTTACTATACTGATAAGTGGTGTGTGATATTTGCATACTTCATTCTAGGTGTTTCATGTAGCACATTTTACAGCTGATGGAGTGCAGCAATCTCTGGCTTCGTTTATTCAATTTTTATTTTCGGCTATGTGAACACTTGTACAGTACGCATTACTGATTTCATGTTTATTGTATCATGGTGCCAACCATTATTTATATGGTATTGTATTTTACATGTGACATCATTAGTTTGAGGGTCTAAGGGGGTGGTGTGCCCCTTTTCGTAATTTTATCTTCATGTGTGTTGTGTATACATCCACTGTGGGTGATACATTACCCTTTCTGCATCTACTTGTTGTCAATTGTCATTTAATAAAATTTCTAGTGTTTATTATGGACGAGTACATCTGTTTTTTCCACGTTGTGATGTTGTTTGTGTATATATATATATATATATTTTTTTTTTATTCATTTAAATTTTTGATGTGAAATTATTTTTTGTGGAATCTGTTACCAGTATTTCCCTTGTATTCCTTGTAGACAACTCATGGCAAAGGAGCCCCTGGAAAAACTCGGCTTCAGGGATCTTACAGATGATGCGGCCACAGAAGAGCAAAACAAGTTATAACATATTTAATATATAAACTCTTTACTGCTGGAAAGTTCTAGATATTCTAAGGATATTCTGCGGAGAATGGACACTTTCCCAAAGGCTCCTTTTTTATATTCTTGTACACATTCTTATGATTTTTTTCCATCATACCATCAATGGCTGAGGAATACGGGAAGCGGATGAAAATGTTTTGATTGCCTCCTAAGTAATAAATACTTTTTTCATGCTGTTCATCAATATACAATATTTATTTCAGGCTAAAATATTTTGCTGAGAAGTTTTACGACTGGATCTGATTTCATAGGAAACCATTATGTTTCATGAGTACATTCTCCATAATGGAAATGCACGACTTCTACATGTGGAAGAAAAAAAACCCTATAAAGATATAACGGAGGTGTAACTTGAACCCTAAATCAAGTTCTGTAACAAGGTCCCTGAGGCCATGAGCCCTTTATTAAACCAGGGCGTCTTAGATGGTTAGGCTTGGTCTAGTAGCGTAATGTGAAGCTTGTGGGTCCCAATGCAAAAATCGAATCCAGGGCCCCAACTATCGCAAGTTTTTAATAATTAATAGTCTTTTCATATGGCCCAAAGGGACCTTATAGGCCTCCTAAGGTCAGGTGTGATCGCAACCCTTAACTTATCGCAGTTATGACCCTGGTTTGGTCCTTCTCAGAAAACAGGACCCGGGTACTTTTTTTTGGCACCACATATAACTTCCACCCACCTGCTTTTTTTCAACAAAATAAAACAACTGAATGAACATCCTCCAAGGCCGGTGATTCCATAATTTTTTTGCCAGGGGTTGTATATGTTAAAATTTAGAAAGTCCAATCGGCTGATAATCCGCACTTGTTCCCAGCACAGATATGTTATAATATGCCATTTAACAAGTCTACAATATAAGATTGAAAAGAAATATCAAAAATAAAAATGTATGGTTATAGTTTGTGTTCACAAATTGTTGTGGAGAAAAAACTGGTGATCGTACCATACTCATTGATTAATAAAGGCCAAGGATGTCAGTCATGGCCTGCACCAGGCATAATGCAGTAAAGGACGTTCACACACAGGAAAAAAAACAGTTCTGTATGTATAAGGCCGGTATTAATCATTTGACGTTCACTGTCTGAGTATGGACAACGATGTCCGGAGGGGCTGCAGGGTCTCCTGATCCGAACTCAACACCCTCATAGGACACCATGGCCGGTACTTGGATTATATGCAGATTTTTTTTGCACATTTTTCTGTAGATTCAGTTGAGATTGCATCTGTTTATGGATAAGGGTGAAATCCATAGTGTATTTTACCTCAGTATATGTAAGCCAAAACCAGGAGTGGGTGATAAATACAGAAGGGGTGACGTGTTTCTTTCTAAGCATGCTAGGCTCGTTAAAGGGTCGACATTGACTTTTAGGATTGCTATTTCCTATAGGTGGCACTAGGGTTCTAGTCCTCTTCCTCTCTGAAGAGACAATTTGCATAGATATGACCCTAAACAGCTTATGTGAAATGTGGTGTGATGTATGTACTTACGGTCTGAGATCCAAAATGGGAGTCAGAAATGACAGCCGGACATAATAAATATATATTTTTTTCACATTTAAAAACAGAACTCAGTTCAACCTCACTGAGAGAGAGACAGGGTCTGATTCGGAGGCCATTATTGACCCAGTCGGGGGAGGTGTAGAGATGGCTGGCACATCTTCTGAACCTTCCAGCTGCATCCCACAACCTCCACCAGCAGTGGCATCATGCAGCCTGGATGTAGGCAACAGGAGGACCAGGGAAATAGCAGCAGCCCTACTGTGCCTCTTCAGACCTCACCCCAGCCTGCCGTTATACCCCGCCATGGCTGACAAAGGAGAGACATCCCTGCTCTGACATAAGGAGGCATGTGGATATGGGGGTGTTAAATTATCTGTCCAGGGCTACCCAGGATGATGGTGAGGAGGCCTATGTCCACAGTCTGGCCCGGTACCTCCGTCCACTACCCCGGGAAGGTCAAACTGCGTGTGCAAGGATATATTCAGATCCTGATTGATGCCTGCACACCCCCCAATAACCCGTATGAGGTTTTTGAGTTTTGGAGCAGTGACAGCTGTTACCCAACAATCAGCTCAGAATTTCCACAAACCCAGAAGTGTAAGCTCAATCAGGATCTGAGCCACCTCCTCCATGGGTGCCTACACAACATCCCAATCCACCCCCAACCCAACATTGGCCTCCACAGGCACAAATGGCAGCCCATAATCCACCTGCCCAATATGGCCACTTGATCAGACCCAGTGTTGGAGGCTGGTCCCAACCTGGCTTTGGTCGACATGGCCATATTGGGGGGTAGGAATCACGTGGCTACCAAAATCCGCAGGAGTATCATCTCCAATATCCGTCTGGCCACTTCTATAGTCAGCCATCCTGGGCCAGAATATGTACCCACACAGGGTGACGTCCAAGTTGGGCATCAAACCCAGCACCAAACTGAAGCTGGACTCCCGCCATCCATCACCAACCTACGAGAATATTATGAATTGTGGTTTTGTGTTATTTTGCTAACGCAAATTTCTGTATTTTGCTAATTCTTAAAGTGATACCTTTATTGGCTAACCAGAAAATTATATGTTCGCAAGCTTTCAGAGCTCAAAGGCTCCTTCTTCAGGCAGGATTACATTTGGAATAGTAAGAAAGACACATTAGATGCTTACTATAGTAGGAAATTTGTTCAAGACCTGGGAGGTGTGATGCCTTCAAAAGATAAGATAAAAGATATCTTTTGAAGGCATCCTTTGCTTATCTTTTGAAGGCATCACACCTCCCAGGTCTTGAACAAATTTCCTACTATAGTAAGCATCTAATGTGTCTTTCTTATTATTCCAAATGTAATCTCGCCTGAAGAAGGAGCCTTTGAGCTCTGAAAGCTTGCGAACATATAATTTTCTGGTTAGCCAATAAAGGTATCACTTTAAGAATGCTCTTGTCATAACTGAACGGAAAAGTATTCACATCGATTTTTCTGGCTAACACGGTGCCACAATATAATTTATTATTGTACACCATGTATTTTGCTAAAGTTTTGTTTTAACAAATATGCAAAAAAATGTTGTAAATGAAAGCACACACAAACTTCAAGAACAAACAGGCATTTAAATAAACAAAATGATAATTACAACATAGATATAGCATTCTCTTGCCACGGAGTAGCACCCTGAGGTGTTACAAAATAATTAGTGAACACATCACGTACTTTGAGTCCAGAGAGCGGACGACGGGGAGCAATCACATGTGGAATAGGCATACCCACATTGCCAAACACAACTTCAGCACCATCAGATGAAGATCAATCATGTATTCGGGTGAAGTTATGTAGGATCACACATACTTTAATGACCTCATTATCGTTCGCTTCACTCAACTGGAGGACCCGCCATTTAGCACAAAGAATGCCAAAGGTGCACTCCACAAGTCGTCATGCGCGTGATAGGCGCGAGTTAAAGATTCTGCGCCATGGTCCAGGTTTCTATGGGGATGGGGCCTCATTACATGATGGGTCAATTGAAAGGCCTCATCTGCAACAAGGACATAAGGCACAGGTTCAATATTGGAGCCTGGAAGCTGACGTGGTGGTGGTAGGTCTAACTGATTATTGCGCAGCCACCGACCCATAATGGAAGAATTGAAGACTCTAGAGTCTCCAGTTTTTCCATAGGCCCCAATATCTATAATTATAAACCGGTAGTGACTATCGACCAGGGCCAACAAAACTACACAATAATATTATTTATAATTATAGAATTGGGACCCTGAGTTGGGCAGCTTGCGCACAAGGATGTGCTTCCCATCCAGGGCTCCAGTACAATTGGGAAACTGTCAGTGCTCCTCAAATCCCCTGGAAATCCGCAACCAGTCTTCCATCTTTGGCTCAGGCATGACCACTTGATGAAGTCGTGACCAGATTTCGGAACAGGTAGACCGGACAATGCCTGATATTGTTGATTTCCCGATCAAAAATTCATGATGCAGTGCCGCATATGAAAGACCAGTTGTGAGGAAGCTAAAAGAAAATATAAAGTAAAATTAGCTAACATGTTCAAGGTTAAAAACAAATCACAATCATCAAAATTACAGTGTCTAACTAACAAGTCATACAATAACAACATAAAAAGAGTTCCAATGGCTATGTGATTTTACAAACAAATACATATTATTATTAATAATACGAGATTAGATTTTGGATATAGATTACGACTTAAACAACCTAAATTTTGAAACAGAACTATATACTACATTTCGAAACATCATCAACATAGAGTATGAGGAGGAGAAATACCGTAACGTAAGGAGAAGCGCTCCTCAGCAGAAACACATTTGCGCGTCCTGGTGTCCTGAAAGGTGATCCCTGGGTGCACTGTCTCCAACAAAATATCAAAGGTGGCAAGGATTATGCGACAATATTGGTAAAACTTGTCGGGATGGGTCCGCAGTGATGCAAAGAGACGGTGGAAATGGCCTTTAGTGAAGCGTTGCCTCAAAAGCGGATAGATCCACAGTCGTCTCCTCCTCCTCGGATCCACAGTCACTGGGTATGGCTGGCCAAAGCGGCGTGACACAACCCAGTTGTATAGCACCCGCTCAGTTGGTGTGAAACTAAGTCTGTCTGACATTTTTCACACAAACCACAAATACACCAACACAAGCATGGAACCAAAATGGCCAGATTGGAGGCTGCCACCTGTTGTAAAGCCAATAAATAGGGTTGCTGATGATGATTTATTTTCAGGCCTCAAAACCGTTAAATGTCAATTTTGCAAGGTTGCGAGAAAAAAACGCCATACGGATGCTTACATGCGCAAAAAAAGCAGCCTCAGCACCGTGATTTTCCCACGGTGCTGCGGTCACAGGAGTTCAGCTGTGAGCAAGCACAGACTCAGTGACTTCACCGCTTGTCACTGAGCCTGTGCGCGCTGCTCCCATTCATTCCCCAATAGTTTACAGTCGGAGCGCCTGCATTAGCAGTGCTCCTGCTGTAACCTGATTAACCCCCCAACATGGATTGCGCCGTGGGACTTGACTGTGCGACGGACAGGTATGGGGATATTGTTGCTTTTTTATTTTGTATTTTTTCCAGGAGATCGAGGGGTTCGATATGGGATTAGGAGTATAATAAAGATTTTAAAACTGTGTAGTGTATTCTTTCATTAAAATTCTTTCTTCTTACTGTGTGTGTTTTATTTAACCCTTGAATAACTCTAGGATTAATAATGGATAGTTGTCTTATTCACACCTCTCCATTATTAATCAGGCTTAATGTCACCTTACAATAGAAAGGTGACATTAACCCCTTATTACCCCACTTGCCACCCCTACAGGGCAAGTGGGAAGAACCTGACAAAGCTCCAGAATAAGCGCATCTAATAGATGCGCCTTTTCTGGGTCAGCTGCAGGCTGATATTTTTAGGCTGAGAATAGAAGCCTGCACCTGTATAGTTTTGCTGGGTTGGTTCAAAAACTAAGGGGGACCCCATGTCGTGTTTTCTTTCATTCATTATCCCTGCTCGCTATTGTCGGCAGAGCAAGGAGAATAATGACAGCCGGCTTCAGCACCACAGTCAGGGAACAGCGACTTACAGTAGCGCTTCTTCCCCTGTTGCCGTCCGTGCATATGTAGTACAGTGTGCACTGTTCTCCCAGTGCACGTGTGCGGGACGTTATGCGGGCCGTGTGCCGGTGTTAAAACGGACATGTCTGCGTGTTTTGCACACAGACACACGGTCCGTGAAAACACACTGCCATCTACATAGACCCATTCATTTCAATGGGTCTACGTGTGTCATTGTCTCCGGTACGTGAAAAAAATGTCACTACACATACCGGAGACACTGATATGTGAAAGGGGCCTAAGACTGTCTTTGTTGCCCGTAGCAACCAATCAGAGCACAGCTTTCATTCTTTCTGAGCAGTTTAGGAAATGAATGCTGAGTTATGATTGGTTGCTATAGGCAGTAAAGACAGTGATACTTTTAGGCTATGTTCACACAGAGTTTTTTTGAGACAGAAACCGCTTTAGGAAACTCTCCTTTTTTGGGGAGTTTTTGGATGAGTTTTTCTTTTACTGAAGTGGTTTTGATGAATTTTGGAAGCATTTTTTCTTGATTTTTTTTTTTTAGTCCTTTTGATTGTACAGTGCCTAGTTTGGAGCAAATTCTATAAGGTTTTGCATCAAAGAAGTGATATGGGCTTTCTGCTTTTCCAACAGTAGTATTTCTAAACCTTTTCTTAAAAAAAAAATCACAGTTTAAGGCCATGTTCACTGTGGTACTGTGAGAAAATGTGCATTAAAAAAAACGCTGCAAAAATGCAACAAGTGAACATAGCCTAAGGGTGCTTTGATGGAAACTGACCAGAAACTCTCCACAATCTTCCTCCAAAAATCCTCAAAAACTTGATGTTTCAACTCGGTTCAACCATTAAAAACTCAACAAAAGAGGCTGCGTGTGAGTACATCCGAATTCTCATTTGGACAGGAAAGTGGATTTCCCATAGACATGTTTAGGAATAGTGATGAGCGAACGTGCTGGGTGATGTGGCTCTCAAGCTACAGGTTGGGGACCAATGACTTATGCTATGGCTAGGGGATGACGTCTAAAGATTGGAAAAAACCCTTTAAAGAGAAACTTTCAGCAGATTTTTGCCACCTAATCTGAGAGCAGCATAACGGAGAGACATTACTAAAGGACTAGTAAACCCGCTGCTAGGTAGTCCTCCATATTCATGAGCTCTGTATTACCCCGCCCCCACCACTGATTGGCCACTTTCTGTCTTTGTACATAAAAGCTGCCAACCAGTAGTATGGGCGGGGTTATACGGAGCTCAGCATTCAGAGAACTGCTAGATCTGCAGCAGCTAAAACTGTGTTTTTATCAAAATGACAGCAAGCAGCTCAGTAACTGATACATCGCTGGAATCAGGGACTCTTCCCCTACATTATGCTGCTCTCAGATAAGGGATAAAAAAAACCTGATGACAGATTAAGCCATGACCCCTCTCCCACATCCAGCCATTCCCAAACAACCCGCCAAAGATGAATTACAACGTGATTCCAGTCATCCCTAATTTCTGATCCTCTGGAACCACTGAGGGTCAGAAAGTGCTGGATTATGAGTGATTAGGTAGATTTGGGGCAGATTTTATGCAGAGATAAATGCTTTAGTATTAGTTAAGTAGATGAGGTTTCGATAAATCTCTTCTTCATATTGCTGATATTTTTTGGGGGGAGATCAGACCACCGGTCCGGATTTTAAAACTTGCAGTATGTCAATCGTTTATGTAAAATCAGTGTGGATTTTACCCTTTTGCAAAGGAAATGGTTAAATCTGCACCAAAATCTGCATATAACATTTGTGGATTTTGCTGCAGATGAAATAATCTGCATCAAAAACCCCAATGTGTGAACTTCCCATTATTATACAGTATTTATAAAGCTGATGGTTAGAAATAATGGCTCTTCTGTCCAATTTCCCAATGAATATGTGCAGATTAGAGTCAGACACACAGCAAGGCAGCTCCCAGCCCCCCTACTCTGCAGCCCTCCCAGCCCCATGTCCAGGCTAGGAAGTCCCAAGTCCTTATATGGTAAAACCTATGACGTCAGCCTTTCTATTGTACAGTATAAGATGAGGGAATGCCCGGCAGCTGCAGGTCGCGCAGCGGACACCAGGTGGCGCCCCCGAGCAGCGCATCCCCTCACGACTTTCTGACTATTCGGAGGAATGCGGAACCAGAAGTGTCCTCCGTTACCGGAGCCGAGTCCAGTTTGAATGAGGAGGAAGGAGGAATCGGGCGGACAGTGACAGCCGAGAGCAGACGGACGTCCGCCTGCAGCCATGAGGACGAGGTGAAGCCCCCTGCGGTAGTGTGTCAGTGTCTGTGGGGGAGGAGAGCAGAGGCAGCAGCAGCAGATAACGGCATCTCTGTGCACCATGGCGGAAGAGAGGAACCGGAGAGCCCTGCTGGAGCTGGCCCGCAAGCCGGGGAACACGGTCTGTGCCGACTGCCGGGCTGCAGGTAACGCACTGCTGGGGGTCCGGGCTGGGGGCGAGACCCTTACTGGGGACACTGTCTCATGCAAGAGTTGTGTTTCTGCTGCTGCAGAACATCTTTAGCAGGTGCAGACTGGCGTGTAGGTTAGACATAGCTCTAGAGATGTATGTCATAGCTGGCAGGTATACAGATCTGCAGAGAAGTCCTGGGAATGTATGGACACATGCCAACCTATACGTCATAAGCGGGTATATAGGTTATACCTGCGGAGAAGTCCTGGGGATGTATGGACACATGCCAACCTATACGTCATAAGCGGGCATATAGGTTATACCTGCGGAGAAGTCCTGGGGATGTATGGACACATGCCAACCTATATGTCATAAGCGGGCATAAAGGATACACCAGCGGAGAAGTCCTGGGATGTATGGACACATGCCAACCTATACGTCATAAGCGGGTATATAGGATACACCTGCGGAGAAGTCCTGGGTATGTATGGACACATGCCAACCTATACGTCATAAGCGGTATATAGGATACACCTGCGGAGAATCCTGGGTATGTATGGACCCATGCCAACCTATACGTCATAAGCGGGTATATAGGATACATCTGTGGAGAAGTCCTGGGGTATGTATGGACACATGCCAACCTATACGTCATAAGCGGGTATATAGGATACACTGCGGAGAAGTCCTGGGGATGTATGGACACATGCCAACCTATACGTCAAAGCGGGTATATAGGATACACCTGCGGAGAAGTCCTGGGTATGTATGGACACATGCCAACCTATAGTCATAAGCGGGTATATAGGATACATCTGCGGAGAAGTCCTGGGTATGTATGGACACATGCCAACCTATACGTCATAAGGGGTATATAGGATACACCTGCGGAGAAGTCCTGGGGATGATGGACACATGCCACCTATATGTCATAAGCGGGCATATAGTTATACCTGCGGAGAAGTCCTGGGTATGTATGGACCCATGCCAACCTATATGTCATAAGTGGGTATATAGGATACACCTGCGGAGAAGTCCTGGGATGTATGGACACATGCCAACCTATACGTCATAAGCGGGCATATAGGTTATACCTGCGGAGAAGTCCTGGGTATGTATGGACCCATGCCAACCTATACGTCATAAGCGGGTATATAGGATACACCTGCGGAGAAGTCCTGGGTATGTATGGACACATGTCAACCTATACGTCATAAGCGGGTATATAGGATACACCTGCGGAGAAGTCTTGGGTATTATGGACACATGCCAACCTATACGTCATAAGCGGGTATATAGGATACACCTGCGGAGAAGTCCTGGGTATGTATGGACACATGCCAACCTATACGTCATAAGCGGGCATATCGGTTATACCTGCGGAGAAGTCCTGGGTATGTATGGCCCCATGCCAACCTATACGTCATAAGCGGGCATATAGGATACACCTGCGGAGAAGTCCTGGTATGTTATGGACACATGCCAACCTATACGTCATAAGCGGGCATATAGGTTATACCTGCGGAGAAGTCCTGGTATGTATGGACACATGCCAACCATATACGTCATAAGCGGGCATATAGGTTATATACGAGGAGATTTTATAGGTTGGTTTGTATCTTTATTATGCTGGGATGTTTCCTACCACCAGAGAAATCATAGGTTGGCATGTATTCTTACCTATGGGGTAAGTCATAGGCTGGCATGTATTCTTACCTATGGAGAAGTCATAGGCTGGTATGTATTCTTACCTATGGGGAAGTCATAGGCTGGCATGTATCATTACCTATGGGGAAGTCCATAGGCTGGCATGTATTCTTACCTATGGAGAAGTCATAGGCTGGCATGTATTCTTACCTGTGGAGAAGTCATAGGCTGGCATGTATTCTTACCTGTGGGGAAGTCATAGGCTGGCATGTATTCTTACCTATGTGGGAAGTCCATAGGCTGGCATGTATCATTACCTATGGGGAAGTCATAGGCTGGCATGTATTCTTACCTATGGAGAAGTCATGGCTGGCATGTATTCTACCTATTGGGAAGTCATAGGCTGGCATGTATTCTTACCTATGGAGAAGTCATTGGCTGGCATGTATTCTTACCTATTGGGAAGTCATAGGCTGGCGTGTATTCTTACCTGTGGAAAAGTCATAGGCTGGCATGTATTCTTACCTATGGAAAAGTCATAGGCTGCCATGTATTCTTACCTGTGGAGAAGTCATAGGCTGGCATGTATGCTTACCTATGGAGAAGTCATAGGCTGGCATGTATTCTTGCCTATGGGGAAGTCATAGGCTGGCATGTATTCTTACCTATGGAGAAGTCATAGGCTTGGCATGTATTCTTACCTATGGGAAGTCATTAGGCTGGCATATATTCTTACCTATGGAGAAGTCATAGGCTGGCATGTATTCTTACCTATGGAGAAGTCATAGGCTGGCATGTATTCTTACCTATGGGGAAGTCCATAGGCTGGCAAGTATTCTTACCTATGGAGAAGTCATAGGCTGGCATGTATTCTTACCTAGGAGAAGTCATAGGCTGGCATGTATTCTTACCTATGGGGAAGTCATAGGCTGGCATGTATTCTTACCTATGGGGAAGTCATAGGCTGGCATGTATCTTACCTGTGGAGAAGTCATAGGCTGGCATGTATTCTTACCTGTGGGGAAGTCATAGGCTGGCATGTATTCTTACCTATGGAGAAGTCATAGGCTGGCATGTATTCTTACTGTGGAGAAGTCATAGGCTGGCATGTATTCTTACCTTTGGGAAGTCATAGGCTGGCATGTATTCTTACATATGGGGAAGTCATAGGCTGGCATGTATTCTTACCTTGGAGAAGTCATAGGCTGGCATGTATTCTTACTATGGGAAGTCATAGGCTGGCATGTATTCTTACCTATGGAGAAGTCATAGGCTGGCATGTATTCTTACCTTGGAGAAGTCATAGGCTGGCATGTATTCTTACCTATGGAGAAGTCATAGGCTGGCATGTATTCTTACCTATGGGGAAGTCATAGGCTGGCATGTATTCTTACCTATGGGAAGTCATAGGCTGGCGTGTATTCTTACCCATGGGGAAGTCATAGGCTGGCGTGTATTCTTACCTATGGGGAAGTCAAAGGCTGGCGTGTATTCTTACCTTTGGGGAAGTCATAGGCTGGCGTGTATTCTTACCTATGAAGAAGTCATAGGCTGGCGTGCATTCTTACCTATGGAGAAGTCATAGGCTGGCATGTATTCCTACCTGTGGAGAAGTCATAGGATGGCATGTATTCTTACCTATGGGGAAGTCATAGGCTGGCATGTATTCTTTCCTATGGAGAAGTCATAGGCTGGCATGTATTCTTACCTATGGGGAAGTCATAGGCTGGCATGTATTCTTACCTATGGGGAAGTCATAGGTTGGCATGTATTCTTACCTATGGGGAAGTCATAGGTTGGCATGTATTCTTACCTATGGGGAAGTCATAGGCTGGCATGTATCATTACCTATGGGGAAGTCATAGGCTGGCATGTAGTCTTACCTATGTGGAAGTCATAGGCTGGCGTGTATTCTTACCTATGGGGAAGTCATAGGCTGGCGTGTATTCTTACCTATGGGGAAGTCATAGGCTGGCGTGTATTCTTACCTGTGGAGAAGTCATAGGCTGGTGTGTATTCTTACCTATGGAGAAGTCATGGGCTGGCATGTATTCTTACCTATGGAGAAGTCATAGGCTGGCATTTATTCTTACCTATAGAGAAGTCATAGGCTGGCATGTATTCTTACCTATGGAGAAGTCATAGGCTGGCATGTATTCTTACCTATGGGGAAGTCATAGGCTGGCATGTATTCTTACCTATGGGGAAGTCATAGGCTGGCATGTATTCTTACCTATGGGAAGTCATAGGCTGGCATGTATCATTACCTATGGGAAGTCATAGGCTGGCATGTAGTCTTACCTATGTGAAGTCATAGGCTGGCATGTATTCTACCTGTGGAGAAGTCATAGGCTGGCATGTATTGTACCTATGGGAAGTCATTGGCTGGCATGTATTCTTACCTATGGGGAAGTCATAGGCTGGCATGTATCATTACCTATGGGGAAGTCATAGGCTGGCATGTATTCTTACCTATGGGAAGTCATAGGCTGGCATGTATTCTTACCTATGGGAAGTCATAGGCTGGCATGTATTCTTACCTATGGGAAGTCATATGGCTGGCATGTATTCTTACCTATGGGGAAGTCATAGGCTGGCATGTATCATTACCTATGGGGAAGTCATAGGCTGGCATGTATTCTTACCTATGGGGAAGTCATAGGCTGGCATGTATTCTTACCTATGGGGAAGTCATAGGCTGGCATGTATTCTTACCTATGGGAAGTCATAGGCTGGCATGTATTCTTACCTATGGGGAAGTCATAGGCTGGCATGTATCATTACCTATGGAGAAGTCATAGGCTGGCATGTATTCTTACCTTGGGAGAAGTCTATGGCTGGCATGTATTCTTACCTATGGGGAAGTCATAGGCTGGCATGTATTCTTACCTATGGAGAAGTCATAGGCTGGCATGTATTCTTACCTGTGGAGAAATCATAGGCTGGCATGTATTCTTACCTATGGAGAAGTCATAGGCTGGCATGTTCTAACTGTGGAGAATCATAGGCTGGCATGTATTCTTACCTATGGGAAGTCATAGGCTGGCATGTATTCTTACCTTGGGAAGTCATAGGCTGGCATGTATGCTTACCTGTGGGGGAAGTCATAGGCTGGCATGTATTCTTACCTATGGAGAAGTCATAGGCTGGCATGTATTCTTACCTATGGGAGAAGTCATAGGCTGGCGTGTATTCTTACCTATGGGGAAGTCATAGGCTGGGCATGTATTCTTACCTATGGGAAGTCATAGGCTGGCATGTATTCTTACCTATGGGGAAGTCATAGGCTGGCATGTATTCTTACCTATGGGGAAGTCTAGGCTGGCATGTATTCTTACCTATGGGGAAGTCATAGGCTGGCGTGTATTCTTACCTATGGGAAGTGATTGGCTGGCATGTATTCTTACCTATGGGGAAGTCATAGGCTGGCATGTATTCTTACCTATGGGGAAGTCATAGGCTGGCATGTATTCTTACCTATGGGAAGTCATAGGCTGGCATGTATTCTTACCTATGGGGAAGTCATAGGCTGGCATGTATTCTTACCTATGGTAGAAGTCATAGGCTGGCATGTTTCTTACTATGGGGAAGTCATAGGCTGGCATGTATTCTTACCTTGGAGAAGTCATAGGCTGGCATGTATTCTACCTGTGGGGAAGTCATAGGCTGGCATGTATTCTTACCTATGGGTAAGTCATAGGCTGGCATGTATCATTACCTATGGGGAAGTCATAGGCTGGCATGTTTTCTTACCTATGGGAAAGTCATAGCTGGCATGTATTCTACCTGTGGAGAAGTCATAGGCTGGCATGTATTCTTACCTGTGGGGAAGTCATATGCTGGCATGTATCATTACCTATGGGGAAGTCATAGACTGGCATGTATTCTTACCTATGGGGAAGTCATAGACTGGCATGTATTCTTACCTGTGGAGAAGTCATAGGCTGGCATGTATTCTTACCTGTGGGGAAGTCATAGCTGGCATGTATTCATTACCTATGGGGAAGTCATAGACTGGCATGTATTCTTACCCATGGGGAAGTCATAGACTGGCATGTATTCTTACCTATGGGAAGTCATAGCTGGCATGTATTCTTACCTATGGGGAAGTCATATGGCTGGCATGTATTCTTACCTATGGGGAAGTCATAGGCTGGCATGTATTCTTACCTATGGGGAAGTTATACTGGCATGTATCTTACCTATGGGAAGTATAGGCTGGCATGTATTCTTACCTATGGGAGAAGTCATAGGCTGGCATGTATTCTTACCTATGGGGAAGTCATAGGCTGGCATGTATTCTTACCTGATGGGAAGTCATAGGCTGGCATGTATTTACTGTGAGAATCCTAGTGGTGTATTACTATGGGAAGTCATAGGCTGGCATGTATTCTTACCTGTGGAGAAGTCATAGGCTGGCATGTATTCTTACCTATGGAGAAGTCATAGGCTGGCATGTTTTTTTACCTGTGGAGAAGTCATAGGCTGGCATGTATTCTTGCCTATGGGGAAGTCATAGGCTGGCATGTATTCTTAGCTATGGAAAAGTCATAGGCTGGCATGTATTCTTACCTATGGGGAAGTCATAGGCTGGCATATATTCTTACCTATGGGGAAGTCATAGGCTGGCATGTATTCTTACCTATGGGGAAGTCATAGGCTGGCATGTATTCTTACCTATGGGAATCATAGGCTGGCAGTATCTTACTATGGGGAAGTCATAGGCTGGCATGTATTCTTGCCTATGGAAGTCTAGCTGGCATATTCTTAGCTATGGAAAAGTCATAGGCTGGCATGTATTCTTAGCTATGGAGAAGTCATAGGCTGGCATGTATTCTTACCTTTGGGGAAGTCATAGGCTGGCATGTATTCTTACCTATGGAGAAGTCATAGGCTGGCATGTATTCTTACCTATGGGGAAGTCATAGGCTGGCATGTATTCTTACCTATGGAGAAGTCATAGGCTGGCATGTATTCTTACCTATGGGGAAGTTATAGGCTGGCATGTATTCTTGCCTATGGGGAAGTCATAGGCTGGCATGTATTCTTACCTATGGGGAAGTCATAGGTTGGCATGTATTCTTACCTATGTTGAAGTCATAGGCTGGCATGTATGTTTACCTATAGAGAACTAGTGGGAATGTAGCTATACCAGTGGAGAAGGCATAGGCTGGCATATATTTATGTCTGTAGGGAAGTCATAGACTGACATGTAGACTATTCCCGTGGGATATTATGGGCTGGCATAGTATACCAGCAGAGAAGTAAATGATGGGCATGTAAATGGAAAGTGACTCCATACCTACAGTGAGTCCAGGAGTTTCTTTCTGTCTTTGTCTAGTTTCATGTCCTGTGTTATATGTGACAGTGGACTTGGGGATTTCTGACATCACTTGCTACAGGCGACAGAATGGTGACACCTCTAGCTGGGGGCGATGGATAACGGCAGCTTACTTTCAGAGAGATGTCTCCGCTGTCTTCTGTCAGGGGCAGGGCACCGTGAATTCATGCATCTGTATACACTACAATGGTGATGTGGTGGGAAATAATGAGGAACATTGTAACGACTCAGCCTGTCACATTCATAGAATGGTAGAGTTGGAAGGGACCTCCAGGGTCATCGTGTCCAACCCCCTGCTCAATGCAGGATTCACTAAACCATCCCGGACAGATGTTTGCGGCCTCTGTTTGAAGACTTCCATTGAAGGAGAACTCACCACCTCTTGTACTGATCACTGTCAAAAAGGTTTTGAGTGTGCATTTGTATGAGGGCTCAGGAGAAAAGTTATGGCCCGATTAGTATTCATGTTTCATTGATTGGAACTGGTCAGCTTTTGAAATGCCAGTGACTCACTGATCAAATTGTGAAAGGGGTTGTCCAGGATTCTTTTTTTTATTTGCTATCTGCCTAAAAATTAACAGGCAAATAGTTGCTAAAAGAGGCAACTATCTGCCTGTTGTGCCCGGCGCCGTGTCATGTCAACAGAGCAGCTCTTCTTCTACTGTGTTGACATGGTGTGACTGCCGACATCATGCTGATTGACAGCCGGCTCCCCGCAGTTAGGCAGCGGGGAGTCGGCTGTCAATTAACATGTCATCGGCATTCAATCCCCATCAACAGAGCAGAGTGGACATCAGTGGAAGCTGCTGAATCGCCGCCAGGAGCCGTCCGTGACCGCTCTGTGCCGACAGGGATCGGTGCCAGGCACAACAAGCTGGTAATTAGCAACTACGTGCCTGTTAGTGCTTAGGCATATTGTAAAATAAAAGTCCTGGATAACTCTATTAAGTCTGAGAAAACTTTGTATCTCTGGCATTAAAATGACCAGTTCACTTTTGGCAAATTCAGATTTTATTAATGAGAATCTGTCATCCGTTGTTTTTTTTTTCCAAATCTGAGAACACCATAATGTAGGGGCAGAGACCCTAATTCCAGTAACTTATCATTTACTGGGCTGTTTGCCTTACTTTTGATCAAATCCCTGATCTGCTTGTTCTCTGAATGCTGATCTCTGTATAACCCCGCCCACACCACTGATTGGCAGCTTTCTGTGTGCACTGTGCATAGGCAGAAAGTTTTAAATCACTGTTGAAGTGTGTACATAAACAGAGCTCATGAATATTGAGGACTACATGACAGCAGGTTTACTAGTCTAGTGATAATCTGCTGATAAAACAATGATTAATTTTTTCAAAACTGCAGCAAGCAGCCGAGTAAGTGGCGCATCACTGGAATCAGGGTCTCTGGCTGTACATTATGTTTCTCTCAGATGAGCTAGCAAAAAGCTGCTGACAGATTCCATTTAAACTAAGATTCCTTTCTTTAACCATACTTTGGATAGGTAAAAAATGTATAATTGCTCAGGGTCGGACCACACGGATCCAAAAATATGGGGTCCCAAAGTAACTAGTGTGATTTGAGCATTTTTTTTTCACATGTCACCATCTTCTATTCACTTTTATGAGACTGAAGGAGACAGCAGATCACTGTGCTCGTGTCTCTGGGTCTTTCCTATGGAAGTGGCTGGAGCTGTGGTTATGCAGGCGCACTACCGCATCAGTCCACAATAATAGATAAAAACTACTTTAAATTGTATCAGGCCTCTCATTATAAGACTTATTAGTCGGATGAGCGTACGGAGCGGTCCCCTCTATACGCTGC
The DNA here is from genome assembly GCA_033576555.1 of Oophaga sylvatica. Taxonomy (NCBI): domain Eukaryota; kingdom Metazoa; phylum Chordata; class Amphibia; order Anura; family Dendrobatidae; genus Oophaga; species Oophaga sylvatica. The sequence goes on from JARQOD010000007.1 coordinate 120,892,647, forward strand.
TAAGCTCTGGACGATATAGGGCTTCCATTGAAGACACTGCGTGTTTATTGTTGTAGAGAGCTATAATAAGCCTTTTCATAATGGCCGAGCACGAGACTACAAGAAGCGTGATTTACCACCCCCACACAATGCATGTTACAGACCGCTATGATAACGCTGTATTTTGGGGGCCGTATAATAGCTGCGCTGCCCCTCACCCTGCTACAACTCTTATTACTTTAACTTAGATCACTATACAGCCCATCTGTCTAAGTATGGATCAATATGAATTATGGCCATCTGTCCCTTTCTTCTTGCTTGTCCACCTAATGTACAGTACTGTGCAAGAGTTTTAGGCAGGAGCGGAAAAAAAATGCTGCAAAGTAAGGATGTTTTCAAAAGTAGCATTAACAAAATGAAAAGTGAACAAAAGGGGAATCTAAATCACATCAGTATTTGATGACCCGTCTTTGCCTTCATCGAGTCTTTTAGGTACTCGCAGCTTTTGAAGGAACTCGGCAGCGAAGTTTTACCAAACATCTTGGAGAACTAACCACAGATCTGTGGATGCCGCTTGTGCAAATCCTTCTGTCTCTTCATGTTATCGTAGACAGACTGGATGATGATGAGATTGGGGCTCTGAGGGGCCGTATCATCACCTCCAGGACGAAATTCTTGATGACATTGGCTGGATGTTTGGGGTCGTTGGCCGGTTGTAGAATAAATTTGGAGCCAATCGGACGTCTCCATGATGGATAAGCATCTACCTGTATTTCTCAGCATCGAAGACACCATTAATCCTGTTAATTCTATTAACCTGTTATATTTGAGAGTTTGAGAGTGGTCTCACTTTGCATCATTTTTTTCCACATCTGCCTAAAACTTTAGCACAGTGTTGTATATTAGCAAAATGTTGGGGTGAAATGGAAGGAATTACAACTGCAGGATTAGGCTACATAAGTCTTATTTGTAGTCTGGGGACCTACGTCCAGTTTAAGAGCTTATCTAAGATATCAAAAATGTAAAAAAAAAAAAAAGGCAAAGGATCCGGTGCTGACCGTCCTTCAATGCTGCGGGCACTTGAATAGTGGAATGAATCAATGGCTGCAGCAGCCATGTCCCATATAACTGTGGATAACTCCTTTAACTAGGCATAGGTCCCCATAGAGCAGGGGTGCGGAACATTTTTTCTACCAAGGGCCATTTGGATATATAAAATCAGTTGCAGGCTGTATAAAATTATCAACTTGAAATTTCTTCTCTACATTTGGTCAAACGTTTAATTAGCTCACCCTAGCTTAACGGCTGGAACTGCTTCTCTTTGGTGAGATGTGTGATATTAGGTGGTATTGATGATGTTGCTGGTCACAACTGATTTTCCAGGTGTGCATTGGTCTGGAGTACAGTTGACTCATTGATATAAGTTTTGTAAAGAACTCGCAGAAGTAAGTTGTTCTGAACACAGATATACCGAATATTAGGTCTCTTCACAGTGGAAAATCCATCACTGCTCACGTTACATGTATAGAACTCAAGCATTAAGAGGTCTGCAAGTATACTTCACATAGGGGACACCGAGACTGATCTATACATCACATAGAAGACACCAAGACTGCAGAATATACATCACATTTGGGCACATCAAGACTGCTGTATATACATCACAAAGGAGACATCAAGACTGCTGTACATACATCACAAAGGAAACACCAAGACTGCTGTATATACAACACATATGGGACACCGAGACTGATCTATACATCATATAGGAGACATTAAGACTGTTGTTAGCACATCATACAGGAGACAGAGAGACTGCTATGTATACTTCACATAGGGCACACTAAGACTTCTGTATATACATCACATTGGACACACTGAAGCTGCTGTATATACATCTTATAGAACACACTAAAGCTGCTGTATATACATCACATAGGACACACTAAGTATGTTCTAGCACTGGCACTCCCCAGCATCACCATCCTTCAATGATCCTTCAGTGCATGCGCCAGATTGTGCAGTAGTGAACTCTACATGCGCGTGCTCGCAGTGTAAGGAGCAATTAAAGTGACGGTGGTCAGCAAAACTAAGCTGCCGGCCCAAACACTATGGTTCTCGGGAATCTGCCGAGGGGCCAGATAAAAGAGTGTTAAGGCCTGTGGGCTGAGAGTTCCCTGACCCTGCCTTAGTGCTTGAAGAACAGACACCAAAGAAGTCCTGTGTGGTCGAATTCTGCAGTCAAATTCCCTTCCAAGTATCCAATAGTTTTTGCTAAAATATATTTGGTGTCCATTCAATAAGAAAGGGTCAGATGGGAGGAAATAAGACTGAAGCGTCAGACTACAGCGGGAGCGTCGGACTACAGCGGGAGCGTCGGACTACAGCAGGAGCATCGGACTACAGCGGGAGCGTCTGACTAATGCGGGAGCGTCAGACGTCGGACTAGAGCGAGAGCGTCGGACTACAGCGGGAGCGTTGGACTACAGCGGGAGCTTCGGACTACAGCGGGAGCGTCAGACTACAGCGTGATCGTCGGACTACGGTGGGAGCGTCAGACTACATCTGGAGCGTCAGACTACATCGGGAGCGTCGGACTACAGCGGGAGCTTCGGACTACAGCGGGAGCGTCATACTACATCGGAAGCGTTTGAATACAGTGGGAGCATCGGACTACAGCGGGAGCGTCGGACTACAGTGGGAGCGTCGGACTACAGCGGGAGCTTCAGACTACAGCGGGAGCGTCAGACTGCAGGAGCGTTGGACTACAGCGTGAGCGTCGGATTACAGCGTGAGCGTCGGACTACAGCGGGAGCATCACAGTACAGCGTGAGCGTCGGACTACAGTGTGAGCGTCGGACTACAGCGGGAGCATCAGAGTACAGCGGGAGCGTCGGACTACAGCGTTTGTTCGTAGTCTGTTGTCTTAGAGATGGAAAAGTGTGAATAGGTGCATAGTATGTCTTTTGGTTGGTTTGTTTTTGTACATTGGCAGCTATATTTCAATACTTTTAGTATGATGGATAACCCCTTCAGTATGAATTTTTACTTCTGTAATACCTTTGTATGTAGACCAATGCATTGATTACATTGCAGCGATTTAGCCGTCACAGTGAGCGCTTTATAATAGTGGAAGGTATTTTCCCTGTGAAATATACAGTTACCTTCCGTCTCTGCTTTCCAGCCGATTTCTTAAGAGTTGTGACAATATTATTCCTGTTTCATGGCGACCTCCCTTCTTGTATAATTACTCACGCTACCTATGAGTAGGGTGTATAGACTGAAGAGACACAGATTCCAGCGATGTAATTATTATTTCTGAACTCCCTTTTCTCTGATGCATAAGCCTGCAGATAGTCTGTGCTTTGTGTGTGAATGAAGCATCTAGGAGTCCGGCTGTGCTGTTTAGGAGTCCGGGGCTGCGTTGCAGTGCAGGACGCCTACTGTTTATAGACATGGGGCGGGTTTACGTCACCTGACTTGCAGCATTTAAAGACCGCAGAGCCTTTTTTTATTCCCAGAGCACCAGGTTTGCATTACACAATTCACTTATAGATGTTTGTACTGTATCTGTACTTTAATGACTTGACATAAACTCTGGGACTTCGCTGTGTAACTTTCTATAGAAAGGGAACGACCTCTCTCCGCACGTTTGGCTCCATGGTCTTCTGCTTTCATATTCGGCTAAACTCTTTCCTGGTGAAATTACAGACCTCACGGTGCAGGAGATTTTTCCTAGAAGTCCACGCTGCATACACCTAAGCAATGACAATAGATGGTGATGTCTGTATATATGCGGTATTATAAATTCTCGCACTGCGGACTGACCACAGGGGCTGAGGTTTTACGTTTCTGCAAGTTACCGCCATTGAAGTCTTCAGTCCAGAGCCTGTCACCTGGCCAAATCAGTTCTCATAATTTGCTTTGACAATGCTCCGAAACACCGTGTCTGCAAATTGAGATTCTGATTTTGCTTTTATCCTAAGTCATATTGCAAGACTCGTTAAAGGGTCGATAGTGACGTGTTGCATTGCTGCCTCCAAAAGGTGGCGCTATAGCGTTCAAGTCCTCTTCCTCTCTGAAGAGGCAATTTGCATACTCCATTGAAGACAAATTCTAAAGGATAGATTCTCCCAAAGTACCCTGACCAGACTTGAAGATAAACAGAGACCCCCGACCAGACCTGAAGATAAACATTGACCCCTGACCAGACCTGAAGATAAACAGAGACCCTTAACTAGACTTGAATATGGACAAGGACCCCTGACCAGACCTGAAGATGAGCAAGGACCCATAACCAGATTTGAAGGTGAGCAGGGACCCCTGACCAGACTTGAAGATAAACAGAGACCCCTCACCAGAGCTGAAGATAAAGCTAGACCCCTGACCAGACCTGAAGATGAACAGGGACCTCTGACCAGACCTGAAGATAAACAGAGACCCCAGACCAGACCTAAAGATAAACATTGATCCCTGACCAGACCTGAAGATAAACAGAGACCCTTAACCAGACTTGAATATGGACAAGGACCCCTGACCAGACCTGAAGATGAGCAAGGACCCATAACCAGATTTGAAGGTGAACAGGGACCTCTGACTAGACTTGAAGATGAACAGAGACCCTTGACCAGACCTGAAGATAAACAGGGACCCCTGACCAGACATGTAGATGAACAGAGACCCCTCACCAGAGCTGAAGATAAACCTAGATGCCTGACCAGACCTGAAGATAAACATTGACCCCTGACCAGACCTGAAGATAAACAGAGACCCCTAACCAGACTTGAATTTGAACAGGGACTCCTGACCAGACCTGAAGATGAGAAAGGACCCATAACCAGATTTGAAGGTGAACAGGGACCCCTGACCAGACCTGAAGATGAGAAAGGACCCATAAACAGATTTGAAGGTGAACAGGGACCTCTGACTAGACTTGAAGATGAACAGAGACCCTTGACCAGAGCTGAAGATAAACCTAGACCCCTGACCAGACCTGAAGATGAAGAGGGACCTCTGACCAGATCTGAACATGAACAGGGACCCCTGACCAGAGCTGAAGATAAACCTAGACCCCTGACCAGACCTCAAAATACACTGAGATCAATGACCAGAAATGAAAGTAAACAGAGACCCCCAACCTAATGTCAAAATAGATAGAATCCCCAGAACAGACACCCCAAATAAATCTACTCTTCATACTTCATACCAAAATAAATTCAGGCACCAGAACAGGCTCCAAATAAATACATATCTCAGATCCGATCATAAAGTCCACTATCCACGGAATAGGTGACAAATGTGTGGTCGGTGGAGTGTGACTGCTGGGACCCCCACCATATTCAAGAGTATAATAAAAAAGTCACGTGTGAATGGACTGGACCTTCTCAATTCACTTATATTGTTCCATGGGAGTAGTAATGCGCACAAGTGGCCACCAGTCCCATAGAGTCCAATGTTGTGGTGGTCACGCATGTGCACTATTACTTCTATCAAACCCCCTTTTTCAAGATCTTGGGGACTCGAAAATTTGGGACCATTATCTTCTGCGTATGTTCTAGGACTTGGATCCGGAACCAGATTGTAATGACAAATGAAGTAGAAAGTTTCTGCAGTGAATCTACAGGGTGCTGCTATCTAGAATTTCTGGTAAACCCCTATATCTTTCATTGTGATTTTGGCATCTAAAGCGCGATATCCATGATCGTAAAGCTGTTACAATACATATTAGTGTATTGTACATCAATCACTTTTGTTATAGGCAGCACTTTATCAGATGAGCTTGATAAGAAAGTAGTTTTGCAGCATGGTGTGAAATTGTGGTAAACATTCGAGTGGTCCGGAAATCTCAAGCAGTTTTTACCAATGTGTTATCTTTCATCAATGTATCAGCAAGCTAGGTGCAAACAGTATGAAAGGCTGTGAAAAAGTAAGTGACCCCAGAACCTGCCCTCATGTCAGTCACTCACAATCTGTGTTGTTATGAGCCATCGAGGAGCTTACGTCCAAAGTTTTTTATGGTGCCCATAGTTTTGATCCAACCCAACGACCATGTGTGTGGGGGATTCGGGAGCAATAGCATTTATCCTATTGCTGTTTTATGGTTATGGCAAGCTTTTCGGTTAGGGAGCTACTGAAGCGCACACGGATTGTGCAAGTGCACAATTTTTCACACGGACCTGCATTATATTCATCCGTTTTATAGATTAGAACAATGCATATAATGTAATTGCAAAGCTGCACCCAGACCCAGTCACGCAATACTGGAATTTCAATGTCCAAACACAGCCTAAAACTAAATTAAATATTAAACCAACATTTAACATCTGAACACAGCCTAAGACTAATTTTAACCTTCAACCCAGTTGAACCCAACAATCAACATTTGAACCCAGCCTACAACGGATTCATCTAAAGCCCAGCCTAAAACTTATTTCAACTTTCAACCCAGCAGAGCCAAATAATCCACGTCTGAACCCAGCCTGTAATAGAGTCAACAAAAACACTTCCTAAAACTAATTTCAAGGGGTCACAACAATCAATAGGTGAACCCAGGCTATAACTAATTCATCTAAAACCCAACCTAAATCTAATTTCAATTTCAACCCATCTAAACCCAACAATATATGTTTGGACCCAGCCTAAACCTAATTCATCTAAAACCCAGCCCAACACTAATTTTAGAATTCAACCCAGCTGAACCCAACAAATCCACAACTAGACCCTACCTAAGGCCACGTTCACACATTGAGTATTTGATGAGTATTTTACCCAAGTATTTGTAAGCCAAAATCAGGAGTCGAACCATCAGAGGAAAAGTATCATAGAAATACGTCCACAACGTCTGCGTTTTGGCAGTATGTGAACATAGCCTTAAAATAATGATCAATGCTTAGATGGCATTTTCTTTAAAGGGGTTGTCCAGGCCTGGGGCTCAAGTTTGCAGTCACTGTATGTGACTGCAGATTTGTGAATCCTCACAGTGCGCACAGTGTCAGGATTCTCCAGGGAGCAGCGAGTAACCGCTAAATAAGCGATTTGCATACATGAGGTCACATGCCGACTAGACTACAATACAAGTGAATTGAGGGTGGCAAGACACGTCTAGTTGGAATGTATTCTCAGCACATACGTATGGTCACATGACTGCCGGCGCCGGCCCTAGAGGATCCTGACAGCACACACGGTGAGGGTTCGCAGTCACATAGAGCGCCCTAAGCTCAGACAATCCCTTTAAATCAGGGTCTTCTTATTGACAGGTTCCCCTCAAGTCTTTATATCAGCGCCAACTGATCTTATAATCATTATACTCAATATTTATTATAGTCTGTAAACTACGATCAGAATAAAACCCCATCATGGAGAATAGACTGATTTTATTTGGCTGCTTATCTCCATGTTTTCATTATTATCAGGTAGGTAAGGAAATGGAAATGTGTGAAATCAGCTTGGTATGAATACAGGTTTAGCCTGGAGCGCCTGGATCTGTGATGTGTCCTATATTCTCCTGAATTTCCTATCAAGGCTTTTTATAGATAAGAGCCTTTTTTGATCATCTGTTATTAATGTATTTCTTCTGCAATAAGATCCTATTGGAAATTCTTATGATATGTTTTCCATATTCAGCTTTTTTTCATGCAGTTTTTGATGACAAAGACAGGAATGGGTTATAAATACAAGGCACCTGCAAAGAAAAGACTGAGACGATTATGGTACTTTTTTTTTTAATCCACTTTTGGCTTTTTCTTCAAAAATAGCGTTAAAAACCTTAGTCTTTAGACGAGTGTTAAAAGTACCATACTGTGTAGTGACTCTTCTATATGGATTAAATGCTGATTTTGTTATAAATTCACAATAAAATCTGCAAGCTGCAAATGTTTTCTGCTGCATATGAACTCTGCGCTTTGTTTTTTTTTAAGTCGCTTTTCTTTTTTGTCCTGAGGTTTTCGTGGCGCAAAGCTCTTCAAAATGGCGCACTCTGTTCATGAATTTCGCTCAAAATAAAAAAAGCTTTTTTCACATTTTTGCACTTTTAGCCCCCAAAGTTGTACATTTCAGAAGATTTTTAGTTTTTTTTTTTGGGGGGGAAGTATCTGAAAACCACTTTAAAGAGGACCTGTTACCAGCTATAAAGTGGCCAGTTTTTGTATTTACGGTATTTTTTTTTCCACTGCGCCCCTGAGTATTCTGCTTTTTGTTTTTCTTAAATCCGCCGTACGCTTCCGGAGATATGGGCTTTTTTATTTATTGCTTTTTTATCTTTATAAAAGGGGTGTGGCTCACAGGGTAATTATGCAGAGCAGCCCAAAGACACGCCCTAGAGGATCCTGTGAGCCACGCCCACTTAGTAAAGACCATAAGAATTAGCACTAAATGAAAAGGTCCATATCTCTGGAACTGTATGGCGGATTTTAGAAAAACAAAAAGCGGAATACTCAGGGGAGGAGCAGGAATAAAACAAGAAGAAAATCTGGCAACTTTTGACCTGGTTACAAGTCCTCTTTTATGTATAGCCTCCCCTAGTGGTGGCAATTTTTTTCTTTACTCTGCAGAACTCTGTATACTAAAAGTGAGCTTGGATGCGTATTTAGACAGAAATAGTTTTAATGATGGACATTACTTTTAAGTGTCTCCAGTTAAACTTCTCAAGACTACGCCGCAGTCTCCTTTACTACCACGCACATCTGTGGATTCAGTATGCAGCATAATACAGGGATTTTTCGATGGTATAATGGGATCTTTAATGTCGTTAGATATAAGCTTTTCATTTTATTACTCTATAAATTAAGACCCGCTTTATGACCGTGTAGCTGAAGCCGGAACAGTTCCGTTCTTACACGGTAACGCTTTGTTCCAGCATTATTTTTTTTGGGGTATTTATTTCCCTAGCTTCCCTTCCCTTATGGCGTCCCCTAGGAGCATCTAAGCAGCGTACAACGTCTCCCTTCTATTATGCATAGAATTAGGCTGGGACCAGAATTCATAAAACATTAATAGGTTTTATAACCGGGGAACACGCACGTCGTTGTCTGGTATATTGCACATAGTATAACCCAAAATCAGTAAGGAAAAGTTTATCATTTCATAGAGGAGCTGTAAAATTATGTTTAAAAGACGAGATCTGCTTGAAAGAGTCATTCATAGATACAGTATGTATAGAAAGATTAATTCTATTCTTAGGCTAGGTCTTTAGTATCAGAACTGGTGGGGTCCGATACCTGGTACCCTCATCTGTGCTATTTCGACTGCATGCGCTGTCCGTAGCGATAACAGCAGATTGGCAGCGGTGGTGCCGCGTGTCGATGCCACACAGATTTGATGTTGATATCCCCAGTAGAAGACCACTCTTCTGCCCTGGGTGTCCCTGCTGGTCTTTGTTTAGGTAACTTTTACATAGCTGCAGTTAATCTTTAGTTTTATCTGTGATTCCTGCATGTATAGCACAAGTCCACTGAGGCTGACGATTGGCTGCAGTGGTCGCGTTGGACATATGCATGATATCACTGCAAAAAGTAAATAATGGGACCGTTTTCTCCACATCTGGGAAAAATGGTCTGATTATTCTGATCAGACGTTAATCAGTGTGTTATCCATTTTTGTCTCAAAGCAAAAAAAAGTCTCTACCTTTTCCGTTCTGTCGTTCCAGCGTGGTCCCCTTTTTTTTCACCGACCCGTAGACTTGCATCGCTGATTTTGATTTGACACGCAGATCAAAATCAGACACGACCCCGATTTTCTTCCACTTACCACTCAATGTGAGGAAAAAAACTGGACATGTACACAGCCCTATAGAATATCATAAGTACGAGCGAAAACCGCCGATAGCACTCGTTCGTGTGCACGAGCTGTAAGAGTAAATTTCAGTCACTATGTGACCGCATATTTCCGAATCCTAACAGTGTGCCATGCGCTCAATGTAACGGTTCCCCTAAATGGGCGGTCACGTGACTGCATGTGTTTGATTTGCATATTTGCGGTCACATGCAAACTAGACTTTTCTCTGCAAGAACATTGAGAAGCGGAAGAGAGTCTAGTTGGAATGTGACCACAAGTATGAAACTTGCGTATAAGCAACCGCCCACCTGCACGGGGATATAGCGGAATCGCAACATTGTCGTGATTCAGCAGTCTACCCTTTAAAGGGTTATTCCATACCTAGATTGACAATTATGACCAGCGCCTTGTTCCAGCTACCGTACTGTAAGAGTACTATGGGTGACTGGATATTTCAAATTGTCTGCGCAGACCATCCCTCTGCATGTCACTGCCGTTGGTAATATGGTGATCAGTAGTCTGAGACCGTCCCTAAACTTAGCTGGCTCTTAGTCATTGGGGTTGTATAGGATAAAACGTATGTCTAGGATATTTCACCAATGTGACATGGCAGTGACGCAAACGGGGCAAATGGACAAAGATTGTGCACCTAAGGCAACCCCTTTAATTCACCTTACAGTCATTTCCGGGGGATTTCTGAAATATATCATATATCCTCAATGAATAGCATTACTCAAGAGCAGAAATAGAAAAGGAAGGATGGGCCAGATCTTCTTGCGGTAAAATATTAAAAGCCTTTTATTGACACAGGGATAGATTGTGTTGCCTGGGAGAATGAAAACATGCAATGAATCAAGTAGGACAACGGTCTAACTAAATACATTATTTCAGTGATTTATTAGGCTGTTTGTTTTAGGCTGGCGGTAGGCAGCTTATATTATACCATGATATATCTACACTGATATCCCAAGGCCATCGTTATGGTATACAGCTGACATCCTGATTCTATGTTGGTATAATATCAATGCCTGAGGTCAGTCGAAGCTAATTGGACAAAAATGTTTTAGGAGTCACCTGCTCAGGTCGACAGTGCAACCAGGAGGGTGAATTTCCCCTGACACTGGGGCTAATATGTCAATCCCAATTACAGGGGAACTCCGGGATAATAAAAAGTGAGCAAATAAGTTACCGTAAATATTTAAATGAAGAAAAAAAAAACACCACCAGTCCAAATAAGTATTTCTAGTCCTGTCTCCTACAAAACCAAAAAATTCATAGGTATATAAAAATAATTGTTACAGAATGGGGAACGCAATTTAACATTTTTTTGTGGCCATTGTTTGATTATAAAACAGACTCGTTTCATTTTTTTTTTTACATTTTCTCAAAATATTGCCCAAAAAATGTAACATTATGTAAATATTAATTTTCATGACATGCAGTGCTTAAAGGGAATCTGTCAGCAAATTTTTGCCATTAAATCTGAGAGCAGCGTAATGTAGAGGCAAGAGACCCTGATTCCAGGGATATGTCACTTGCTCAGCAGCTTCCTGTAGCTTCAATACAGTCAGTGTTTCATTAGGTGATCAGTGCAGGACTAGGTGTCCTGTGCCAGGCAGTCCATGTAAGGTATGTAACTCCGCCTCCACCACTGATTGGTAGCTTGCTGACAATGCACAGTGTACACAGAAAGCGGCCAATCAGTGGTGTGGGTGGGATTATGCAGAGCTCAGCATTCATAGCACTGCTACATCTACATCAGAGAAAACAAGGATTTTATCCAAACTGCATCAAGCAGCCCAGTAAGTGATACATCGCTGGAATCACAGCTGCTCTCAGATTACGGTACATAGCAAAAACCTGTTGACAGATTCCAAAATTATTGGAATAAGGGAGTGAGAAAAAAATGTTAGAGCTTGTAAGCAATTAATATTTCTCTATATATATTTATTTATGGAAAACCTCAGCTGATTCCAGACTTGGGAATTTGGCGGGTGCATATAGAGAGATCTGTCAGTCATAAGTAGCTCCGCCTACTGGACTCTTAAACCTAGAATGAGCAGAGGTTTATTAACTATGTTGTACTCATTTTTTTTCATTAGTATGTATTACAATCCACTCAATCCTGTAGGCTTGACTGCATTTTAGGTTCCCATTACAGGAACCTGTGTGCCATCGAATGTATCCCAAGGCGCCCATTCACCCGATGGAGGTCTACAGTGTGCTCTTTCGTCCTCTGTCGGGCTGGTACATGTTGATAGACCTTTCTTTCTGGTATACGGAATAGCACAGTCTGGCAATGATGTCCTCCATCTTCCTTAGAAGCAGTTTCTGGGAAGGACTCAAGGAACTGGGTTAGAGGGGGTCAAAAACTTTATGCAATTGCCTTTAGTACGAGTTCTTTCCAGTAAAAGAGTATTTGTCCTTTGGGTGCTGTAAAATCCATAAATTCCACGGATGTGATTGCGTTTCTCTGCAAATAATAAAGCTCGACTTCCAGCTCCCAGGTAAACCTAATGGAAAAACCCAGGATGTCCACACCGGTCATTTGCCGTAGAGTCACAAATGACGTTTCCATCCGGATGCCTCATCTATACACATCTAGTCAGACCTGACCCGGTGGTGGCCCGTCGCTGTTTGCTTATAGCGCGCGGTGTGTGGGCAGCTAACTGAATTGTGTTGCAGTCAGCGGTGTAATTAAAGCGAGACCGGGCTTCTGCCATCTCGAGAAGGTCGCGGCAAAGCAATTTCAAGACAAAGAGATTTAATTAAAAGCAAAACGGCTCTCTTTCAAATTGCTGGTCTCAACGAAAGACGCCGACTGTGCTGAGCCTGGCCAACAAGAGCTTACTAATATTTTTACTGTCTTTTAATTGCTTAACTAAGGAAGGTGTGCCATTACCGGAAAACTAGACCCTTGGGTAAGGATATATGCTGTACATAGTTCCACATGGGCATGAAAGGGATTGTGCCACCAGGGGAAGATCTTTGTGAACTTCTTACATTTTTATTCCACTCTCCCTTCTTTCGAAAATCCATCCACATGTGTCTGAACTTAGCCTTCGCGAGCTGTATGGGGGGAGTCAGGAGAGGACGCTGTCGGCAGACTGTTGTCTTAGGTCTATTAGAGCCTCAAAAGATTGCATACTTCTAAAAAAAAGTCCAGTAATGTCTTCAAGGCAGAGGTGCCCAACCTGCAACCTATGCCATTCTGTGTGTCCGCCAAAAATCTGGGCACAATCATGTTTGCTTGTATTTGGTGGCTGCCAAAAAAAAGGGGAGTGCTGCTTATTGCCGAGAAATGACAGGTATTTTTCATCTATGCAACCCCAAATGTTGGCAAAAAAAGGGGTCTCTTGACTCTTCTGTAACCCCATAGAAAGTGTAGGTGTGGTCGTACATCAATGAGGATTTCTTTAATGTAGTTTTGTTGGAATAGTGAAACATGTCCATTGATTCATGCTGTTTGAACCACTGGCGTAATCAGGCACTGGCAGCATTAGTGCAATCGTGTATGTTCAATTGTTAAATACTCTAGGTTTTCTGAGAAAATACATGTATACTTTGAATAGCTGTCCGTAGTCCATATGCCTAGGATGACTAGTCCAAGAGGCAGATTCCCTGTCGCTTCTCCCCACCCAGACATGTGACGCTGAGTCACTACTCATGGACAAGCCGTGAGATAGGGTAGTCAGGAGGTCCGAGGTCAGATACCAGGAGGCAGGGCCGGCTCCAGGTTTTTATGGGCCCCGGGCGAAAAAGTCTCAGTGGGCCCCCTTAACACAGACCACGATTCATGATGCACAGATACTGCAGAGAAATATGGGTATAGCACAACGCCAAACACTTCTCTTCTTCCATTACATGAAATGATATCTATTGTAAATTGTGCAATAGCTCAAAAACCACCAAATCCTCACAGCACACAGTACAGACCGGACAGTATAGTCCTCCATACAATATTATGGGCACCACATAGTCTCCCCCTCATCACCCATATAATACACCATGCAGGATGTCACCCCGCCATCCCCCATATAATGCTCCATACAGAATACTGGACCCAATATAATGCTCCATACAGAATACTGGACCACATATAATGCTCCATACAAAATATGGAGCTCTCCTCTACACTGTGCTGCGTTCTGCACTGTTACGGCTCAGGAGAGGGCGCTGTGGAAAGACTCCCTATCATCATTATTATTGCCTCCCATTAATATCATCATCATTGCCTTCCCATTATCATTGCCTCCCCATCATCATCATTGCCTCCCCATTAATATCATTATCATTGCCTTCCCATTATCATTGCCTTCCCATTAATATCATCATCATCATTGCCTTCCCATTATCATTTCCTCCCCATCATCATCATCATCGCCTCCTCACCACCATCACTGCCAAACATATGCAGCAGTTTGGATGTCCAACTGCAGGGAGAAAATGAAGTACTTTTCCTCCTGCAGATGCTCGGTTCTAATCAAGTGGGCAGCACATATCTAGACATAGTGACAGCACAGTAATCACACCCACTACCCCAGCAAGATGTCAGTCGAGGATCAGTTGGCTCTCACTGTGTAGACAGCGTTGACTGCTCAGAGTCCCAAGCACCACCCACTTGACCAAGCAGCTGCAGGGAGAATATAACTTCATTTTCTCTCTGCTGCTGTACATCCAGTTTGACAGCCGCATATGTTTAAATCAGTGTTTACCTGTAGATTAGCTCTGTTTTCATGTACAAAGTGGGTGGTTTTAATTCTAGGTTCCAATTGAAGCCTGTGTGCAAAATATGCTAGCATTTCTCTTTTTGCACACAGCTCCTATGCTGACTTATGCTTTTCCATGGTTACAAATTACAAACCCTGTGCATTTTAAATCTACAGATATTGTTTGTGTTGCTCCTTTCCATTTTTTCTCTTTATAAGCATTGCAAGAAGAGACATAAATTGGAGGGAAGTAACAGATTTCATTGTTTCCCCGGACTTAGCAGAGTTTTACATAAAGTCTGTAACCATGGAAACAAATTGACTTGCATTGGAGCTGATCATCTAAACAGTGGAATCTTTTATATTTTATATGCGGCCACCACCATCACACATACAGCAGACACAGACACACACACACACACAAAGCATCGCACTACATACACACAGACACACACACAAACATCTCACCTGTCCGGCGTCCGCGCCGCACTCACTGCCACAGCCAGCCGCTGAATGATGACATCATTCAGCGGCGCTGCTGTGAGAGGAAGCGCCGTCGTCCTGCAGGCGCCCCCTGGAGCCCGGAGGCGGAGCTGCGGCAGCGGAGGCACGGGGAGAGGTGAGCAAGCCGGGGGGGCCAGTGGCGGCGCTGACACCGCTAACGAGCGCCGGGATGCCAGACGGCGAGTGGGCCCCCCTGCCTGCTCACGGCCCCGGCACTTGCCCGGGTGTGCCGGGTGCTGACGTCGGCCCTGCCAGGAGGGCTCATAGTACAGAGGGTCAATACAAAGGCATGGTCAAGTGACAGTCCGGGGTCCTATGCCGGGAGGGTATATCAAGATAAGGTGGATAAGAGAAACGGATAGTCAGAGGTCAGTTCCGGAGTCAAGTACCTGAGGTCAGAGAGAGTCAAGAGCAAAAGGGATAACACAAAAGAATAGTCACGACAAATCCAAGGTCTGGCAACAAGATCAGGAAATCAGTCACAGAGCAAAGCAGACGCACCATAGAGCGAAGCTACAGCTGACAATGATCTGCTCATATCTAGCCAGCTAAATAGCTAGCAAATTGACAAGAACGGGAGATACCTGGTGGAACGCCCGCAGGCTAGGCAAGATTGAGCAGCAGGGCTGTCAGTCAAAATGCTGACAGCCCTGTATGCCCCAGCCTCAGATTGGACGACTGGGCTGTTACTCACAATACTGACAGCCGACTCCCGATCGGATTGCATGTAGCCATTTTGCAATCATTTACTTGTCACGATTGGCACCTCTTGACTGAGAAAAAAGATCTGACGGCCAGACGAGTGTTCAGCCGCTATTGCCACCTTAACATTGCTAAAATCATTTCAGACTGGATAAAACTTTTAAATAAAGTTATCTGATCCATTCTCATTAGTGCAAACTATATACAAAATTAAATATACAGACAACTTATTAATAATTACTGCGAAGTTTGTGTAAACAAAATAATTTGCTGTAAATAATTAATAATTCCAATTTGATCCATAATTCTAACAAAACCATTACCCTTTATCACCAACATGGCTGCCTATTAATTATGGTGCTAATATTTATTGCCTCCCTATTGTAGATTAATGGGCTGCCATTTATTCAATTAAGAAGTGGAATTTAATTACCCAACACACATCACTGTAGAAGATGCCTCACTCTTATTAATGGCGGAGCTAAAGGAGCGATTTACATATTTTTGCCTGATAATGAGTTTCACCAAGATGGCAAAGTCAACAAGCTTTAGCTTATCATTAAAGCCGAGGCGAAGTGCTGAGTTCACTTCCGCGATAATACCGTTTTGGCACGTATAGATCTGTTAATTAAAACAGCACTTACAACTATCTTGTTGTTTAACCTTTCAGGAAAACAGAAGTGTGAACATAAAAGTTAGTCGACGTGCGCAGATGGTAGAAAAGTTTAATTAACGGAAGGCGACAATCATAAAGGAATATTTTGGGTAATCTGTACCTAAAAGAAGGTTTTTTTTAGGGATTTTGATGAGTGTCCACCCTTGAACTAATGGAGGAAAATGTGATAATTGCCTTAGGATCTTTATCTCTTGAAACCCTAATAGAGCTTTTTGTCTTTAATTTACATGGGGTCTGACCAGTGCTTATTCTACCCCCTCCCTTTCCAGGGCTTAAGGGTATGCCACACTAACATATCGCTAACGGATCGCTAAAAACGTCACTATTTAGCGATCCCGTTAGCGATGTTGTTCAGTGCGCAGCTTCAGCGACGAGCTTCCTGCTGTGATCTCGCCGTCGCTGAATCGTCCGGACCCTATTTCATCGCTGGCGCTCCCCTGGGTAAGTATCTTATCGCTGTGTGGCCCTTTCTTAGCGATTTAGCGGTACTTTTGTACGCTAAAGTCGTTAAGAAGATCGCTAACGGCGATAGCGTCGTTAACTTATCGCTAAATGCGCGCATTTAGCGATATAGAAACAATCCGCTAGCGATCTCATAGTATGCAACGCTAACGAATCGCTAGCGGGATAGCTAGTGTGTAGTACCTTTAGCTCTAGTGAGATACAGGGCTTAGGTTTCCTGCTCGGCGATGGTGAGGAGCCAATTTAGGGACGGTAGGGCAGGTAGGGTGTTTTTTGATCTGCCTAGGGTCTCCACTCACCATAGTGTGCCTCATCCCTTCGTGTTGCACTTAGTTTTTCCCACACTGTGCGTGACACATGTATGCATATTTACAGACTGTTTGCTGACTTCCATAGAAGTTAATGAAGAGTCGAATGTGCATCGCTACGTCTCCATTCCCGTGGTAAAGGACAAAACCTCGTCTCAAGAGATGGAACCCACATCTATCAGACGATTATGGCAAATCTTAAAGCTAGGCCTTAAATATCTAAGATGTAGTTTTCCTCTAGACTGTAATTAAATGGAGAGCCCACCCAATATTTTGACCAGGAAACTCCACCGAAATTCCTCCAGCCTGGTTCTACTGTACTGGATTGTCTTGAGTAATATTACATTGAGTGGATCCTGAAGTTTGTGTTATTAAGCATATAATCCTAAGACAATGGACCTATGGCGAGGTGATTAAGAGACAGCATGTCCTGGACCTCCGGAGACCACTGGATCATAATACACATATTTACCAACTCTCTCAAAATGTCTGTAAGGCTCCCAAAAAATGGCAAACCTCCCAGACTCAAAGTAGAACTGGCAAGACCTCTAAAACTTGCATTTTCTAAAAGGTTTCTTGCGCTATGATGTCAAACCAAGCATTGAGAGGACGTGAATATGGTGTGGAAAATGTGTGGAGGTCATGGTTATGGGGAAATGCTTTTAGGCATGCGCAGTGACCTTCTAGATGAGCATCCATGAAAGTTGACAAGTATGATCATACCCACAAGTAAGTGCTATGTTTTCAGGTTGGTCGTCTTCTTGCGTTCTCTACATCTCTCCGCACCCGACTGGTTGAGAGAGTATTCCCAAACAACCCCTTTTCTAGGAGTTTTTCCATCCTATAAAGTAAAGGCAGATCGTTAGGCTGTGCAATGACTTCATAAATGGTGGTGTTCCACCCATTTGGAACCACTACTGATCCTGAGAATGAAGGAAATTTTGGGTTAGTGTAGCACTGTGTGAATGAGTGGCACTGTCTTGGAACAGTTAAAAAATAAGACATGGATGCTCGAGAGACGATGCTCATTTGCTTCACGTTGTGGCAAGGTTGGAACACTACTGGTGTGAGGGGCCCGAGATTATTTGCAAAGTATACTCTACGTGTACCACTTGAATCCTCCTGTGGGAGTCGAATTGACCCAATGGCCTTCCTCCAGAGTCTTGCAGAAGACTAGATTTGTTGGATGTATATATTGATGGGCAGGAGAGTAACTTATAACACTATAGAGTGGGTGTTTATTCTGGTTATCTACATATAATCTGCATGTATAGCTCGTTAAGTGCTAATTAGGCTAGGACAAGTCATTAATCAAGGACATGTAGATGGGACAAGTTCTGACTTCGGTATTCACATCAGAGGTATGTTATTTGGGCTTAAAGGGAATCTGTCACCAGGTTTTTGCCATGTATTGTGATAGCGCCATAATGTAGTGGCAGAAACCCTGATTCCAGCGATGTATCACTTACTGTGATGCTTGATGTAGTTTTGATAAAATCACAGTCTTATCAGCAGGAGATTATCACTAGAGGACTGTCAGGTAGTCCAACCCCGCCCCCATCATTGATTGGCAGCTTAATGTGTACACTGTACAAGGATAGAAAGCGGCCAATCAGTGGTGGGGGGCGGGGTTATACAGAGCTCAGCATTCTGAGAACTGGTAAATAAAGCGAATAAAACTGTGATTTTATCAAAACCACAACAAGCAGCCCAGTAAGTGGTACATCATTGAAGTAAGCGTCTCTGCCCCTGCAGATGGGGAAGCAAAAATCTTGTGATAGATTCCCTTTCAGGTGATGCTCAGTGGTCTCTCTGCGGCAAGAGGTGGATGGGTTTTATGTTGTAATATTGTCTTTTTACTTTTCTTTATGTCTCCTGGAAATTCAGTTGATTTTACTTGTATGTTTGAGACATTTATTGTCTTTATTACAAGTGTATTTTATTGCAAAAACTTCAATAAAAAATCTAATTTATTAAGGAAAGAGGACATAGTGCTAAACCAGGTGAGGATCCCAAAGATTGAACTCCTAACCGATCATTATGTGATTACATACTCCAGCGATCAGATAGAAATACCCTTAAAAATAAGTTTTTGTGATGTTTGGAATCTGTGATTTGGCCTTTAGGCAATGAACGTAGTCACGTTAGTTTTTCATGAGGATGATTGATAGTACCAAAAACAGTAATACACATACCTGAGAAATATCACAGGCTTCTTCAAGAGGTATTCCCCCTTCAGGGTAAAGTCTTAAGATCTTCAAGAATAGAACTACAATTAGTATTTGGATATACAGTGAGGGAAGTAAGTATTTGTTACACTGACGATTTTGCAAGTTTTCCCTCCTACAAAAAAGGGAGAGGTGTGTAAATTTTATCGTAGGTGCACTTCACCTGTGAGAGACAGAATCTAATATTAAAAAACAGAAAATCACATTGTAGGATTTCTAAATCATTAAATTGCATTTTATTGCATGAAATAAGTATTTGATCACCTACCAACCAGGAAGAATTCTGGCTCTCACAGACCTGCTAGGTCAGGAATCAGCCCAGGACTACATCGGAGGACCTGGTCAATGACCTGAAGAGAGCTGGCACCACAGTCTCAAACATTCCCGTTAGTAACACACTACTCCTACACCGTCATGGTTTAAATTTCTGCAGGGCATGCAACGTCTTCATGCTCACGCCAGCACATGTCCAGGAGCTTTTGAAGTTGGCCAATGACCATCTGGATGATCCAGAGGAGGCATGGGAGATGATCATGTGGTCAGATGAGACCAAAGTAGATCTTTTTGATATCAACTCCACTCTCTGTTTGGAGGAAGAAGAAGGTTGAGTACAGTCATGGCCAAAAGTTTTGAGAATTATGCAAATATTAATTTTTACAACGTCTACTGTTTCACTTTTTCTAATGGCGATTTGCATATTCCCAGGAATGTTATAAAGAGTGATCAGCTTAACAGCAATTACTTGCAAAGTCAATATTTGGCTAGAAAATGAACTTTATCCCCAAAACACATTTCAACATCATTGCAGCCCTGCCTTAAAAGGACCAGCTAACCTCTTTTCAGTGATTGTTCCATTAACACAGGTGTGGGTGTTGATGAGGACATGGCTGGAGATCAATCTGTCATGATTAAGTAAGAATGACACCACTGGACACTTTAAAAGGAGGCTGGTGCTTGGCATCATTGTTTCTCTTCTGTTAACCATGGTTATCTCTAAAGAAACACGTGCAGTCATCATTGCAATGCACAAAAATGGCCTAACAGGGAAGAGTATCGCAGCTAGAAAGATTGCACCTCAGTCAATAATCTATCGCATCATCAAGAACTTCAAGGAGAGAGGTTCCATTATTGCCAAAAAGGCTTCAGGGCGCCCAAGAAAGACCAGCAAGCGCCAGGACCGTCTCTTAAAAGTGTTTCAGCTGCGGGATCGGGCTACCAGCAGTGCAGAGCTTGCTCAAGAATGGCAGCAGGCAGGTGTGAGTGCATCTGCACGCACTGTGAGGCGGAGACTCTTGGAGCAAGGCCTGGTCTCAAGGAGGGCAGCAAAGAAGCCAATTCTCTCCAGAAAAATCATCATGGACAGACTGATATTCTGCAAAAGGTACAGGCAGTGGACTGCTGAGGACTGGGGTAAAGTTATTTTCTCTGATGAATCCCCTTTTCGATTGTTTGGGACATCAGGAAAACGCCTCATTCGGAGAAGACAAGGTGAGCTCTACCACCAGTCTTGTCTCATGCCAACTGTTAAGCATCCTGAAACCATTCATGTGTGGGGTTGCTTCTCAGCCAAGGGAATCGGCTCTCTCACAGTCTTGCCTAAAAACACAGCCATGAATAAAGAATGGTACCAGAATGTCCTCCAAGAGCAACTTCTCCCAACCCTCCAAGAGCAGTTTGGCGATCAACAATGCCTTTTCCAGCATGATGGAGCACCTTGCCATAAAGCAAAGTTGATAACTAAATGGCTCAGGGAACAAAACATAGAGATTTTGGGTCCATGGCCTGGAAACTCCCCAGATCTTAATCCCATTGAGAACTTGTGGTCAATCATCAAGAGACGGGTGGACAAACAAAAACCTAAAAATTCTGACAAAATGAAAGCATTGATTGTGCAAGAATGGACTGCTACCAGTCAGGATTTGGTCCAGAAGTTGATTGAGAGCATGCCAGGGAGAATTGCAGAGGTCCTGAAGAAGAAGGGTCAACACTGCAAATATTGACTTGCTGAATTAACTCATTCTAACTGTCATATATAAGCTTTTGTTACTCATATGTTTGCAATTATTATATTTCTGTCTGTGATAAAAACATCTGTCAAACACACATAAAAACCAGAGGGCAGCAGATCATGTGAAAATATAATATTTGTGTCATTCTCAAAACTTTTGGCCATGACTGTACAACGACAAAAACAACATCCCAACCGTGAACCATAGTGGGGGAAGCATTATACTTTGGGGGTGCTGTTCTGCAAATGGGACAGGATGACTGCACTGTATTGAAGACAGGTTGGATGGGGTCATGTATCGTGAGATTTTGGCCAACAACCTCCTTCCCTCCGTTAGAGCATAGAATATAGGTCGTTGCTGGGTCTTCCATCATGACAATGACCCGAAACACACAGCAAGGGTAACTAAAGAGTGGCTCCGTTAGAAGCATTTCAAGGTCCTGGAGTGGCCTAGCCAGTCTTCATATCTGAACCCAATAGAAAATCTTTGGAGGGAGCTGAAACTCAATGTTGCCCAGTGACATCCCCAAAAACCTGAAAGATCTGGAGAAGATCTGTATGGAGGAGTGGGCCAAAATCCCTGCTGCAGTGTGTGCAAACTTGGTCAAGAACTACAGGAAACGTCTGACCTCTGTAACTGCAAAGATTTCTGTACCAAATGTTAAGTTCTGTTTTTTTATTGTATCAAATACTTATTTCGTGCAATAAAATAAAAATTATTTATGTAAAAATCATACAATGGGATTTTTTTAATTCTTTTTTTTTAACATTCTATCTCTCACGGTTGAAGTGTACGTGCGATAAAAATTACAGACCTCTCTATTCTTTGTAGGTGGGAAAACTTGCAAAATCTGCAGTGTATCAAATACTTATTTTCCCCACTGTAGAGATTTGGCCATCTGGTGTGTCTTTACACCCAGTGTAATGTGTCTGCTTGATCCTGCACCAGCATCAGGCTAAGGAAAAAAAAACTAATAAAAAAGTTAAAGCTCCAACACTTATTTCAAACCCCTAATATTGACCATGAGTGCTGACAAGTGAGGTGCATTTACACACTGCTCAAAAAAAAATGAAAGGGAACCTGT
Source organism: Oophaga sylvatica (assembly GCA_033576555.1). Classification (NCBI taxonomy): domain Eukaryota; kingdom Metazoa; phylum Chordata; class Amphibia; order Anura; family Dendrobatidae; genus Oophaga; species Oophaga sylvatica. The sequence goes on from JARQOD010000007.1 coordinate 120,915,079, forward strand.
GAGTCGATTCATGCTGCTCAAACCAAGGTCAGTAGGAATCAGAGCCTAGCTGGACGATTTTAGCCAGATATGCTTTTTTTCTGAAATGCTGTAGAGAAAACATAGTTTGACATTTCATCCAGCGGCTATAGCAGAGATGAGGCTAGTTTGCCTCCGCCCCCCAACTGGCTCCTTTCCGGCCCACTCCAGTTGATTGACAGGTCTCTCCCATAGCGAGAGAAACCAGTGCTAGTCTCTCTGCGTATGGTCCCCGGCCAAATCTTCAAACTATGTTTTCTCTGAAACACAGGAGCATTTCAGAGAAAAACATAGTTGTGCAGGCTTGTTCTGATTCATGCTGCCCATGGTTTGGGCAGCATGAATCGACTGACAGGTTTCCTTTAAGGAAGCACTTAAAGGGGTTGCACAGGTTTGGCGTGAAAGTTTACAGTCACTTTATGTGACTGCAGACTTGTCAATCCTTATGGCGCACTGTCAGGATTCTCCTTCGCTATAAGGGGGTGGTCTTTTGACCACAAGAATGCGATATGCATAGTCCCAGCCACATTCAGACTAGACATGGTGCCTCGATCAATACAAGTGAATAGAGCGAGGTCGCGCACGTCTAGTCGGAATGTGGCCGGAAGTATGCATAGTGCATACTTGTAGTCACATGACTGCCAGGTCTTGCTGCTGGTACATAGAGTGACTGCAGACTTTCGTGCCAAACCCCTTTAAGTCACACATCACATCTTGAAGAAAAGATTGAGGTTGAAAATAATTTCTGTAACATTTGCTGAGAACAAAATCCCGTATCAACAGCAAAAAAACAAATCCTCGACCAGTTGAGTGACTCCAAATCACTCCGAAAATACATGTGTATGGGAGGCCGAGCATCATAGCTGTCATTAAATATTATGCAGAACCATAAAAAGTGGAGCCTCCCTATAAGTAGCTCATAACACAATTAGTTCATCCGTGTTTGAGAGTATGGGAAGCTGGAGATGACTCAGCTTGGACTGATAAACCTACACTATTCATTATGTATATGAAACGTTCCTGGAAGGCACATCGACTGCTGGCAGGATATGGGATTCATATTCATTTAATCCGGAATTCATTTTCTTCCTCGAGATGAGGGACCTTTCTTTTGGAAGCTCTAAATTGTCTAAAAATGGAACATTTTAAAATATTTTATTTTCCATTGAAATACATTTCATCATAAACACGCGAAATCCTTCGCACAAAGAGAGAGCAATATGGGGGCAGAGGTGCCCGGCTGCCCCTCTACCACATACAAATACATCAGTATGACAAATGTTGCAAGGCAGATGGGTTTCCTATTAAGGATTTTGCTTTTGGCCCTAAAGAATGACTGTAATTTCATAAAACCTTTAGTAAGTCATAGAATCATCAAAAATTTTGATTGGTGGGGGTCCAGGTGCTGAGACCCCCACTGATTGCTAAGTCAAAGACGCTGAAGCGCTCAGTTGTGTGCTGCTTTCCTCCGAGACTGAAGACAGAGGCTCATAGACTTTGTTTTATGGTCAAAAGTTTCGGCACGCCTGTCCATGCAATAGTTTTCCTTTCTCTTATAGGAATGTGCACATTGTAGATTTCAGACTGAAGGCAGCAAAACCGGGAAGGTGCACAAATAGATACAAGAACCCCGATTCATCATTTGCAATTTTTTTTTTACGTAATTTTTCTTTTTTTTATCTCTTGGTATTCGCTGGGCTTTATTTGGCCAAATTCATCCAAATGACACTTGCGGTTCAAGAATTTTGCACAAAGTTAAAAGAGGTTTTTTTATTGCTTTTTCTGCTTGACGTATAAAATCACTCCAGAGGATACCGGAATAGACTTGCACCAAATTTTGCAAATTTTAAAAAAGTCAATGAATTGGGCAAAAACATCTGGAAAGCCCAAACTTTCAGCTTTCAAACAGATGAACACACATAAAATAGGATTTTAAAAAAGGCGCAAACTACATTAAGAATTTGGCGCAAATGAAAAACAAGCGAAAAATGCAAAAAAAAAAACAGGAAACAGGCACAAATGCAACAATGAATTGGGACCAAAGGGTAAAGAGGCACTTGTGAAACAAAACAGAAGGGCACCGATTCATCTTTTACGCTAGTCTTTTTTTCTTGTGTTATGTACTCCTTGCTGTTTATTGTGCAAAACTTTTCAGAATGGTGCATCCAGGTTCATTAATTTGACGCAAAGTAAAACACTGTCTTTTTTTCTGTCTTGAACTTTTTTTGCAACTTTTTAGAGCAAAAATTTGCACGTTTTGCTATATGGGGCAAAATACTAGCATAGTTGAAAAAAGAGGGATTGGCTGGAGTGACTTTGCTCCAAATTTTATGACTTTTTGAAAAAGTTACAATTGATGATTCAGGTGAGATTACACGGGATTTGTTTTGTAGTTAGTAACACACAAAAAAAATATTGTATGTATGAAAGCTTGGCAGGGAAAAAGGATAGTAAATTGAAAACAGTGCCTGCTCATTGACAACGACTCCTTTGTTCAGTTCGACAGGACAAATTCAGACCAATCTGTTATTAATTAGACATTACTCCTTGTCGGTGATCACTAGCTTGTATTTAGCCTATGAATTTTGGCATTGGTGCAGAAAAAGACTAGTTTTATTTTTTCTACACAATGACAAGTGAGCTGTCGTAGTAGACCAGAAATGCTATTATCACCAAATCACCGAGCTCAAGCAGTCCGAATGGTACAAGTCTATCGCCAAAGACCTTGGCTTCTCGGCTTTGACAGTTCAAAAAGTTTTCAAAAAGTTTTCTACTCGTGCAACAGTCAAGAACCTTCCAGGATGTGGTGGAAATAGGAAATTGATGAGAAAACCCTAAGAAAGTTGGTCTTAGATGTGGCAAAGAAACCACATACAACATCCAGTTATTTTGAGCAGACCCTGATTAGAGTTTGATTAGAGTCTAGTCCGATGGTCATCAGTTTTTCTCATACATGGAGAAAAAAAATTCTCCACCTTCTCCTTCTGATAGTGTAAATCGGACCGTCCTGCGATGTTATCCGAGCTTGATTTGATTTTTTTTACGAACCCATAAACTTGCATTGCCGATTTTAATCCAACCCTCGGACCTGTCTCCGCGATTTTCACAGACATGTGAATGGCCCCGTAGACTATCACAGGTACGAGTGTTATCAATGAAAACAACGGATAGCACTCGTACGCGAAAATTGGATGTCTAAGTGAGGCCTTAAAGTGAGAGAAAACTACCGTTTACATTAACCGATTTGCAGCATTACTAAACATTGGTAAACATTTATCGATCGGTGGTCATTTACACAGGAAGACCACGCTTTAAGGAAATCTGTTACTTGATTCAAGCAGTTTAAACCACGGGTAGCATTTATCGGATATATTTTTTTTTTCTGAAACGCGTCTCAAGAAAATACAGTTTTAAGATCCGTCCAGGAACCATGGGGAGAGACGAGATTAGCCGGGCATCGTCTCCGGCTGACTTCTCTTCGCACTGATCTAGGTGATTGACAGGTCTCTCGCTAAGTGTACACATGGGAGAGACGTGTGAGTCAACTGGAGTGGCTTTGGAAAGCCAGCTGGAGCGTTTCAGAGAAAAAAAAAACCTGGCTGAAGTCGGGCAAGGAAGCTCTGATTTGTGCTGCTCTCGGTTCGGGCTCCGTGAATCGAGTTTCCCTTTAATGATGCAAATTAAGCGATCTGTATTAGATCGCTCAATGCACATAGGCTGCCATTGTTCTTGGCAGCACGAGTCCTGTTTACGCAAGGCGACGTGCTGCCAAGAACGATGATCTTTTTGGTTATCTCACCCAATGAATTAGCATTTTGCTAATTTTTCCATAATCAGAGCTGTTTCCTAGGAACGAAGTTCATTCACACTAATCTTTTATTGTAAAGTTTGAGGCAGAACAAAATGGGTCCTCAAGGATAATGACCCAAAGCACTTATCCGGAAGTACACAAGACTGGATACAACAGGTGGAAGGAGATTACCTCTGAGTCAACGATCCTAACACTGGACTAATGGTGCTTGCGAGAAAAAACATGTACAAAAATCCAAGAACAAAGAAAAACTGCAGCACTCACCAAGGTTCGCTTTTTAAAAAACCACAGTCCTTTATTGAGCCATGACAGATGTGGACAAGGTTAAATCGGGCTAGGTACGTTCAGGCATGCAGTGAACAAAAATAGGACTAAATTGTCCTATTTTTGTTCACTGCATGCCTGAACGTACCTAGCCCGGTTTAACCTTGTCCACACCTGTGATGGCTCAATAAAGGACTGTGGTTTTTTAAAAAAGTGAACCTTGGTGAGTGCTGCATTTTTTCTTTATTCTATGGGACTGCACACAGGTCCAATTTCTTTTTTTCGGAACGAGCGGTCCACAAAAGAAGTCAGCAGCATGTTCGATTTTGATCTGAGCGTCTAAGGGATAGTGCGTCTATCCCTTAGAAAAAGCGTCACGCGAAACGCGCGTCAGGGGTGCCAGGAGCCACTTTGAGGTACAGTATACTTCCACAACAGCTATCATAATATATCCTTGCTATCATGTTTAGCATGCAGCTCTTTTCAGGTTATATATGTCTCTCTGCCATGCAGTTGCACTGAACAATTTAGCATACAGCTTGTTTCAGGCCATAGGCGTTTTTTTGCCATGTATCTGCACTGAATGATTTAGCACAATGCACTATGCACTTTAAACAGTGATTGCACAATTTAAGTCTATTATGCCTATGTATAGATACTATCATATTTATTTCTTGATTATATCACCTACATATTTCTAGGATTCAGTTAGCGTTGTTTAATGGAATTTATGATGCATGTTTAATTATTATATTATATGTATACATCCAAAAAATTTTTTCTTTTTTGGAACATATTCTTGAAGCCTCTGTTTGCTCTATATACATTGTATACTATACGTGCAATATTTAGAATTCCCTTTGTATGGTACCTTTACTGTGGCTCTTTTTGTTGTACTTGTTTGCTCCCATTATATCTATATTATCATATTGGTTTGGTCAATTTTTAATACATTTTTGAATAAATAGTATTTTTATGGCTGAAAACTTCCTTTCATTCTTCCTTCGTTTTTTTTTCCCTTTAATAATTAGTATATGCTTTCCTCTTAAGAAGATATTCACACTTCAGTCATTTAGGAGATAATTTACAAGATCGGCGCTCGCTTTTCTGTAATTACCGGTATGTATTAATGGACAGAATTCCTACAGCGGTTTTGCGGTCTGAAGCATTCTTAACCTTTGCAATGCATAGTTCATAGATACAAGATAGGTGAGGATTCTTCAACCAGGACCTTCCCTGATCACCAATCACTGTCTGCAGCTCCATGAACAGCGGACAATAGCATATGTAACTGCAGCTTCTTGCCAAGTGACCTTAGCCTCTGTCTCTGGTCCTGACTCTCCAGGGCCCTCCTGTCTATGCTGCACTGGGTCAAAGGAACAAGTCAACTTTTCTGGAGCGAGTAACTCTACAAAGAAATGAATTTACTTTCTTAAGCTATTTAGTAAAAAAGGCAAAACAAAATATACATAGTATACGGTCTGTTGAGATTTGTGTAAAAAATTTTTGCAGGAACCTGACATAGCGGCGTTAGTCTGTTGCTACCGAGCCAGAGCAGTGGGAATCTCTTGCTACTATTGGCATCCCCAGCGCCTCTTCTGATTGATAGATCCCTGTGACTTCATGCGCGCAGCACGCCGCAACCTAATGGAGCCTGCTACAGAGGTTCCTGAGATTCTGCAGATAGTCAAAGGTACCCAGCACTCTGGTCTAGTGGCCAAACACTACCAACGTGGCCACTGAACAAGGGTCTTGTGTATATTTTTGCTGAGCTCTAGATCTAAGTGATTAGTAAGGTACAGCGCAGAGCACGGGTTTATAGCACAGAGCCTTGCATTGCATATACAGCATCTACTGTATATATCATGCTGGCCATACTTGACGATGTTCCCAGAACTTCCAATAATCTCCTGGAATAAGTGGTGACTTCCCGGACTCAACAAATCTGAATGAGACCTCCAGGAAACCAGAGATTCCAGGAAGTTTCTTCTTACAGGGTGTCAATAGATGGCAATGGACATGGAAAGCCGTGACTCCTCCTGCCATATATTTGGCTTTAAAAGTTAGCAGTGCTGCTGTTCAGTGATGAAAATATAGAAACTTATACCACCACGCTGCTTAGCACTGACCACCCTAATACTGCGGGGTGCATGCAGTGGTGCTAACATTGCACATTTGGATATCCCATACAATGGGGTAGGCAGAATAGAAGTGACAGCAAAGCAGGCTGACACTGACCCACAGGAGAACATTTGAATCCTCCTGTGGGCTCCTGTGAAAGAGTGGGCCCATTACTCCCTTCATGAGCAGTGCTTGGCTTCGCACGGTACACTTGATGCACTATACACAGATGGGGACGTTATCTCATCGTTCAATTAAGAAATTACTACATTTATTATTCTATAGGAACATAGGCAGAGATGACAGCCCCATAGCAGTCCCCATAGGGTCCCACCTTCACAAGTCAAAATTTTATGCCCCATGTACGGACCACTTTTGCCAGACCTCATAGGCATAAATGAGCTCATTAGTTGAGAAAGGAGATTCATTTTGGTCCAGAAATTTCAGCTTAAAATCTGAATAGTAAGCCCCCAGTATCAATATTCCTGATGGATCCTATCCAAGCTGCAACAAAATAATAGCATCAACACAAAATAGCCATTTTTCCACCGCATAAAGTTATCCATACAGTTGTATATTCACAAAAAACTGTCCCCAGAGTAGCTACTGCTAAAGCTGTGCCCATATATATGTGCCAGGCACAGTGCCCCTGTATTATAACACTCTTGTCTCCTCCGTAGTACTGCAAAGCTCTCTACTTTACAACAAGAACTTATAATCGTTAACCCATTGGATGTACTGATCACTCCCAGGGCCAATCTGTACAGGAGCACTTAGGCCCCGATTCTTTATTTGCTATTTTTTTTAAGTCACTTTCTTTATACCGTATGTCTTGTGTTATTAGTTGCTGTATTTGACGTCAAAATAATCAAAATGTTGCACGCGATTCATAAATTTGGCGCAAAGTCAGAACTGAACTTTCTTCCCGTCTTGAACTTTTGGTGCCAAAAGTAAGTCCCAAAGAGTCCCAAAAATTATACTCAAAAATACCCCAGGAGAAACTGGAGTGGAGTTAACGCCAAATTTAGCAACTTTTTAAAAAAGTCACAATTGGTGAATCAACCTAAATCATCTGGAATTTCTAGACTCCGCACACGAAACGAAAAACTAAAAAAAAAAAAATCAGGTGAGCACATATAAAATAGACATAAAAAAAAGACACAAATAGAAAAATAAATTTAGTGCAAACAAAAAATAGAACAACAATGAATCTGGGCCATATTCTATTACTTTTTTGGATAAAGTATGATTTTCCAGGTCAGTGCCGACTATCCTTTGCTGTCTTATAAAATTTTGCTTAGAAAGGGAAAAGAGATTTTTGAGCCGTATATGGCTCCACGCCGCAGGGTAGCCATCCCCGCTGTATACTATACAGCAATTATCTCAATGCCTATGCCTCTAACCCAGAAGCGGCTCTTCTGTTATCATAGCACTTTGATATTGAAATTTAGACTCATTCACTTGTGTTGCAATACCAGGCACAGCCTATAAATTATGGGGGTGCTGTTTCTGGAAAACAAATTCCAAAAGAGCGAAACGCCAGTAGTGGACAACCCTTTTAAATTCTAAAATCCTGTTTTTTTTTTTTATTTCAGGGTGCACTATTATTTTACATATTTTAATTAATGACCATTTCTCTCTATGATGACAGTTTTTCCTCCAGCTTTTGCAGAACTACAATTCCCAGCATGCGCTACGCCGTATGTTATGACCTGTGTATTTTTCCAGTAAAACATACCGTAATTATTTTTTTTTCCTTCGAGACCCAATGTTCATCCTGCCCAGTCTCTGGATACAACAGTTCACTTAGCATTCTCGGAGAGTGGAGCGTTTCCTGCCGTGATCAGCGCCCGCGCCGGCTCCCACTGGTGGGAATCACATGGGTTTGTTATTGCTGTGGTGTGCTGTGAATATAGACACCAGCTCCCATTGTTTAGTGTTTCTACATCAATAGATATTGTCAAAGAGTTTCCTGAATTGTTGCCTGCAATTGTGAATGTTTCGACACATATTAACCCCTCAGTTTTGTATATGATTCCATGCTCTATAATGGGGTTGTACACTTGGAAAAAAAAAACCGACGTGTTTGGTCTGTTTTTTGATCCTTTCTTCAGGCCTTAAAGGGGTTTCCATTTTCAGAAAAACCCTAGTTCCCAGAAGCAGCTTTTTTTTTAAAAAAAAAGCAAACTAATTACTCTCCCCTCCTGCATCCAGCGCTGAGTCACAGCCACTGCAGCACTGAAATCACATCGACAGCGCTGCAGCCAATCGATGAGGTGAGGCGGAGCTTCTGACCTCACTGACTGACTTGTCTGCAGCATTGTTAATGTGATGTCAAAAAGATATCGGGAGCAGCAGCAGAGACTGGGCAAACTGGCCAAATTTAACTATTCAACAGGTTTTGTAGAAATTGTATGCATCCCTATGAGGTTTTTTTGGGGGGTGATATACATAATAGGCATTTTTTGCAATTTTTTATTTCCTTATTACATGGATACTAAATCTGCTGATGTGTTTTTTTTTTTTGTTTTTTTTAGACCAGTACATGATCTAAAATACATTGCTGTATTTTACATTTTAGAGGGAAATTCTATTTTTGAAAATTGGATATTGCCTGACTTTATTTTGTACACCATATCAGAAATGCATGAAGAATAAACCTTTCTGAAGGGCATTATTTGCATTTTCTACACACACCCTTTTGTGCACACATTTGGGCGTAGTTTGCCCTTTGGACCTGTAGTTTTCTATTTGTTTGATTTTACTGAAATCAGACATAAAGTGTTAAAAAGGAAAAGTGAATATATTGTTCAATTTTTTTATTGTTTTTTTTATGCAGCTATTTTATTACACTGTGCCCTAACCTGAGTGTTAGAAAAATGATGTAAAAAACATAACATGTATTACAATGTAGGTATTTTTTTTATACAGGGGACCCTTTTTTTTTTACATTTGGGACAACAATCCCTGCCTCCCCTCTTACAAATTACAATTAAGAGGAGAACACGGCCCGACTGCTTACTTTTAGCTTGCAATCACTAAGAATAACTATTTCTGGTCATTATTTGACTTGTACTTTGCATTTTTCACAAATTTGCCCCACTGCAGGCTCTGCCTCTAATTTTTAGTTCTCTGAACTTTTAGGAGGAGGCTAGCTGCTATGATGTCTCCTAGAAACCATAGACAAAAACAAAGCGAATCCTTCTTCTTTATTAGCACATATTCAGAAGTAACAGCAGAACGAAGCATGGAAGAGATTATAGTACAGTATTGAACAGTGTAGCTGTGAATCCAGCTCTGGAGTAAGCTAAATCACTGCAGCAGGATCAGCCATTTTCAGCCTCTGCTTGTTTTCTTACTTCTCCGTGTGAACTGATTCACTATTGTCTCTGATCAAAAACCATTGAAGGAAAAGTGAAGTCTAGAGTTAAATCCAGTGCAGCCTTTTACATTTCCAGCAAAGTGAATGAGATTTCTGAAACTTCATACACACGCTTCTTATTTTTCCTTGCAGATTTGAATCATCAAAGCATACTTTTTTTAATCTGCAGCATGTCGATTCTTTAAGCGTTTTTGCGGCATATTTCACCCGTTGGAAAAATAAACCAGACTCCCAAAGTTGGTAAAAAACACGCATATTTTTTCTGCCAATTGCCACAAAGAGAAAGCTTACCCCTTAAGTCCCAGTCTTAGCCTCTCACCTCAGCCAAATCAGATCTCATGCTTTGCACTGACGAGGGGCGATACGCCGAAACACGTGTCTGCAAATTGAGATTCTAATTAGGCTTTTATCCTAAGTGCCACCAACTTCACCATCTACTCCCGGCCTTATTAAGACGTAATGATTAGAAATAAAGGAAAAACTGGTAAATATAGAGGCTCCTAACGTGAAAAAGAGAAGTGGAGGGTCTTCTTGATTGCCAATCAAAGTATCTTATACAGGAATTATGTCAGCCCATCAGCCGCACATGGAAATTTCCAAACTGGTTCCATAAATGACAAATTGTAGAGATGGTAGAGAACATTTTATGTCTCCACATGCAGAGGACCCAGCACTAGTAGCAGGCAAGAAGGTTGATTAGATCTCCATAACCATGGAATCACTAGCTATATTTTAGCTGGCCATTAATATGAGATGACACGAGAACGATGACAGATCATTGGTCGTTCGTACGAATTTTCGTTTGCCCAACAAATGAAGCCATACTAATTAGTGGGGTGGATCTAATGAAATAAAGTTTTCCCAACAGTCAGCACATAGACATTATGCCATGAATGGTAGTTGTCCGAAAATATCAGACATGCACGATCAATCTTTCGGACGACGACGATCGTTCGTCACTCAAAAGTCGATCGCTTGCCACCCAAAAACCATACAACGAACAATCGATTTTGTCGAAGTCTTCCACTTAGGACAACTTTGATCTAAAGTCTATGGAGGCCTTAAGAGTCATGGAGTAACTGATGAGACTGTAAATTTGGGTCAACTGTGAACCAAGTAGAGCATTCGTACAATTACAGGACACCCTTCTTCTGAAAATTCCAAATTTACTTCCGTTTTTTTATTCAGTCCCTTGAAAATCAGGCCTACTTGCAAGTATTGTGAGCCAGTAACGCAACATCACCAAGGTCCCATATTTTATGGGACTACGAGACCTCCTGTCTTGACCAAACACTACAAGTATATTGTATTTGAAACACAGAAAAGCACAGTAAAACAAACATATGAAAATACTCTGTTGTAAAAAAGTAACAGTAAACAGCAAGTGCTAGTAAAAAGATGATAAAACACAGGGTATTTGGTTGATACGTTTTTTGCAAAAAATGTATTCTAAGCCGCTCTACCAAACGTCAAGGTAACCCGTATCAGAGCAGTCCCTGAATAATGTATTTAATCCCTAACTGATGTATTTAAAAACCTGGTCATGTGTATAGTACCTATATGAGCAGGATTCAGAAAGGTAATGTCCAATGTGGAGAACGGCCTTTATGTGCATGGCTCACAAAGGAGTGGTGGAAAACCTCCCTAATCTTTCAAAAACAAGAAACCAATTAAATACAACACAAACACTATAAATATATTGTATTTTTATACTTTTTGGTTATGATTAGATATACTGTATTTGTGGATATTCTACTTTTTGCAGTAAACGGGTTTATTGGGTCTCAACACACCTGTCGAACAACTTGCAGCTTTTAGCTCCGGCTCATAGAGGGTGGAAATCCTCTAGAACGTCTCCTACGAGGGTGCAAAGATCCTTTGAAGAAGACTTCCTCGCCAGGAATCGTTTGCTTTGTGGAGCATTAGTGCCTCACCTCTGACATGAGACTACACACGTGCAGTAAATGGACGTCTCCCTTTATCGAACGGCTCAGGATGTCATTTGACAACGCTAATTGTTCAGGACATGATAATATTAAGCTTGTCGTTCATATTATCCCGTTTGACCGCTTGCAGTCAAATGGTTCTTAGGAAGACTCATTTATGCCGAACACATTAACGGCGGGAAGTTCCTGGTGACTAAGCTTCTATAATATGAGCAAATTTCCTTCAAGCCCCCAGATATCACTGCATCACTTTTATGTTTCCAACACTATTGACTTTTTATGTCCTCAAGGCAATTTTACGGTTTTACTGGAGAAGAATCGGCGTATTTTATCATCCTAATCTCCGAGGATCCATCATCCGTCCTCGCTTGATGGAGTCATAATCTTGACATTTCGCATTGATTATGGCAGATTCCAGCTCATCGATCTTCTCGGTGATCTTGCAGATGATGCTGAGAGTTTTCAGTCGCCTATATATTTCTTGGCATTTCTAACATTTAACCCTTGCATGTGGTCGGAGAATATCAAGTCTAGCAAAAGCGCTTTGGGTTGTCCACTTTTTTGACAAACCTTTATGCGTGAAGGGTTCCCTGACTATAAGCCAAATTATTTTTTTTTCTTATTTTACATTAATTATGCAGCGCTATCATATTCCGCGGCGCTTTACATTCATTATCATCACTGTCCCCATTGGGGCTCACAATCTAAGTTCCCTATCAGTATGGTCTTTGGAGTGTGTGAGGAAACCGGAGTAACTGGAGGAAATCCACGCAAACACGGGAGAACATGCAAACTCCTTGCAGATGTTGTCCTGGGTGGGATTTGAACCCAGGACCCCAGCGCTGCAAAGCAACGGTGCTAACCACGGACCCTGAGCCAACGTGCAGGAAACTTTTCATAGTGGATATTTTTTTGGTTTTGCAGTTCAGTACCATTCACTTGAATGTAATGGGCCTGCAATAGCAGGGTTAGCCACTATAAAAGCATGGAGCTGTGCCTATTAGAGTGCCATGTGTTGTGAACACTTTGGAGGCGACTTCGGAGCTGGGGCTCCCTCTGGTGGTTGCTGAGGGTAATGAACCAATTGCTGAATGGCTTTCAGCGGGGTCTGAATGGTCTGATATAAGTGACCTGAACTCCCATCAGCCTTGCCGGTAATCATTGTTCTTCCAGGTCTTGGTTGGAGCTCAGCTTGCATTCCTGCTATCATTCAGATAAGTGACTTGCTGTTTTTTTTTCCTCTGTTTGGATTTTCCTTGCTGGTTTGCTGCCTTGCAGTGGACTTAAGCCTGGTCCCCTTTTGGGGCCTGGCGCTGCATTTGTGCTCAGTTTGTGTTTGCACTTTTGCTCTGTTCCTGTCTAGCTTTTTATTTACTGAGTAGCTGTTTGTTACACCAGAGATCTGATTTAGGTGGCAGAGATCGTGTGATCTCGGTTTTTTTTGTTAATCAGAAGTGTTGGTATTTTTGTCAGGGTTTTTTGGGTTGCAGTCAGAATTCTTTCCTATACTTTTCTATCTAGACAGAATTGGGCCCCAGCGTTTGCTCATTCTATTTTCTGTCTGTGTTTGTATTTTCTTCTTGTTTAACCGCCATTACTTGTTTGGGGGCTTCCTATTTCTTTGGGGTTCTGCTATGGGCAGTTAGTTTTCATCTTTCTGTCTTTAGGTGTAGCTATCTCTCCGGCTGTGACGAGGTGTCTAGGATCACCGTAGGTACGCTCCACGGCTACTTCTAGTGTTGCGGTTAGTTTAGGGTTCTGCAACCCAGTAGTTTCCAGCCTCTCTGGTGTATTGCTACTTTGGCTATTTTTTGCTATTTCTCCTCAGCTACTGAAACATAACAGCCATGTGTGGCACTGTCAATTAGCTATTGGGCAGAGAGTTCGGGCTCCCTGATTCAAGCCAATTGTCATATTGCTGTTTCGATAAAATCAGTGTTTTATCAGCAGGAGATTATCACTAGAGGACTAGCTGTCTTTT
>JARQOD010000007.1:120928701-120982559 GCA_033576555.1 Oophaga sylvatica
TGTATGTTGACTCCTGCCTGAGCGATCCTTGTAGACGGCTGTGCACCTATACATTACATTGTGCCTCATCTATAGGGTGCCCTGGCTATATCCATTATTATTAAAGTAGATATCGGGTGGGCGACATGGTTTGTCAAATCACCAAAATGTAGCTATCCAGCCAGGGCAATAGATTTTACAATGACTTATATTTCCTCACCCGTCTTCCTCTTTATAGCGTTTGGTGGGAAGCAGTGATGAAATCCATCGTGATTTCATTATGGCCCATTATATTCTGCATATAAAAGGCAAAGTTATGAGAGTTCAGAGTTCTAGTTTCATGTCTTTGTCAGCAGTTTGTCAGATGACTACTTTTACCCACCGCAGAGTATCAAATGCAAGTTCCGTATTCCAGGTATTCGTTAGATAATAGCCCAGAGGAGAATACGTATCCCAAAGAGAATGAATGATCGGGCATGTTGAAATTCAATCTGCCCAATCCCACCTGACAATTGAGGCCCCATATACACAAGATCATTGACCGATTTTTATCTTTTGTGCAAAGCCACCTTTATATAGTGTAGGAAAGTGCTACGATATTAGGCTCTGTGCACACGGCACTTGCCTTTTATGCTGGTATATACATGAAACAGCCCTATTCACCCCTTTGACACCTCCATGTGGCTGGTACACATCAATGTACCTTTTTCAGGAAGGCTGTCATTTCATACACAGTGGGGAACAAAAAATACAACGGCATTCGTAGGAGTCTAGATCTGCCGGCCATAGCAGGAGAAATTCACCGCACGCTCTTGCTTCAGGTGTTGCAAAAAAGTTTTACTATCAGTGAAAGCAGACATATGGAAAAAGGCAACAGGCGCTGGAAGAGTTTGCGATAAAGTTTTGCATAGGATGTTTCGACCCCTCCGGGGTCTTTATCACAATGTTGAGGTGATTAAGCTTCACGAGACGCTCCGGCTCCTAAGTGTGCTGCATAAGGCCGGCCATACACATTAGATGGCTGTCAGTCGAGAGATCGTTCAACTGACAGCCAGCTCAGCCCCCTCTTCAATGCACAGGAGTTCTCGTTCGGCCGAGCGCTCCTGTGATCTCTATGAGAAAGCCGCCAAGTTATACGACTGCCGGGGCTTATCTCAAGGAGAATAATGCAGTCGGACATTTTTGATTATGTCAGTCCCGACCTTTATTTGGCCGGTACCTCCATACACATTAGGCGGTCAGACCAACCCATCAATATCGGCAGATTCGGCCGACATAAGTCTAACGTGTATGACCAGCTTTGCACTGGTTCAGCCGAGAGCTATTTCTTCTGACTCTCCAATGATCATGAACATTAGTCCAAGTGTTTAAGTATCTTCAATGGGGACGGCGGATAAGCCGGTAATGGGGACGGCGGATAACCCGGTAATGGGATGGCGGATAGGCCGGTAATGGGACGGCGGATAGGCCGGTAATGGGGACGGCGGATAAGCCGGTAATGGGGACGGCGGATGAGCCGGTAATGGGGACGGCGGATAGGCCGGTAATGGGGACAGCGGATGGGCCGGTAATGGGGACGGCGGATGAGCCGATAATGGGGACGGCGGATGAGCCGATAATGGGGACGGCGGATGAGCCAGTAATGGGGACGGCGGATGAGCCGGTAATGGGGACGGCGGATAGGCCGGTAATGGGGACAGCGGAAGAGCCAGTAATGGGGACGGCGGATGAGCCGGTAATGGGGACGGTGGATGAGCTGGTAATGGGGACGGCGGATAGGCCGGTAATGGGGACAGCGGATGAGCCGGTAATGGGGACGGCGGATAGGCCGGTAAATGGGGGACAGCGGATGAGCCGGTAATGGGGACGGCGGATGAGCGGTAATGGGGACGGCGGAGTAGGCGGGTAATGGGGACGGCGGATAGGTCGGTAATGGGGACAGTGGATAGGCCGGTAATGGGGACGGCGGATAAGCCGGTAATGATAACGGCGGATAGGCGGGTAATGGGGACGGCGGATGAGCCGGTAATGGGGACGGCGGATGAGCCGGTAATGGGGATGGCGGATGAGCCGGCTAAAGGGTACGGCGGATGAGCCGGTTAATGGACGTGGGGATGAGCCGGTAATGGGGACGGCGGATAGGCCGGTAATGGGGACAGCGGATAAGCGGTATGATAACGGCGGATAGGCGGGTAATGGGACGGCGGATGAGCCGGTAATGGGGACGGCGGATGAGCCGGTAATGAGGATGGCGGATGAGCCGGCTAAAGGGTACGGCGGATGAGCCGGTAATGGGGACGGGGATGAGCCGGTAATGGGGACGGCGGATGACCTGGTACCTGACACCTCTGGCAGCAGCTTATCTCCCAGGAGAGTAGAACGATCTGGCATTGGAATCAAATTGCCGATTTTTCTCTTACCCGACATCATCTCTTAAGGTAAAGGTCGCCAAACACATGGTCCTGTCCTGCTGAAATCTGTGGATTTGGTCAACTTTGTTCCAATGTGAATGGGGCTTCAGGTTGAGCTGCAAACTTCATTGTTTACCAGGTACAGCACCATGTATTTTGTAGTGGTTATATCTGGTATTGCAGCTTTATATCATTCACTTTGATTGGAACGAACTGAAGAAACTCCCTTGCCGGGCGCAGCTCCTACAAAATGTACCGTGCTACTCCTGATAAACCATGAAGAGGCTCCAACATCGGCTAGAAAGTTGGGCCTAATAATAGGTCATTAATATTAAAGTCCCAAAAAAAACACTTTACGTTGGATTTTATGTGTCATAACCTGGGCCGGAAATGGGGAAAAGCCTGTTTTTCAAGATGAAGAACACCGACAACAATTCATATTTTTCAGAGACTGAATCATAAAAACTGTTGTGGATAAGGACAAATGCTCTAGGCTGTGTGCACACATCGCATTTTTGCCGCGTTTTTGCATCTCCCATTTGTCAAAAAACCTGAAGGGAATCCTGATGCCGGCAAAGTGAATGAGAATCCTGAAGTTTCATGGACACATTACTTATTTGTGACTTGCAGATTGAAATCTGCAGCATGTCAATTCTTTCAGCGTTTTGGCAGCGTTTTTTTCACCCATTGACTTCAATGAAGTAGGTCAAAAACGCGATAAAAACGCAGGTCTAAAAATGATTGCGGATTTGCTGCATTTTTGTATTGTTCTGTTTGCATGTGATTTTAGACAGCACCCCTATTACTAACCCAGTAAGAAAAAAGAAAAACACACACACAAAAATACTGGTCACTCTGTGCTCTGGACTACGTTGATTCAGCTGACTATGGCGGACCTGGGTGGGAACTTTTTTTTTTTAATAAATTGGTGAACGATGGATAGTGTCAGGGAGTTTTTATTTGAATAAAGTATTTTTTTTTCTTACTGGGTTAGTAATGGGTGTGTGTAATAGACACCTCTCCATTACTAACCCCAGGGTTTGATGTCAGCTGTGTTTTTGGACAATTCACAGCTGACATTGCCACCCGATTGCCACCGCACCAGGGCGATCGGGAAGAGCCAAGGCTAATCTCCAGAATTGGAGCATCTAATGTCATGAGCCACTTCTGGGGCGGCTGCGAGCTGCTATTTTTAGTCTGGGAAGGGTCCAATAACCAATGACCTTCCCAACCTGATAATATCAGCTGTCTGCTTTACCTTTGCTGGTTACAAAAAAATGGAGGTGACGCCACAGCGTTTTTTTTCCCATTTATTTATTTCATGTAATCAGAAAAAGCTTCCCAATAAGCTCCACGGGGTGCAGTTGTATTATATGTCAGGGGGTTATGCAGTTATGTGTCTATATGTCTGTCTGTATGTCTATATCTATATGGCTGTTTGCCGCTGTTTTTTTCCTGCCAAGAGATACAGAAATGTCTGCATCCAGATACTCAACGTGTGCACATAGCCTTACATCACCAACTGATCGCCCCAGAGCCGTTGTTTTTCACCTTGACATTCTGGAGTAGATGCTACATAAATTTCTTTCATTTATTTTTCAGTACATGTCATGTCTGGGAAACAAAGTAGCACAAGCAAAGTTTGAGTCTAAAGTGCCAGCGTTTTATTACAAGCCAACAACTTCTGACTGCCAGTGAGTAATTCATTATATTAAACTTTGCTTTGTTTTATGCTTTCAGTTTTCTGGTTTAAGAGAACAAATAAACAAACAGTGCTTTACTTGCACTCCCCGGGTCCAGTGCAGAGTCTCCGCTGTTTTTCCTAGTATCTTTTATTGTCTGCAGTGCTGAAGTCACGTCGACAGCACTACAGCCAATCGGTGAGCTGAGCGGCTTATGCCATCAACTAAAGCAGAGCCACTTGTTAGCTGCAGTGCTGTCGACATAACACTAGCACTTCAGACAATACCAGACACCAGGAGCAGCGGCAGAGACTCAGTGTTGGACCCAGGAAGGGTGAGTAGCATCCAGTTCTGGGGACAGGGACTTTCCAAAACCAGAAAACCCTTTTAAAGAGGAAAACTGTGTTATGACTTGTGCAGGACGTAAGGTAAGGAAGCAGGGAATGACACAGAAAGACACTATTAATAATGTATTTCAGACTTTGTACACTTTAGCCTAGTATTTATTTCATTGTTAGTCTTCATTAAAAACTATCTGCCATTTTAGTACCGCAGAGTGGCTGTAAGTTCTTTATCTAGCTGCCTGCTATTGCATCAGTGGTTAGAAATAGCGGCACGGATGAGGAGGGGGTTATATACAGATCTGCAGTGGAGAGGAGAGAAAGTGTTACAGGGAGGGCAGAGAAAATAGCCAATATACAAGGAGGAATGTACATGGAGAGGAAATAATTACATTATTTCATCTATGCTGATGTATGAAAGAAAGGGAAGACCATATTACCATAGATAAACACAGACCTCACGTCCAGCCTATATTACCGGGAGGGAAACTCCCATAAGAGAAAAACCAGGTGGCACACTGCATTTTCTGGGATCTGAAAATGAATGAAGGTTTGGAGATTGCAGACTGAAATTCTATTAACTGAAGGTAATCACAAATATTTGTAAAAAAATCATTTTTTTCATATCTAAGTTGTCCATAGCCTTTAATGAGTTGCTTCAAAGGGTTCAACAAGACTGGAAATCACGTCGGTTTTGTTGTAGAAACAGCGACACTTCTGTCATCTGGTAAAGCAGCTTGGCTCCGCTGAAGAGAGTGTGTCCGAGCTGTGTTACCCCCCACTACCTTTGCCCTGAAACAATCCATTTGCCGTCTCCATTGTTAGAGCAAAGTGCCAGGAGCTGTACTCCTCCTAATCCAGGGGAGCGAAATGGTCATCTTATTGTTGTCAATGGTTGTCCGAGCCTCCACCCTGAAAACTGTGAAATGAAATGGCGCTTTCATAGTGACACTGCCACTTTGTTACGGCAATAGACAGGGGTCACCCCCACTTCATTGGATATTGTTAGCATACGGCACCCTATGCTAAGAAAAGCCCTGCTCCTATGCCTTTCCTCTCCTATGCCATTCCTGAGATCGGGTCCCCGCTTCCCTGTATGTAAAGCTAGTCTTGTTATCCAAAGGTTTGTGTTCCTCAACTCTTCCCCGTGGGCATCTTCTTCAGGACCATACCCAGTTAAATAACAAGACTAGATTTATATACAGTGGTGTAACTAGAGTCCGATGTGCAAAATTCAGACTTTGGCCCCCACCTACATGTTGGTCAGATGTATCCTATAAAGACATACGTGTTGCCCACTCCTCCTCCCCATAATATAATAATATTCTCGATCTTGTACTAATAACACACATCCTGGCCCCTTTCTGGTATAATGTCCTCCCTCCTGGGCCCTTCTGGTAAGAATGTCCTCCATCTTAGGCCCTTCTGGTAATAATGTCCCCCATCCTGTGCCTCTAGCAGTAATAATGTCCACCATCCTGTGCCTCTAGCAGTAATAATGTGCTCCATCCTGTGCCCTTAGCAGTAATAATGCCCCTCATCCTGAGCCCCTTGCAGTAATAATGTCCTACCATCCTAGGCCCTTCTGGTAATAATGTCCCCCATCCTGTGCCCCTAGCAGTAATAATGTCCTCCATCCTAGGCCCTTCTGGTAATGTCCTCCATCCTAGGCCCTTCTGGTAATAATGTCCCCCATCCTGTGCCCCTAGCAGTAATAATGTCCCCCATCCTGTGCCCTTTCAGTAATAATGTCCTCTATCCTAGGCCCTTCTGGTAATAATGTCCCTCATCCTGGGCCCCTAGCAGTAATAATATCCCTCATCCTGGGCCTATTGCAGTAATAATATCCCTCATCCTGGGCCCCTTGCAGTAATAATGTCCTCCATCCTGTGCCCTTTCAGTAATAATGTCCTTCATCCTGTGCCCCTTGCAGTAATAATGTCCCCCATCCTGTGCCCCTAGCAGTAATAATGTCCCTCATCCTGGGCCTCTTGCAGTAATACTGCCTCCCATCCTGTGCCCTTTCAGTAATAATGTCCCCCATCCTGTGCCCCTAGCAGTAATAATGTCCCCCATCCTGTGCCCTACTGGTAATAATGTCCCTCATCCTGGGCCTCTTGCAGTAATAATGTCCCTCATCCTGTACCTCTTGCAGTAATAATGTCCCTCAT
The DNA here is from genome assembly GCA_033576555.1 of Oophaga sylvatica. Taxonomy (NCBI): domain Eukaryota; kingdom Metazoa; phylum Chordata; class Amphibia; order Anura; family Dendrobatidae; genus Oophaga; species Oophaga sylvatica. Next base: position 120,935,286 of record JARQOD010000007.1, read on the forward strand.
CCTGGGCCTCTTGCAGTAATAATGCCCCCCATCCTGTGCCCCTTCAGTAATAATGTCGGCCATCCTAGGCCCCTTCCAGTAATGATGTCCGTCATGCGTTCTCGAATGTACGTTTAGATGAAATAGGCGCTGGCGTCGGCGTGCCCCCTTCCAGAATGGGGAAGAGAGGACCATAGCTCAGGTGCGGGAGCAAAAGAATGGAGAGGTGCAGGAGAACAGGAGAGGTCACACCAGGTCATAAATCACATATTTATGGCTAGTGACAAGATCTAGACAGGGACAATAGTCACTTTCTGACGGTATTGTATTTTCAGCGACTTATCGACCCTTGTCCGCTTGAGTAACACGTGTGCGCAGATAAGGCGGCATTGACGATGTGTGCTTTGTGCTTGCAGGGTGCTCCGCGAGCAGTGGATCAGAGCCAAGTACGAGAGGAAAGAGTTCATGTACATAGAGAAGCAGGAGCCGTATTCTGCAGGTACGGCCGCTATCAGCCCACGGCTTGTCCTAATCCTTTTGCCGCCTACAGTGAAATAAGCCTGAATGCAGCACATCCCACCAGCCGCTCCGCAATCCCCCGGGATCAAACAGCGCTTTATAAATATTATAACAATTTCACCTCTGCTGTGTACTTTTAGGCTATTAATGCCCTTGGTTGGCACTGGAAATCCGTGCCAGTCAGACATACTGTATATTTTAGGATTCGTTTTTATTGTTTTGTTCTGAACACTTGCTCGGACTCATGAATCTTAAAGTAACAGCACCTTTTTTTTTATCATCTAGTTACAGAATGTTGAGTTAAAAGGAACCTGTCCAAAACGTCAACCCCCTCTCAAAATAATTATATGGTTGTATAACCCTTTAAAAAATAAGCCAGTCGATCCCTTTATAACAACAAAGTGCTGCTCCAGCAGCCAGAAATTAAGTTTTAACTTTGTGTCTGGAAGTGCATTGGGGCGTGACGGTGCACCTCTAGCTTCTGAGCCTCCTGCTGTACTTCCTACCTAGCGCCACCCTCCCCTTGCTGATTGCCAGATTTATGGCTATAGAGGTCTGCAGCTGGTATAGGGTTTAGCCTCATGCTATAGAGGTCTGCAGCTGGTATAGGGTTTAGTCTCCATGCTATAGAGGTCTGCAGCTGGTATAGGATTTAGTCTCATGCTATAGAGGTCTGCAGCTGGTATAGGGTTTAGTCTCATGCTATAGAGGTCTGCAGCTGGTATCGTGTTTACTCTCCATGCTATAGAGGTCTGCAGCTGGTATAGGGTTTAGTCTCCATGCTATAGAGGTCTGCAGCTGGTATAGGGTTTAGCCTCATGCTATAGAGGTCTGCAGCAGGTATTGGGTTTAGTCTACATGCTATAGAGGTCTGCAGCTGGTATAGGGTTTAGTCTCCATGCTATAGAGGTCTGCAGCTTGTATAGGGTTTAGTCTCCATGGTATAGAGGTCTGCAGCTGGTATAGAGTTTAGTCTCATGCTATAGAGGTCTGCAGCAGGTATAGGGTTTAGTCTCCATGCTACAGAGGTCTGCAGCTTGTATAGGGTTTAGTCTCCATGCTATAGAGGTCTGCAGCTGGTATAGGGTTTAGTCTCCATACTATAGAGGTCTGCGGCTGGTATAGGGTTTAGTCTCATGCTATAGAGGTCTGCAGCTGGTATAGGGTTTAGTCTCATGCTATAGAGGTCTGCAGCTGGTATCGTGTTTACTCTCCATGCTATAGAGGTCTGCAGCTGGTATAGGGTTTAGTCTCATGCTATAGAGGTCTGCAGCTGGTATAGGGTTTAGTCTCATGCTATAGAGGTCTGCAGCTGGTATAGGGTTTAGTCTCATGCTATAGAGGTCTACAGCGGGTATAGGGTTTAGTCTCATGTTATAGAGGTCTACAGCGGGTATAGGGTTTAGTCTCATGCTATAGAGGTCTGCAGCTGGTATAGGGTTTAGTCTCATGCTATAGAGGTCTGCAGCTGGTATAGGGTTTAGTCTCATGCTATAGAGGTCTGCAGCTGGTATAGGGTTTAGTCTCATGCTATAGAGGTCTACAGCGGGTATAGGGTTTAGTCTCATGTTATAGAGGTCTACAGCGGGTATAGGGTTTAGTCTCATGCTATAGAGGTCTGCAGCAGGTAGAGGGTTTAGTCTCCATGCTATAGAGGTCTGCAGCGGGTATACGGTGGAGTCTTCATGCTATAGAGGTCTACAGCGGGTATACGGTGGAGTCTCCATGCTTTAGAGGTCTGCTGCGGGTATAGGGTGCAATCTTCATACTGTAGAGATCTACAGTGGGTATATGGTGGAGTCTCCATGCTATAGAGGTCTACATTTGGATACATGTTTCATATACAAGACATAGCCTGTGCCTCTCTATGTAGCAGTGTCACACTGATCTGGTAACTTATACATGTATTAGTTGTGGAAAATTAATTGGGGGAAAAGTGATCAAATTGTGCAAATAATTGTGACTTATGTGCGTGGAATGAATTATTGTAGGTGCTACGTGCACTGTACCAGCTGACGTCCTGCAGACGCTGGCAGAAAAGTCTACGGCCACATGCTGATGCATAACACGACTGGTGGGGGCTGCATGGAGACCCCCAGCACGATGCGTAGTCACAGACCCTCCCCTTGGCATACATTATTCATGTTTCCTGCTCAATATCAATTCTATCTACAAGGAAAGGACTGAGCGGGCAGAATTTACCAGGTTTAATAATTTATACATATATTTATTTGGAATGCCCTTCTTCAGCAGAACAAGCTCCCTTTAATGTTTTGCTTAGCATTTTCCAAATCAGCAGAGGGGCTGGAATGAAAAGTGTTGTAATAATTACTTATGCATGAAGCGGTGCCATTGATGATAAAGATGTGGCGCTGCAAAGCTTTTGGTTACAATCCTGGAATCGTCTCTTGGCATCAACTCTATGTGCTGCAGTTTTAATCAGGGAGGATGACAAGGGATATTAGAGATTTATTGCCCCTGCTGTCCCATTCTTAGATGAGGGCAAGAACAGGGGTGATGTACTGCACATGGATTCTGGTTTTAGGAAATAAATGTTCTCCTTTGTTAGTTTTTTTTTCAAGATCTCTGCTTGCCGTCATTCAAGTCAGCCCTCATTGTTGACTTCCAGTAGTCAGCAATCCGTGTTGTTCAAGTGATGGACACAGTTATCACAGCTGTCCTTTCTAGCCATCAAGTGATCGGAATATCCACAGAGATGTTAAAATATCTCAGGAATTCAAAGCATGGAATAATACAAACTTTCATTAAACCAGAAAACAAAACATGTATTTGTTGGAAATGGAATATCCCTTTAAATGTCCTTACTCATTGCAGTTACCCTCAATCAATGCACTGTCCGAGGAAGGTTGGTAGCTCTTAATATGGCTTTGCATGACCCAATCCGTTTAGGGAACCCTGGCATTCATCCTTTAAACTTTGTACAGGGATCTGGATTTACACAAAGCATCCTGGGTTACTTCTACGGAGTTGCTGCTGGCCGAGGTAGTGAGCTGGCAGAAAGAAGGGTCATCAAGCTAGGTCATATCCTTGAGGACAAAGTCAGGGACAAAATCAATCAGAGGACAGGGATGTGGTCAGGAGAATGCCATGATCAGTAACAGGAAACAAACAGGAGTGTGAACCAGGGTAAGTATGACTTATAACTGGCAGCTGGAAGTAGCTGCTGGGAGTTTAAATAAAGAGTGCTCCCGCCCAAGGCTCATGGCAAAGTGCTGTTTATAACAGATAAGCAGCACCCTACAGCAATGTATAGAAACCCTGTTTGGTTGAGACTACAAATCCCAGCGAGACTATTGTAAAACAGGACCACGACTACTGTATTCTCCAATAATATCACGCTGCTGCAGTGCAGGTAGGTGCAGGCTCCACTAGATGGCAATAGAGTGGAAGCAGGACTGCACCTAGACCAAGCAGGCCTGTCGTGCAGCAGCGAGCACCAGGTGGCAGAAGAATAGTCAAACAAGCCGGGTCAAATCCTAGACTATAGCACAGTACCAAAGGAATAAACAAACTCAGGGTCAGGGACAAGCCAAAGGATCAGTAACGGTCAGGAACGGATTAGCCAAAAGACAGAAACAGGTCAGGATACAAGCCAAGTCAAAACCAGGGAGTCAATACACTAATTGGGAACACTGAGTCAGGACGGGAAGCGGGGAAAACAGAGACATGGGTTCAAACAGCAAGCAGCAAGACACATCAGGGCAAACTGAGTCAGCTAAGTATGCTGTAGGCAGGAACTATAACTGACACTGCCTGCAGGATGCAGCGGAGATAAATAGCAAACCTGAAACCAGACTGAGGCTGAGAAAGTTAACCCCTGACATGACCAGACCGGGAAAAGGGGAAGACAAAACCCTGTCTGGATCATGACAAATATCTTGGTCAGTGCAAGTGCAGAGGTTGTAGTAGAGAGTCCAGACATGGCCGTAACCTACCCCAAATTTGCAGCCAGAGTAATTATTTTACTAACCGAAAATCCATCTGATTCTTGCATGACTGGGCCACAGTCTTAAATACCTGACAGAAAGTCTTCCCCTTTAGCACCCCCGCAGGTGATATAAGGCAATTACATTGTTCTTTCTATGGAATGAATGGATGTGTCGGGTACTACAAAGCAAGCGATATGTCGGTAGCCAACCTGTGGCTCTGTATTAGTCCTAACCTTTCGCAATTCCAGGAAACCTGATATAAACTTTAGTTGTATTTATGGTTTGAACAGATTTTTTTCAGTACTGGTGGTAAGTTCGGTTTTGGTGGATGAAGACTCTCTTATTTAGCAGCACTTTATAGAGCAATGTGCACAACTAAAGTAATTGTTTTCTGTAAGGAATGTGTCAGCAGGCTTTTGCCATGTAATCTGAGAGCAGCATGATGTAGGGGGCTGAGAGTCAGATTCCAGCAATATGTCATGATATAGGCTATGTGCTGCTGTTTCAATAAAATCAGTGTTTTATCAGCAGAAGATTATCACTACAGGACTCGGTGTCTCGTGCCTTCTAGTCAGTTGCTCTGTATAATCCAGCCCCCACCACTGATTGGAAGCTTTTTGCCTATGTACACAGATAGCTGCCAATCAGTGATGTGGGTGGGGTTATACAGGGCTCAGCATTCTGATCACTGCTAGATCTGAAGCAGAAAAAACTGTGATTTAATCAAAATGACAGCAAACAGCCCAGTAAGTGACACATCTCTGGAATCAGGGTCTCTGCCCTACATCATGCCGCTCTCAGATTGCACAGCAAGAAAACTGTTAATAGATTCCCTTTAAACTGGAGACTTTTCTTCATGTTACTAAAATATTTTGTTAATCTTTAAGTTAAATATAGTATTTTTTTTTTCACTTTTTTCGTAGTTTTTTTTTTTTTTTTTTTGAACTACCATATCAAATATTATCATGTTTTTAACGATGGTGTTAAAAGTATTAAACTTACAGCCAGCATGGCAGAAGGTCATCTAGAAATACACCTAGCCATGAAAAGAAAGTGGAAGATAGCTGTATAATAATATTAATATGACAACATAATCTGCGGTCGCAGCTTGAGGAGCCTTTCATTCTTAGAACTGTTCACCTTGACATAGAAAATCAGTCAAGCACACACTTTTTATTCTATTACAAACCAAGGTTAAAAAAAAGAGGAAAAAAATAGAGAAATCCGCTGACCTGGCGCTTGATAAACACGGTACTGAAAACATTTTAAAATTCCATTTTGCTGAGAATAGATGTAGTGCTGTAGAGGGCCCAATTATCCTGTCAGAGGAACATGCAAATGATCTCTATCTCACCTTCACTAGGCTGGAAAACAAACTACGAGTGGGGGGTTAACCCTTACGTATACACCGTGGAAATGAATATAGCTTCTGATCGAATCTCTGCTGCACCAAGGGCAGGTGAAGACGACCTCTGGCCACCTGGCTGGAGCTGGTGACATCACTACGCTTGGATCAGTGACATCACTTATAGTATGAGCTTTAACTCTGCTATTTGTCTTTTTCTGAGCTCCTCTCAGCTGATTTATGACCACTAGACCACATCAGAGTAAAGTAAAAAAAAAAGAATGCTCAACCCCTTTATTATAGTTTTCTGTAAATCTGAGGAGCACCAAGGATGGTAAGAGACAACATTTGGCCACTTGGCCGGAGCTGGTCACATCTCTATACTTGGATGGGTGACATCGCTTATAGTATGAGTTGGTAGGTCTTATACAGTCATGGCCAAAAGTTTTGAGAATGACACAACTGACCTCTGCAATTCTCCCTGGCATGCTCTCAATCAATTTCTGGACCAAATCCTGACTGATAGCAGTCCATTCTTGCACAATCAATGCTTTCATTTTGTCAGAATTTTTAGGTTTTTGTTTGTCCACCCGTCTCTTGATGATTGACCACAAGTTCTCAATGGGATTAAGATCTGGGGAGTTTCCAGGCCATGGACTCAAAATCTCTATGTTTTGTTCCCTATTAAGATCTGGGGAGTTTCCAGGCCATGGACTCAAAATCTCTATGTTTTGTTCCCTGAGCCATTTAGTTATCACCTTTGCTTTATGGCAAGTTGCTCCATCATGCTGGAAAAGGCATTGTTGATCGCCAAACTGCTCTTGGAGGGTTGGGAGAAGTTGCTCTTGGAGGACATTCTGGTACCATTCTTTATTCATGGCTGTGTTTTTAGGCAAGACTGTGAGAGAGCCGATTCCCTTGGCTGAGAAGCAACCCCACACATGAATGGTTTCAGGATGCTTAACAGTTGGCATGAGACAAGACTGGTGGTAGCATTTACCTTGTCTTCTCCGAATGAGGCGTTTTCCTGATGTCCCAAACAATCGAAAAGGGGATTCATCAGAGAAAATAACTTTACCCCAGTCCTCAGCAGTCCACTGCCTGTACCTTTTGCAGAATATCAGTCTGTCCATGATGTTTTTTCTGGAGAGAAGTGGCTTCTTTGCTGCCCTCCTTGAGACCAGGCCTTGCTCCAAGAGTCTCCGCCTCACAGTGCGTGCAGATGCACTCACACCTGCCTGCTGCCATTCCTGAGCAAGCTCTGCACTGCTGGTAGCCCGATCCCGCAGCTGAAACACTTTTATGTTCAATAGTTCTTTATTGAAAATTTTTGGTTAATGCATATACAAAGAAAGCATATAACTAGGTCCACGAGAGACCATACGATGTAAAACAGTAATAATAATCAAGACAAGACATGGACTAACTAGGTGTACAAACAGTCTACATAAAGGAAGGTTTTTGGTAAGGGGAAGGAAGGGGAGGTAGATAGCGGTGAGAAGAACCATTTCCTGTGTTTCATTCAGAGACTCCTTAAGGGTGATCCGTTGAGGCAGAATGTAGTGGGTCTTTGTAATATTTGGACCATGGGGACCATGTGCGATTGCAGAGTGTTACGCAATTATTGCGGATAGCGTATAAGAATTCCAGAGCGTGATGTTCTTTAAGTCGAGAGGTCAGCTCAAGCATTGATGGGGTGGAAGCAGTTTTCCAGCGTTGGGCTATCATTACTTTAGCAACCATAAGAGTATGTGCCACAAATCTGCGGAATTCAAGAGGTACAGTTTCTATCTCCAGCAGGCATAGTGCTATATGTGGAGATCGTTGTATTCTCAAGGATGTCACCAAATCTAGTAAGTTGAAGACCTCTCTCCAGAAGCACAGAACCTTAGGGCATTTCCAAAATATGTGGAATAAGGAGCCCGTCTCTCCACAGTTCCTCCAACAACGGTCAGAGGTTCCGGGAAACAATCTGGCTAGCCTCTCAGGAGTGTAATACCAGCGTGACGTGCACTTCATATGTGACTCCTGAAGCGTCATGGAGAGCGATGCTTTTTTAGCCCATTTAAACGCCAGTTCCCACTGAGCCTCAGAATACGGTCTTCCCAGGTCAATTTCCCAGCTGATAAAGTGGGCTCGTTTAGTAAAGTGAGTGGAGTCATTAAATATTGTATATAAATGCTTAGTCGTAGCAAAGTGAGGTTGGGGGTTAGTGCCCAAGATAAGATTCCAGAGGGTCAGAGGAACCTGCATATCAAGCTTGTTACCAGAGAAGATATAGGATCTAGCCCTTCGTATATGAAATGCGGTCAGTTGTGATATGTGGCCTGTAAATTGCATTGTGGCTACATCTCCCCAAGTTTGCAGGCCAAGTTCTCCCCAGTTCCGGGTGTCTAAGTCTGGTATACACTGATGGAGAAGTTCGATCGGTAATGCTGCCGCAGAGACTTGTGCATCATTTCTCAACTTGGATGTTAATAAGACCCAGCTACGTAGAGACGTTGTCACTACATGTGAGGCTGGTGGAGGAAGAGTTTTATCTACAGTGTAAACTAACAAATGCAAGTGTAGTGGTCGTGAATGATTTAAGGCTAATTCTATGGTCGGCCAAGAGGAGTGCGTGGATTGCAGCCACCAGTGTCTAGTTTGACGAATAATCGTGGCGTGGTAGTATGCATATAGATTGGGGACGCCCGCCCCTCCATGGTAACGAGACATTCTTAAGACGGAGGAGGCCACCCTGGGTTTTTTTCCGGCCCAAATAAACCCCAACATTTGTGATGAGAGCCTATTTATATATTTCTTTGGTATCGGGAGATTAAGCGTTCTATAAATATATAGGATTTTAGGTAAGATCATCATCTTATATGACGCGATCCGGCCCATCCATGATATGTCTATTTTTGAGAATGTGTCTAGAGTCTCCTGAATATCCTGTATTAGGCCGTTCATATTTTGTAAAACTGTCTTGTGAAATGGCAAGGTAAGCTTAATGCCTAGATACGTTACCGTAGTATCCTGCCATTTGAAGGGAAACTCGACAAGCATCGCAGCCCTAAGCTGGGAATCAATGTGTAGTCCCATGAGATGTGATTTGGTATAGTTGAGTTTGTAGTGAGATATCCGCCCAAATTCGTCCAAGGGTGTACAGGCTGATCGTAGAGAAGTTAACGGGTCGGTTAATAGGAGGACTATATCATCTGCATACAGACTTATCTTGTGTTGTCTACCAGAAAGTGGGATACCTCTAACAGTCTGATCCAATCTGACTCTCTCCGCCAATGGCTCCATGATGAGAACGAAGAGGAGGGGAGACAGGGGACAGCCTTGACGGGTGCCGTTCGTGATGTAGAATGATTGCGATAAAGTGCCGTTGATGAGCACCCTAGCGGATGGGCAGGAATATAAAGCTTCAATGTAATGTAGAAAATCGTTCTCAAATCCAAGCTTGCGCAAAGTGTGGAACATAAATCCCCAATGAATTCGGTCGAACGCCTTCTCCGCATCCAACGAGAGAAGCAAAGAAGGCGTCCGACCCCTCGAAGCATATTGAAGCAAGTTGAGGACACGTCGTGTTGCGTCAGATGTTTGGCGGCCCGCCACGAATCCTGCCTGATCAGTATGGATCAACAGTGGTAAAATGTTAGATAGCCTGATGGCTAGTATTTTAGCGTATATCTTAGTATCTGAATTCAGTAGCGATATGGGTCTAAAGTTTCCAGGTTCATTAGGGGGTTTCCCGGGTTTAGGGATCGCAGTTACCGTCGCTTCTAAGAACTCAGGCGAGAAAGAAGCGCATTCACGAGCTGAGTTTAGCATGTTAGTCAAGTGCGGCGCAAGTAATTCAGGGAAGGTTCGGAAATATTCATTCGAATACCCGTCAGGGCCAGGTGATTTGCCCAGTTTAGACATATTGATGGATTGCAAGGTTTCGGCTATCGAAATTGGGGTATTTAGCATGGAGGCTGACGAAGGGGGTAGTTTCGGGAGGTTAATTTGGGATAAAAAAGAGTTAATGGCTAGGTCTGTAGGTTGTATAACTCCTGGGGAATCTTTGAGATTGTATAACTGTTCGTAATACTTACGAAACGACTCCGCTATTTCCATAGGGTGTGTAATTGACGAGTGAGGACATTGGGAGTTTTTTAGTGAGAACACCGTGTTACGGACTCGCCTTTGTTTTAGTTTGGATGCCATTATCGAGAGGTTTTATTAATTGACCCATAGTGGGTTGCACGCATGGTGCGTATATATTTATCGTGTTGGCTGAACAGGTGAAGCTGTAAATTATGTCGATGGGTCATTAGACTGCGGTGATTATTCAAAGTTGGTTGTGAAGTAACTTCATTCTCAGCTGTCTGGACTTTCAGCAATAAACTATCTAGCTGACTCGTCAAGGCTTTTTTCCTCTGAGCTCCCATTTGGATGAGGTGTCCGCGCATGACAGCCTTGTGGGCTAGCCATATTGTCGAGGGGGTGACGTCAGGAGTAGTGTTTACACTAAAGTAGTCTACTATATGCTGTCGTATACGTGTCGCATATGAAGAATCGGTGTACAGTGCCAGGTTATTTCGCCAGTGCCCCGCCATTGATGTATAGGCTCGTGGAGACCACTCCAACATAATCGGCGCGTGGTCTGACCACGTGGCCGTTCCCACCGTAGCAGATTTAGCATCTGGCAATGCCCATTGATCCACAACAAACATGTCGATGCGTGAAAAGGTGCGATGTCGAGCTGAGTAGAAGGAGTATGCCCTAGAGCTGGAGTTAAGGCATCTGTATGTGTCATATAGGGAGTGTGACCGTAACCATTGTTGGAGGCATGGAACATGCCGGGTTCTAGGATTGGAAGAATCCAATGATCCATCAACTATCAAGTTGAAGTCCCCTCCCATAAGCAGACTTCCCTTCGCCATTTCTCGGACTTTACGCATTACCCTATTTAAGAAACGAATTTGTCGTAAATTCGGTGCGTATATATTAACCATGGTGACCATTTTATTCTGTAGCAGTCCCACCAGTACTATAAAACGACCTGCAGGGTCAATGTAGGAAGATTCGCATTGAAATGACACGTCAGTGGAGAACAAAATAGCAACGCCTGCCCTTTTTTTCTCCTGAGAGGCTAGGAAAATCTGTGTGTATTTAGTGCTGCTAAAGAGGGGCATTTTAGTACGGGAAAAGTGAGTTTCCTGCAGAAAAAGTATATCTGCTTTAAGTCTACTCGCCTCTCTCCATAGATAAGAGCGCTTATAAGGGAATTCAATCCCTTAACGTTAAGGGATACCAAATTAAGCGACATATTGAGACACCACAATTTGCTTACCACACCACAAGGCCGAACCTAGGAGTAGATGAAGTTTGGATAAGGCGGTCTCAAGGCGGAATATGCTGGGTAGTTCCATTTCGGCAGCGCAGGAGGGGTCAGGGACGTGAAGTAGACCTTTGGGTAACAATGGGGATAGAAACACAAGGAGGGGGACACAACAAGTAAAGGCATAACAATAGCAGTATAACTGAATTGAATCATAAAGGATCAATCGAAGGTACATATCGATACTCAAATATGCTCCTCGACCGAAAATCTCCAGGGGGAAGGAGTTCAAATGGCCATCAAATTAAGGCCTCAAAAACTAGTAGGCTAGCCCGTAACAGCGGAACGGTCCCAGGTAACTAGCCGCTGTAAAGTGAACTGCATCGATTTTTAGCTCGACCGGATCAACGTGGAGAGCCTTGGGTTTGCCAGTCATGGGTCGGTTTAGAAGGTTTCTGGTTCATAGCCTGTAGTTGCAGGTCAATCTTCACACCCCAACTTTTTGCCAAGTCGCATTCTTCCTTCAGTGAGTGAATGATATGCAGGGTATCCTCATGGCGCACCAAGAGTTTCAGTGGAAAGCCCCATTTGTACTGTATAGAAGCTGCTCTGAGAGCGGAGGTCAGAGGGTGGAGGTTTCTTCGCGCTTGTAAGGTGGCTTGAGATAAATCAGTATAAAGCTGTAATCCCGAGTATGGCGTAGGGAATTCCTTCATTTTCCTGGCTGCAAGTAGTATGCGCTCTTTAATATGGAAAAAAATGGACTTTGAGCAATACATCCCTTGGCACATTTGGCGGCAAGAATTTGGCTCTAGGAAGCCTATGTATTCGATCGATAATAAGATCGCGGTCAGGTGGCGTCTGGGACAAAAATGCGGAACAAGTCTACCACATAGTCCTGAAGGTCTGATGAGAGGACAGACTCTGGCACCCCTCTTATCTTAATATTATTTCTGCGGTGTCTGTCTTCAATATCCGCCATCTTGGATTTTAGGTATTGCACCTCGTCATATAATGCATAGTGGGAGTCTATAAGGGCGTTATGCGATCCTATTACCTCCTCCATTTTATGTTCTACTGTGTTAACCCTGTATGACACATTGTCTACAGATGCATCCACTGCAGCCTGTAATTTATCCAGTTTACCTTGTATTGATCCACTCAAGGCAATGATTAGCTCCTTTATATACGCTTCTGAGGCAGGCTGATTAGAAGCTGGAGCAGAAAATGCAGCAATAAGTTCTGATTGTGACTCACCCACAGGGGCCTCCGTTCGTGGTTTTTGTTTCTGAGGGCTGGAGGAAGGAGAGGAATCTGTCGCTATGTCTGAGGTATCCTGCGACGCCATCTCTTCTTCCTGCTCTGTTGCAGCTATGAGCTTTTGTACACGCGGTGGTTGTTGGGAAGAGCGGCGAGACTGGCTGGAGTGATCGGGTGTTGCTGGCGGTGAGTGTGGTGGTCTCAACGTCGGGGAGCTATGTCGCAGGGCTGCAATGCGGCCGCGGGTATTGGCAGCTGCTGGTGTCATCTTGGGTGCAGATCGCCCGCGTCCCGGCGCCATGTTAGAGCCCCCATCACTAGGCCCAGCAGGATAGAAGTCCGTGAGGCGCTTCAGCTGGCTGCCCGATCCTTTCCTTTTGGACATCTGGGTGAGCCTTGATTACCCCTTCGTCACAAGGGACCGGCTAGTCGTGCTTAGTAAAGCTGAAAATAGTCGGCTATGAGGCCGGGAACAGAGCGCTCAAATTAGCACGTCTTGCTCTGTAGGCGGTAGCCACGCCCCCCTCAGCTGAAACACTTTTAAGAGACGGTCCTGGCGCTTGCTGGTCTTTCTTGGGCACCCTGGAGCCTTTTTGGCAACAATGGAACCTCTCTCCTTGAAGTTCTTGATGATGCGATAGATTGTTGACTGAGGTGCAATCTTTCTAGCTGCGATACTCTTCCCTGTTAGGCCATTTTTGTGCATTGCAATGATGACTGCACGTTTTCTTTAGAGATAACCATGGTTAACAGAAGAGAAACAATGATGCCAAGCACCAGCCTCCTTTTAAAGTGTCCAGTGGTGTCATTCTTACTTAATCATGACAGATTGATCTCCAGCCATGTCCTCATCAACACCCACACCTGTGTTAATGGAGCAATCACTGAAAAGAGGTTAGCTGGTCCTTTTAAGGCAGGGCTGCAATGATGTTGAAATGTGTTTTGGGGGATAAAGTTCATTTTCTAGCCAAATATTGACTTTGCAAGTAATTGCTGTTAAGCTGATCACTCTTTATAACATTCTGGAGTATATGCAAATTGCCATTAGAAAAAGTGAAGCAGTAGACTTTGTAAAAATTAATATTTGTGTCATTCTCAAAACTTTTGGCCATGACTGTACATCAAGGGATTCAATATAGATTCTTATTAAATATGAGGTGCACCAGGGATGCAAAGAGACCACTTTTGGCCACATGGCTGGAGCTGGTGACCTCACTTTTCTTGGATTGGTGACATCACTTATAGATTCTTATTATAGTTTAGGAGCATCAGGGATGGGCAGAGACAGCCTTTGGCCACTTGGCCGGAGCTAGTGACATCACTCTACTTGGATCGATGACATCACTTATAGATTCTTATTATATCTTAGGAGCACCAGGGACGGGTAGAGACAACCTTTGGCCTCTTGGCCGGAGCTAGTGACATCACTTATAGATTCTTATTATATCTTAGGAGCACCAGGGACGGGTAGAGACAACCTTTGGCCACTTGGCCAGAGCTAGTGACATCACTTATAGATTCTTATTATATCTGAGGAGCACCAGGGATGGGCAGAGACAGCCTTTGGCCACTTGGCCGGAGCTAGTGACATCACTTATAGATTCTTATTATATCTTAGGAGCACCAGGGATGGGCAGAGACAACCTTTAGCCACTTGGCCAGAGCTGGTGACCTCTCTCTATTTGGATCGGTGACATCACTTATAAATTCTTATTATATCTTAGGAGCACCAGGGATGGGCAGAGACAGCCTTTGGCCACTTGGCCGGAGCTAGTGACATCACTCTACTTGGATCGGTGACATCACTTATAGTATGAGTTGGGAGTTAATATAGATTCTTATCAATTATGAGGAGCACCAGGGATGGGCAGAGACAACCATTGGCCACGTGGCTGGATCTGATGACCTCACTCTACTTGGATCGGTGACATCACTTATAAATTCTTATTATATCTGAGGAGCACCAGGGATGGGCAGAGACAGCCTTTGGCCACTTGGCCGGAGCTGGTAACCTCTCTCTACTTGGATCGGTGACATCACTTATAGATTCTTATTAAATACGAGGAGCACCAGGGACGGTCAGAGACAACCTCTGGCCACTTGGCCGGAGCTAGTGGCATCACTCTACTTGAATTGGTGACATCACTTACAGATTCTTATTAAATCTGAGGAGCACCAGGGATGGGCAGAAACATCCTTTGGCCACTTGGCCGGAGCTGGTGACCTCTCTCTACTTGGATCGGTGACATCACTTATAGATTCTTATTAAATACGAGTAGCACCAGGGATGGGCAGAGACAGCCTTTGGCCACTTGGCCAGAGCTGGTGAGATCGCTCTACTTGGATTGGTGACATCACATATAGATTTTTGTTAAATCTGAGGAGCACCAGGGATGGGCAAACAACCTTTGGCCACGTGGCTGGAGCTGGTGACCTCTCTCTACTTGGATCGGTGACATCACTTATAGTATGAGTTGGGGTGATTTATAAACCAAGGGAGTTAGTATAGATTCTGATTATATCTGAGGAGCATGAGGGTTGGGTAGAGACGACCTTTGAGCACCTGACTGTGCCTAGTGACATCACTACATCTGGATCAGTGACATCACTTCTTGCGTATTTGGAGATATATGAATGGAAGTGGTTAAGGCTTGTGTCTTAGGCTCTAATACGGCATTATTTTAGCATAGTACCTATACAATTATGTAATTTTTAGTTTTTTTTTCTCTTTGGCTACCTGTTTTTGGCTTTTGGCCAGTGACATCACTTCACCTGTATTAGTGACATCACATTTGTGCATTTATTTATTTTGTGTTTTAGGCCAGTTTCAGGCGAACGTATAACAGACGCATTTGTGCACATGTATAACCGATGCATGTCCTGTCCCTACCACAGGTGCCAAAAACTGACACAGATCCCTATGACGCAGTCAGGTCGACTCTATAGACCCACCATTGGGCTGGGACAAATATACCCATTGTATGTTAGTCTGAATCTAGTCTGCAGCTTTCTCAAGTGCTCCTGTATATGGGAGAGACGGACGAAGTAGCTGTCAGCCGCACGATGGCTCGCCTGACAGTTATCCGATGTTTATGGGGGACCTGGGACTTGTATGAGTTACACTGAATTGTGTCCCCTGTTAACCCCTGGCTGCAAGGCCACAGCCAGAATGATGTAAATGAAGTGGTAAGTTGTGCCTCTTCAGAGAGATTCTGGTTTGGCTTTTATCCTAAGTCATATGACAAGACTCGTTAAAGGGTCAATAATGACTTTTAGGATTGCTACTTCCAATAGCTGGGGCTAGAGTTCAAGTCCTCTTCCTCGCTGAAGAAGCCATTTGCATATTTAATTATCCAGAGAAGCATGCAAGGCTTTAAAGTCTCCTCACATTGGCATGCCAGGCTTGGCATGTCACTCTCCGCCAGGTGATATTATAGTTATGTTGTATAAATTCAGATCCACTAAGATGAAAATACGCATTACTGAGATCTATTTTTTCTTTTTTATATACAAGGTCTCCAGTTTACACTGTGACGCAGAGGCAACTTTCCCTTGTTCTCCCAGAATGACCTTATGTTTCGATACAAAATACTATTTATTTGGCATTTTCTTGCCTTTCACATGACAGACAATTGAAAGTGGTGCATTGTCCTGTTAACACAGCGACATGTTGTTCTAAACTCGAACACAAGCTTCCAAGTCACAAAGGAAACGCTGTAAAAGGAGACCCCAGAACTGAGGAGTTCACAAGTGACCAGCAAGAATCGTCCCAGTGTTTCTGCCATCCACTCGGCAGTGTTATGTAAGCCGCATAGTGGGGTTCAGTGGGTGTTCACGTGGCTTTTCGATTTATACTGTGTACTAAATGCTTATATCCCATGGTTATCGGACGGAGCTTTCTTAAAGAGAAACATGACTTATTACGTTTTAAACATTTCAACATCATTTTTTTACCATCTTCAGATAGGAATCATATCCTGAAACCCATTCATCTCTGTTTTGGAGTCATTAATTTCTTTCTATAATGGTATTATAAGGAATGTCTCCTCAGGGGTGGGACAAGATGATGTTACTCCTCAGGGATTGATCCGTCTCTTTGCCGCCTTCTTTTAGCTAGTATGGACCGCGACTACTCAGTTTTGGGTTTGACTTAATTAAAGCCTGAAAAAGCCATTTAAAGCAGTATTCTCATCTTGTCGATTTTAACAGAGTGGCGCGCACAAGCTTAGCTACCTTTTAGTTGGACTTTGTGAAGACTGAAGTGACCACAAATTAGCAGTCACTGGATCCATGTTCCTCCTATAGGGGACTATATTTTATATGAGAGTTGCACATAGTAGACATTTATTGTATATCCTGCTTAAAGGACTGTTCAAACCAAGCACAGGCACTCGTTGCGCCCTTGGCGTGGCTGAGCGATTCAGTGCACCTTCTCATCTCCTAGTTTGCTCTTTTTCTCTCCCCTTCTCTTCCTTAAGCAGCAGAGATAGATAGCTGTGCAAGTAGGACGGAAGGCGTAGTGAACTTCTTGGCCATGCCCAGGGTGCATAGAGTGTCTGTGTTTGGTTTGAACAGTCATTTTGAGCTGATAGACTGCTTTTAAGATGATAACAGCCTTTTAAGCTTGCTTGGCCGCCATCGTTGGGGGATATTTCTGCTGCCTGTCAATCAGAGGCAAACAAGCCTTTAGGTCACCATACACGTTAGGTAAAAATTTGGGAAACACCAATTTTGTCTTGAACTGTCGACCTTTTAATATATATGGAGACCTGGCTAATAGATGATATCGGACAAGATAATGATCGCTGTATCGAACAGCAGAGGTATTTGTGAGAGGCTGACGAATGGGCATGGGGAAGTTGGGAGAGATAATTCCACCATCTTGGGGGTATGGACATTTTAATACCAGGCCTTTCTGACCTAACTTACTGCTTCACATACACTGGCAGTGAAAGGGAGAATGATGGAAGGGGGCAATAAACTTTCTTCTTTGTTCCTTGGGTTGTAACATAGTATGGAACAGGTTGAAAGAAGAATAGAAGGTGAAGGTTATAGCTGAGTGTGTTTTTTTTTCTGTTCTCTGGTAGAATATTGATATTTTCTGTCCTTGCTCTAATGTCACTTTGTTGAGTCCTACGTACCCATATGTCTCGGTCTAGAGGTCTCATAGTACACCAGTAGTACGTCGTCAATGTCGCCTTCTTTTAAAGAGGCCCTAAAATTACAGCATTGCTGCACAGCGTGAAAAAATAATTACTGATTTGATTGTAGGGGAGGGAAGAATAAGTGAAGTCAAGTGGAAAAGTATAGAAGAAGACAAGCTGAACAGCTAAATGTGAGGAGAGGATGAAAATAAGACAGCTCTGAGTCAGTCGTCAAAGACGTTCCCGTTCACTTCTACGTGGCTGATAAAAGTCTGAATAAATTCACTCTTTGATCTGAAATTTAGATGGCTCCAAATGTAAGCGCTGCGGTGCTGATAGGCGTCTTGGTGATCCCCTGCAAGCAACTTTACAGAGTATTTATGGAAGCGAAGTTGCCGGTCTTGTAATGATATTCCCAAATTATCAGGGACGTGTTTGGAATAGCATGAAGCGCTGTCTGAGGTTACTCTCTATATCTGCAGAGGTGGGAGGATTTCACTCATTTACAAGGAATCCGTCAGCAGCTTTTTGCTATGTAATCTGAGAACAGCATGAAGTAGGGGCTGAGACCCTGATTTCAGGGATGTGTCACTTACTAGGCTGTGCGCTGTTGTTTCAATACAATGAGTGTTGTATCAGCAGGAGATTATCACTACAGGACTAGCTGCTCATGTGCTTCCTGGTCCAACCAAGCCCTCACCACTGACTAGCAGGTTACTGTCTATATATAATGTGCTCAGAAAGCTGTGGTGCGGGCGGGTTTAGCTTTCTGAGCTATGCTACGTCAAAAATCTCTGATTGTATCACAACTGCTGTACAAAGCAAACTAAGTGATACATCTCTGGATTCAGGGTCTCTTTCTTTATAACATTTCCCTCTAAGATGAGATATCAAAAACCTGGTGCCAGATTCTCTTTAAAAGAGCCCCAATTTTTTTTACCCTAACAGGCAGTAGTACAACACAGCCCCAGGGGCCTTTTTTGGACCTGGGGCTGTCAGTACAAAACCGTCCAACTTTCATAATTGTGATGTGGGCTCCCTTTGTCAACGCTGTGATCAGTATAGCTCAAAATGCTTAAAGGGAATCTGTCAGCAGGTTTTTGCTGCCTTATCTGAGAGAAGCCTGATGTAGGCAAAGTGACCCTGAATCCAATGATGTATCACTTAGTTTACTGGGTGCAGCAGCCGTTGTGACACAATCAGAGTTTTTACATTTAGTAATCCAGCAGAGCTGAGGAAGCTGCCCCTGCCCACACACACACACACCACAGCATGCATGGAGCTGCATGCTTCTGATCAGGATAGAAAGGGTCATTAACCTCTTCAGCACCAAAGGAAACCAAATTCATTTAATATGGGATCCAAACACACAGGCTAAATGGAAGATCTGCAATTGACAATACGCAGTGATCTTCTATCCCCAGAACTCCCAGGTTGGCGTGACACACTCGTGACAAGATTCCCTGATTCTACCACTGTTTTTTGTTTCCCGCTGCGTCGCTCCATTGCAGAGATATTCATAATTGTTGCTCTTAGAGTGCAGTATGTGAAGTTTCTGTTTGCAGGTCAACTGGGAGTTTCTTCAGAGTCTTCTTTGGGGCGTGTGCTTTTCCCCGCTTCCTCCAAAATGCTGCCAATCACAGCTCAGCAGTTGATTTAGCAGTCTGTCTCAGATACTGCCAAGCTGTGATTGGCAGCGTCTGGGAGGGAGGGGTGAAAGCACACACTCCAAGAGAAGACTCTAAAGAAACGCCAATGTTGGTCTGCAAAGCAGAAATTTCACATGTGCTCAGAGAGCAACAAATGTCAATATCTTAGCAATGGAGCAACACAGTGCAAAACGGAAAAAGGCTGCAGATTCATGGGAGCCTACAGATTTTTACATGGTCTTTATTTTTATTTTGAGGGTCAATTGATAAGTCCTCTTTAAGTGTCTGGAGGTTTGGTGGTCTTAGTAGAAATACCCATTTTCACTGATATTATTAGAGAAATATGAGATAGTGAGAAGGTCCCTCTTTTTTAGGACCCTCAGAGTAGAGAGTGGCTACAAGGAGCTTCTCAGACTCTAGACTGATCTCTCGACTCATCATGCTTGTAACTGTGTAATGCTTCATTTCCCCTGTGGGGGCGCTGTAGGCAAAAAGAGCTCTTGCTGCCAGGTTTCCTTACAGATCAGAACTGATGGTTGATGTTTTCTGTTGTAGGATATCCCATAATCAGCTTATTTCTAGGGCTCTTTCAAACAAAGAGGAGATGACCCAAATCAGCTGTTTCTATGGTAATGGCGGAATCCAAAGACTTTTCAGTAAAAGATCTAATGTACTGCTAACACTGTGTGTCTTCTATTGGCTGCACAGCCTGGAGAATTGTCAAGATTTAATAAATCCATCACTTTCTACCCATAACCTGAAGATCTACAGTGTCTGGGTCATAAAAGCTACCTTTCCGTGGTTTTCAGCTTGTGTAAAGCCTCCCATTTCTCCAGCCTAAATGTTTCCTGTCTGAAACTGAATTGGGTTCTTTATCACAAAGCGATAGATTTAGTAACGCTGGGGAACATGGTTGTGATTGACATTTTTCTTTGTGGTGAACGTCCCAGATGCAATCCGGCAGGTTGGCTATTTTCAGTGATTCATCTTCTCTAAACTATTTTAGTTCAACAGGAAAACTGAAATAATGGTAGACTGCACTCTTCACACCCATCTGTCAAAACCACAAAATACGCTTTTTTATGACCGTAGGATTCTGGCAAGTTACAGATCAGAAACAGATTTTTTTTTTTTTGCAAAAGGATGACTGTTTGAAAATGTTTTGGATAGTATTGATAAGAGTTCATAGGTCCGAAAATTGGACTTCAGCTATTATTACCAGAAGAATCTGATCAGCTGTATAATTCCTGCCATTAATATGTCATTTTTCTTAATCTGGCGCCAATGCCGCCGTTCTCCTGAATCCGGCGTTGTCTTTCTTTTGTCCATGCGCCTCTCCGTTCCTGAGATATGGCCTTCTATTCACCGGGTATAAATTTAGACTTTTTTGGCCAAGTGGGCATGGTTATCACTTCCTCTCAGTGGGCGTCTTCTTGAGGACCACTCCTAGTTGGCTAAAAAAGAATAGATTTATATACAGGGAAGAAGAGGTCATATCTCGGGAACCGAGAGGAGCAGGAACAAAAGGAAAACAACTTCAGATTCAGGAGAACAGCGACATTTTACACCAGGTAAAACAATTACATACTTATGGCAAGTGACAGATCCCTTTAAGTGCGGTGTCATTGTCTCCTGCTGCATCCTGCTCTCATCAGAGGGTGCCAGCATTTTGTAAATAGACACAGCCAGTTTCGTCTCAACATAAATGGCGTGTCATTCATACCTATATAGTTTTTTGTAACAAATTTAAAGGGATTGATTATCTTTGCCTTTAAGAGTGCAAGTAGTTTGTATAGTGCAACAGTAAAACCCTGTTCATATCACATAATGCCCCTACTCTTGGTGTTTCGGCCAGGAAAAGCTCGACATACACAACAAGTGTATCCATAAAGCTTATTTTACACAATGGAGGCCAAAAGAGTGCCCTTCTGGTCTCCATCTTGTGGTTTACATTAGTATAGTGGAGTGAACAATGCTATTTAATGCAAAGGTGTGCAGTAAAAAAAAATGTTTATCTCATGGTATACTTTTTTTTATGGGTGGCATATCCCATTTCATGCCTATGCAATATACAATTGGACATCTTGGGATATTCGTCAATCCAAGACTCAAAATGTGACGTGAGCAGGCCCAAATTTTGGAGACGCTATTCTTTTACGTGTACGGTCAGTAAATATAACAGTGCTGTCCTTTATTATAACAGCCTTGGAGGTAGGATTGAATTGCATGGCACAGCTGCACGTCGCAGGGTGGAAAACATTGGGAGACGGTGAACTCATGTTTAGACTATTGAAAAGATGTGACAACACCAGAGGACTCCAAGACAGGAGACAAGGGACCGTCATCATCTGAATTCTTTCTTGGCAGCCAAAATGTGGTGCGTCTGGGAAATCGTCATAGCCCAACTTCTGTATTTGGTGGGTCTAGTGACCAGAGCTTGTTTATGGGCTCTTTTTGCAAAAAAAAAAAAAAATATATATTAAATATATATATATATATATATATATATATATATATATATATATATATGCATCCACCCAGACTGTGGCCACCGTCAGGCATTCACCTTATGACACACACTCCCATGAGTAGCCAAATATGCCGTGTGCACTTAGTCTTATCTGATTTGGGCTTTATCTTTCTACATGAAGGTCCCCTACTATGTGCCGAACACAGTGGAGCCCACAGACCGGTGCACCATCGCTCTGCAGTCGTCGGTCCAGTGGGTACACATTTAACATAGATATGGTCCTCAGATGGCGAGCGTCCATGTGTAGAAGCTGTGGTAATATAGAGAGGTCTACAAGTAAATGGAAGGTAACGGTTAATTCTGTGCTGCCGATATGGAAGGGTAGAAGAAGAGAACGATATCCAGGAATCCGGTTTATGAGTCAACGCGTTTCGAGGTTTCAAACTTCATCATCGGGACAAACCACAGTTCCCTGATGAAGAAGTCTGCGACTTCGAAATGCGTTGACTCATAAACCGCATTCCTGGATATCGTTCTCTTCTTCTGTCCTTCCATATCGGCAGCGCTGAATTAACCCTTACATATTATTTACGTGTTTTCCAAGCCGTGGGTCTGCAGCTGGCTTAAACCTTTTAGTGGTTGTGGGTCCACAACCATACCAGGTGAGCATCAGTGCCTTTGGTCTCCGCATTGTTAAGTGATAAAACCCTATTTGTGCTTTATTGTTATTCCATTTTTTCCAATTTAATATAATGATGTCTCTCTTTTATATTCCTCGCCCACCCTTGTTATAAGGGTTCCCTAATAAGCCGATGGGAACACATCAGTAGCGCTTGGACATGAAGAGTGCCCCTGAACGAGAGCTATTCAATTCTCCGCTCTGGATAATATATGAAGGTCCTACATAGGGAACCTTCCTGTATTTCCTCAGATTGCCCTAATCGGGTATTAGAAAATGGATTTTTTAAAATTAGACCACCCTTTTAATCTGAGCCCATATATGTCGTCAATGTGATAGTAAACGCTCAAGGATTGATCTACTCTTCACAAAATATTGACCCTTTGAAGTCTTCAGTGTTGACGAGGATCGTTGGTCTTGAAAGATTCAATTGTTAACGCATTAAATTAGAAATCAGTAATGTGCTTCATTACGTATGAGACTGGCCGTTAATCATCCCTCCCTGTCACCAGTGATGGGTGCCGAGGGGGCATACTGCAAGATCGGATGATGGATGCCTCCGATAAAGCTCACGTACGGATTGTCTGCTTTGTCATAACCTACAGTCATGGCCAAAAGTTTTGAGAATGACACAAATATTATATTTTCACATGATCTGCTGGCCTCTGGTTTTTATGTGTGTTTGACAGATGTTTTTATCACAGACAGAAATATAATAATTGCAAATATATGAGTAACAAAAGCTTATATTGACAGTTAGAATGAGTTAATGCAGCAAGTCAATATTTGCAGTGTTGACCCTTCTTCTTCAGGACCTCTGCAATTCTCCCTGGCATGCTCTCAATCAACTTCTGGACCAAATCCTGACTGATAGCAGTCCATTCTTGCACAATCAATGCTTTCATTTTGTCAGAATTTTTAGGTTTTTGTTTGTCCACCGTCTCTTGATGATTGACCACAAGTTCTCAATGGGATTAAGATCTGGGGAGTTTCCAGGCCATGGACCCAAAATCTCTGTTTTGTTCCCTGAGCCATTTAGTTATCACCTTTGCTTTATGGCAAGGTGCTCCATCATGCTGGAAAAGGCATTGTTGATCTCCAAACTTCTCTTGGAGGGTTGGGAGAAGTTGCTCTTGGAGGACATTCTGGTACCATTCTTTATTCATGGCTGTGTTTTTAGGCAAGACTGTGAGAGAGCTGATTCCCTTGGCTGAGAAGCAACCCCACACATGAATGGTTTCAGGATGCTTAACAGTTGGCATGAGACAAGACTGGTGGTAGCGCTCACCTTGTCTTCTCCGAATGAGGCGTTTTCCTGATGTCCCAAACAATCGAAAAGGGGATTCATCAGAGAAAATAACTTTACCCCAGTCCTCAGCAGTCCACTGCCTGTACCTTTTGCAGAATATCAGTCTGTCCATGATGTTTTTTCTGGAGAGAAGTGGCTTCTTTGCTGCCCTCCTTGAGACCAGGCCTTGCTCCAAGAGTCTCCGCCTCACAGTGCATGCAGATGCACTCACACCTGCCTGCTGCCATTCCTGAGCAAGCTCTGCACTGCTGGTAGCCCAATCCTGCAGCTGAAACACTTTTAAGAGACGGTCCTGGCACTTGCTGGTCTTTCTTGGGCGCCCTGAAGCCTTTTTGGCAACAATGGAACCTCTTTCCTTGAAGTTCTTGATGATGCGATAGATTGTTGACTGAGGTGCAATCTTTCTAGCTGCGATACTCTTCCCTGTTAGGCCATTTTTGTGCATTGCAATGATGACTGCATGTGTTTCTTTAGAGATAACCATGGTTAACAGAAGAGAAACAATGATGCCAAGCACCAGCCTCCTTTTAAAGTGTCCAGTGGTGTCATTCTTACTTAATCATGACAGATTGATCTCCAGCCATGTCCTCATCCACACCCACACCTGTGTTAATGGAGCAATCACTGAAAAGAGGTTAGCTGGTCCTTTTAAGGCAGGGCTGCAATGATGTTGAAATGTGTTTTGGGGGTAAAGTTCATTTTCTAGCCAAATATTGACTTTGCAAGTAATTGCTGTTAAGCTGATCACTCTTTATAACATTCTGGAGTATATGCAAATTGCCATTAGAAAAAGTGAAGCAGTAGACTTTGTAAAAATTAATATTTGTGTCATTCTCAAAACTTTTGGCCATGACTGTACTAGAGACTATGTCAACCAGTCGCTAATAGATATTTTTGAGTCCAAAGGAAAAAATTAGATTCTTATTTATTGCATACTTTACTGGTATTCTCTGAATCTGAAATTGTGTGCTTTTATAGTTTGTTTTTAGAGGGGTCAAAGATCCAATTTTCCTATACGATACACACACCCATTCTGTAAAAGGCTAATGTGCAAGTTGTCCCTTGTGGGATTTCAGTGCTTATGTGCTTGTACTCCCATTGCCTTTTGTGTGGGTTCAAGGAGAGAAGAATTAAAATGAAGAT
Organism: Oophaga sylvatica; assembly: GCA_033576555.1. NCBI lineage: Eukaryota > Metazoa > Chordata > Amphibia > Anura > Dendrobatidae > Oophaga > Oophaga sylvatica. Next base: position 120,960,047 of record JARQOD010000007.1, read on the forward strand.
TCATCCTTGCCAGGAGCTTCAAACGCAAACATATACCGTACACGCCAACTTTGAAAGACATATTGCAATGCGCCAAAACAATTTTTTTCAATGCTAATCCACATCCAGACTCCTGACCTAAAAATAGTGCCTCTAGAGATGTCCCTTAATGTTCCAAAAACATAGAATATCACGTGTCCTCTGTATGGCACCCCTACATTGCCCTCCATTCAGTATGGTAACCCCAAAGATGCACCCACACGAAGTATAAGGTCCCCAAACTCTATTCCGCCATACACAGAATCCTAGAATGTTAGCGTTGGATGTAACCTCCAGGGTCATCTGGTCCAACCCCCTGTTCAAGGCAAGATTCACTAAACCATCTCAGACAGATGTTGGTCCAGCCTCTGTTTGAAGACTTCCATTGAAGGAGAACTCACCACCTCTCGTGGCAGCCTGTTCAACTCATTGATCACCCTCACTGTCAAAAAGTTTTTTCTAATATCTAATCTATATCTTCTCCCTTTCAGCTTCATCCCATTGCTTCTCATGTTTCCATGTGCAAATGAGAATAAGGATGATCCTTCTACAATGTGACAGCCCTTCAGATATTTGTAGACAGCTATACAGTATCAGTCTGAGCTCCCCACCGTACACCCATACAGTATGGTGCCCCCATTGTTTAACACAAGTTACCCACCGCTGTGCCCCCCATATAAAGTATGATACCTCCACAGGTTTTGTTCCCAAAAAGTATGATGCCCACCACAGTCCACAGTGCATTCCCATTCATAGCATGAGGCCCAAGAATGTTCCCATACACACACATTATAATGCCCCCAAAGTGCCCCCTTTTACCCAATGTATAGTGCCCTTCCTCCATAGTTCAAAAAATAAAACATTACTCATCCATAGTGAGCAGAGTTGATCTCTGGTCTGTGCTAGCGGAGCAGCAGGCTGTTTTGGGATATTTTTCCCTTTTTCTGCATTTTATGTTTTTTTTGCCCCTTAATTCAAAAATAGGTAGTACCTAGAGTTGAGCAAAGAGATTCGGATTACCCTGGTCCGGGTCTGGTCCTCATTATGCTCAACTCTATTAGTATTGTCACTTTAAAGAGGATTTGGGTCTTGATTTTACAATCCAATCTACATACATCATTAATTGTATCCTTGTACTGATGAGGCTGGTGTACTTCCTTTTAAATCTATGTCAGCATGGTTGTTTAATCCAGATATTGAAATGAGCATTCAACTTGTTTCAGACCTACATGGTTCTTTTTCGGCTTGACAAAGGACCGTGTAGGTCTGAAACATGTTGCCTGGGGAGCGCAGAGGATATTCCTTTCCTGATTTTTTTTAATTTTTGTTATTCAATCATTTTTGTGCCTTTTATACTATTGGATCAATAAAGCAATTGTGAGGGCCGGGTTTCGCCTGGACAGCTGCTAAAATCATGCACTTTACCATTTACATATATATTCCTGACATCATTCTTTTTTTCATAACTTCCTGTATCTAAGTTTGTGGGGTTATTTTTGTTTTTTTTTAATCACTCGCTGTCATAAAAGCCGAACAGATTTTTTGTTCCCAAGTCAAAGCTGTTGATGCATATTCATTGTGACTTTTTGTTATTCCATCTAACGTGGAAAGTAAAAGCGGCAGAATTATTCATGCTCACACATAGCGAATGTTGCAAAATTTTTTAAGAGATGACATGCCAGTAATCCAGTATAAGGCTGCCGGACTCCATTCTGGGGCTGGATGGCCAGTATAAGGCTGCCGGACTCCATGCTGGGGCTGGATGACCAGTATAAGGCTGCCGGACTCCATGCTGGGGCTGGATGGCCAGTATAAGGCTGCCAGACTCCATGCTGGGGCTGGATGGCCAGTTTAAGGCTCCGGACTCCATGCGGGGGCTGGATGGCCAGTATAAGGCTGCCGGGCTCCATGCTGGGGCTGGGTGGCCGGTATAAGGTTGCCGGACTCCATGCTGGGGCTGGATGGCCAGTGTAAGGCTGCCGGACTCCATGGGGGGGCTGGGTGGCTGGTATAACGGCTGCCGTGCTCCATGCTGGGGCTGGATGGCCGGTATAAGGCTGCCGGATTCGATGCGGGGGCTGGATGGCCAGTTAAGGCTACCGGACTCCATGCGGGGGCTGGATGGCGGTATAAGGCTGCCGGACTCCATGCTGGGGCTGGTGGCCGGTATAAGGCTGCCGGGTCCATGCTGGGGCTGGATGGCCAGTATAAGGCTGCCGGACTCCATGCGGGGGCTGGGTGGCGGCATAAGGCTGCCGGACTCCATGCGGGGGCTGAATTGCCAGTATAAGGCTGCCAGGCTCCATTCTGGGGCTGGTAGCCAGTATAAGGCTGCTGGACTCCATGCTGGGGTGATGGCCGTATAAGGCTGCCGGACTCCATGCGCTGCGGGATGGCCGTATAAGGCTGCCGGACTCCATGCAGGGGCTGGATGGCCAGTGTAAGGCTGCCGGGCTCCATGCTGGGACTGGGTGGCTGGTATTAGGCTGCCGACTCCATGCTGGGGCTGGATGGCCGGTTTAAGGCTCCGGACTCCATGCAGGGGCTGGATGGCCAGTGTAAGGCTGTCGGCTCCATGGGGGGCTGGGTGGCTGGTATAAGGCTGCCGTGCTCCATGCTGGGGCTGGATGGCCAGTATAAGGCTGCCGGATCGATGCGGGGCTGGATGGCCAGTATAAGGCTCGGACTCCATGCGGGGGCTGGATGGCGGTATAAGGCTGCCGGACTCCATGCTGGGCTGGGTGGCCGGTATAAGGCTGCCGGGCTCCATGCTGGGGCTGGATGGCCAGTATAAGGCTGCCGGACTCCATGCGGGGGCTGGTGGGCGGCATAAGGCTGCCGGACTCCATTCGGGGCTGGATGGCCGGTATAAGGCTGCCGGACTTCATGCTGCTGCGGGATGGCCGTATAAGGCTGCCAGGACTCCATACTGGGGCTGGGTAGCCAGTATAAGGCTGCTGGACTCCATGCTGGGGTTGGATGGCCGGTATAAGGCTGCCGGACTCCATGCTGCTGCGGGATGGCCGGTATAAGGCTGCCAGACTCCATACTGGGGCTGGATGGCCAGTATAAGGCTGCCGGGCTCCATGCTGGGGCTGGATGGCCGGTATAAGGCTGCAGGACTCCATGCTGGGGCTGGATTGGCAGTATAAGGCTGCCGGACTCCATGCGGGGCTGGATGGCCGTATAAGGCTGCCGGACTCCATGCTGCGGCTGGATGGCCAGTATAAGGCTGCCGGACTCCATGTTGGGCTGAGTGGCCAGTATAAGGCTGCCGGACTCCATGCTGGGGCTGGTGGCCGTATAAGGCTGCGGACTCCATGCTGGGCTGGATGGCCATATAAGGCTGCTGGACTCCATGTGGGGCGGGATGGCAGTATAAGGCTGCGGACTCCATGCTGGGGCTGGATGGCCAGTATAAGGCTACTGGACTCCATGCTGGGCTGGGTGGCCATATAAGGCTGCTGGACTCCATGCTGGGGCTGGATGGCGAGTATAAGGCTGCTGGACTCCATGCTGGGGCTGGATGGCCAGTATAAGGCTACTGGACTCCATGCTGGGGCTGGGTGGCCAGTATAAGGCTGCTGGACTCCATGCTGGGGCTGGATGGCCATCACGTGTATGTCGGCATATGGCATCACCCGACCGTCCGGTGGGAGATGACTCATTCCATTTTTTCTCTTATTTTTTTGTTGCACACTGTACGTTAAGATCATTCAGGACAGCAAATTACGAGCAGCGTCTGTCTGGGTTTCCAATTATAGGTTTACTGCAATATCAAGCAGGTTTTGGACATAAGCGTCAACTAGACGAGGTTAATGGCCTCGATATAGTAACCAGACCGCGCATCTGATGAGCTCCATTGTATTAAAATAAGAATTGACTTCACATAGACATGAGTGATGGGACGCAGAGACGTAGCCATACTGCATAATCTAATATTCAGAACATGCCGGACATGGTTCTCCGTCTGCCGGGAGATAAATCTGTGCATGTAATGAGCTGCCAGCTCCATCATATATATTTATAGGGGCAGTAAAAGACCAAGATGAGCCGATATTAAACACTTGTTAATTTTAGCAAAGCATGCAGATATTTTTTCTTTTCATCTTGCAAAAAAAAATTTTTTATGTTATCAGAACGCTTGTTCCAAAATACACAAACACAAGCATCGGAGAATCCTCACACTGTGCACTGTGCACAATGTGAGGATTCACAAGTCTGCAATCACATACAGGCTGGACAACCCCTTTTAAAGGGTTTAAATGGGTGGTAAGTGTCTAATTGGAAGCCTCAACAATCATGAAAAAGTGATCCGCGTGCCCTAATTGAACGCACTTTTCCATTCAAAGCTTATGTTGGCATTCTTATCGAGACCATTGGAGGTGGACTTGGGGGTCTCGCCTTCCGAATAAAGTGACTTATATGAATATAATTATGTCATGATTTGCAGCCTTGACCCTTGTATAGCAAGGCAACAGTAATTACCGCCCTCATCTCATACTGCAACATTCCCCGTCCCCAGGAGGCCGAGACACTCAATAGGAAAATGAGCTGGATGAAAATACTTGCAAAAAAGATATTTATGGAAAGCATTAGCTGTAATGGCCTCTTCACATTTCATTCTGACGTTTCTTTCCAGGCGCTGAGTGAGTGGTCACAGAGGATTACTGCAGCATCCACTTCTGACTGTTCTGATGAAAGCAGAATCTGTCTGTTCCAGAATTCTTAATATGATTTTTTCTTTTGTTTTTATAGTCTTAGATTTTGGGGATCAGGTATACCGAGTGTCCTCGAAAAAATATGTTAGTGCCCGCAGCTGTTCGACAGCCGCGAGACATGCAGGGATTGTCTAACAAATAGGCAGTCCCTGTATGTGTTGTGTCTGTCAAACAGCGGCGAGACATGCAGCCGCAAGGATTCGAACATAATATACGAGCACGCCGAAAACTCTCGGTTAGTACCTGAGCATGCTCAGATAACACCTCATCCCAGCACGCTCGCTCATGACTAGTCACAATGTCTCATGACTTGCATAGAATATGAAGCCACTTGTGTCCGCTGTTTGCTGATCTTGTGGGGAATTTTTATAATTGAAAACATTGCAAAATTGTTTTACAAGCAGGAAATTACCTATCGGTTAAATCAGGTTTTTAGTGTTAAATATATTTTTTTTAAATGTTTTGCCAAACTATTTTTTTTTTTAATTTTCCAATCAGTAGTAAAAAAAAAAAGTACTCTTGCAATTTTACTCTCCTATTTCCCGATTTCTAGAGAGGACTTTTCAGAAGTCTCATTATCGTCACAGTCAGGATTATAATGACTGAAAACACTTGTAAACACGATCCACCATTCACAATAGGTGATGTAGTGTAAACAGGCGCCAATCACTTTGTGAATAAGCAAAACTCTAATTCTTTGCATGAATTGCATTTTGGTTTGTTTATAAGGTTCTCGACAGCACATCATGCTGTATAAATGGAACCAGCGCTGCCGAGAACAGTGGCAGTACTGAACGATCTGTTAAAGTGCGCATCTGAAGCCGGGTCGGCTTGTGTCAGCAGACTAATCGGCCATCGATTTGTAAAAAAAAAATTTCAGCTGGTGTAAGCGCACCTTTAGTTTGCTCTTGTGTTTGATATACTGAGGATAGACTTTGACTTTGAGAAGCAGATGTGTCGCCTGGCTAATTGACTTTGAGAAGGAGTTGTGTCGCCTGGTTAATGAGTCCTCCTGTGACCCCATCTTTACACACACCTGCCTCAATGGCAAGAAGAAAAAAATCTCAGTAGCAAGTTCACGCGTCACGTCCGCAGACAGACGTCCCCACTTACTTAATAGACATCTGACCCTCATGAGCGAACGTTAATTACTGCCAAAAGAAGTTGCCAGCAGACCATTAAAACTTACACTGTCAGTCATGAATCAAAGAGAGGTGTCCACCGGGGAGATGATGAATGAACTTCACTGCTGCAATTAATTAACAAGTCTCTGATAATATCAGTCTCGACAGGACGGCCGCCATACAGTCACACTATTTATTTGCCAAAGTGCTTGGAACGTTTTAAACAGCTCTGGAAACGCGTCAGTGCCGCCTGACGTGCTAGTGCCTGACCGTGTAGTGGCCGCCTGACCGTGCTACGTGTGCCGCCTGACCGTGTACAGTGTGCGCCTGACCGTGCTACGTGTGCCGCCTGACCGTGCTACGTGTGCCGCCTGACCGTGCTATGTGTGCCGCCTGACCGTTCTACGTGTGGCTCTTCGGCTCTTTGATAAAATATGCATTGAAAGTATTTTATAGGATCTGGGATATCAAAATACGATTTCCATTGATTTCGGGATGATCCTAATTTATGTCTCTATTATACACCCATAGGCGCCATACAACACCTGCACCAGAGTCCATAATACGCCACGTTCATTTTTCCACTTGGGTCCACAGCCGGCCATGTTCCATAGAGTCATACTAGATCTTATGATCTGGAACAAGCCTTAATTTTGCGCTCCCAATTGAGCACAGTAGGACTGAAACAGCGCTGGATCGGGAGCTAAAAGGTGCGCTCCAACAATCCAGGCCACCAAAGAGCAGCTCTTACAAGCTCAAAAGGCAAAGAGCTTGTAAGCACTGCACGTGTTCAACCACCCTTACCAGACCAGAGCAGTACCTGGGGCAGTAATTTTAATATATAGTAAATTACAAAAGTTCTTGTATCTGAAAATACCTATCAATAAATTCCTTTAAAGGGAAATTATCATCACAAAATCACCTGTTGTTTAAATATGATTTTGTGTTCTAAATATATATTTGCAATTTTTTTTTTATTTACATAACACAATCTGTGTTAAATATAGAAATCTTGCAATTTTAACACCGGACCCGGGGGCTTTTTTAGACTCATAGTTTCAGGAAACAAAACATGCACTGAGCCAAAATTGTTAGAGCCTGACCTATCTTTTGTGTTGAAGCATCTAATCAGCGTGTGCAAGGGTAATTGCAACAGGGTCAGATGTGATATATCCTACTGTTTTGGGGTTATCCTGTGTTATCAGCTGTTACCTGTCATTGTCATCCAGCCTCTTATGGCAAGAAAACTCCTGAACTCTTTCTGATAGAGTGCGCATAGCAGTAACGGCACTCGTGGCCGCAACTGAGATGCCGACGTCAGCTGCCGGCATCTGATTGGCTGGTACCGGTATTGTGGTGCAGAGAGCCGGTCTCTGCACCCCAACACAATTCAATTGAATGGACGTCTAAGGACCCACATTGAGTTGAAAAGAAGCGCTGGCATCGGCAGTCCCTGGCCCGGGCTGCGATAATCTGAAGTCATTCTGTAGGATTCCTGGGGGCAGACATCTATAGGTTGTGGATTGTTTGACGCTATGCAAATAACTAATGATATCCAACTGCAGGCATCTGGCACTTGTGCTGTCAGTCAAGCGGCTGCTGCGTGCGGCAGGCACAGACATGATGCCTCGTACTGTGAAATGATTGCCTGGTGTGAGCTAATTCCATCATGTATTGTTTAGGAGAGATGAGACATGCGGGAAGGCCGGCGCTGAGCCCGCTATCTATTCCCATTCATTCGCGTTCTGTCTCTTGTTCCTTATGTGGAGGGCTGGCAGCGATAACCCTCTAAGATATTAGATCGAGCATTAAGAAAAGTCGCCATCTTTCATGTATGATGCCGCAGCACACATTTTCTTTTCTATAGTGTTTTAATGTCAGGCCTCAATCACACGTCCGATTTTTGAGAAAATCAAACTGATTATTCTGATCGGAGTGCGGTCTGAGTGTCATCGGACTTTCTCATACGTGGAGAAGTGAAAAAAAATCTCCACCCTCTCCATTCTAAGGGTCCGTGAAAATCGGACTGCACCCAGATGTCATCCAAGTGCAGTCTAATTTTTTTTTCAGGGACCCCTTGACTTCCATTACTGATTTTGATCCGACCCTCGCATCACAATCGGACATATCTCCGATATTGGACACTGACGTCAGACACGTAAATTGCCATAGTACGGCGGTGCAGATTGCGGATTCCTGCTCTCTTTACTTGATTCGAGAGGACTTTTAAGTTTTCTTAGATGACGGATCTCCAGAAGTGAATTCGAGAGCAGAACAGAATGGATTTTGTGTGTTCTGCATCTATCGAGTGTTTCCATCCCGCCGGGCTCCATAATCCGCACCTTCTATAAAGTAGGTCAGTCCGTCATCGCTAAACGTGAGCGAAGGGGCCGCACGATATCAGAGGACGGCTTATCTCCACAGCCTTAAATATTGAAGATGTGGTCCGCGCAGCTGCCACTGGCAGTGACACGGGCATTAAAACCTAAAGCGCAAATTTAACCCTTTCATCCGAAATTACTTCTGGCCAGCTATACTCCATTTGTCAAGAAAAAGTCCGCAAAATTTTTGGTGCCAGTTGTTTCAGTTTTGGTGCAAAACAGGAGACCGATGCCTGGAGGACGAGAAACAGAATCTATGCCACCGTAAGCGCTCCATGTGCCGCCGCTTAGTGCCTCCCTACGGCACTGTATGATGGAGGTATCCATTTCCGGAAGCAATGCTCTAGAGTAGGACATATTTGCCCACTTTCTCGGACTCTCTGGTCGGCTCCAAGAATAAGGGATATCTTCCTAGACTTCTGAAAGAATTGGAATATCTCCTGGCCCCTGACGAAACCTCTCGGAACCCACGATTGTGGGACTTTCACGTTGCCTGGTATCCTATCACTCATTCATGGAGCCCACTGAGCTGCCCTTTAATAGGGGGCACGACTACTGCCAAAAATGTTCCACCATTGAGAATGCAAAACATAGCCCAACAAGAGCAGGTTCTGAAAAGAGGGCGAGTCTGGGAAGAATGTCCCTGTAGACATGGCAGCATCCCATGGTTTCACGCACTGGGCATGTCTAATCATTCCAGCAGGACATTGGCACTATCTGCCACCCCATCTGAGAGCAGCATAATGCAGAGACCCTGATTCCAGTGATGTTTTACTTATGGGCTGCTTGCCACAGTTTAGATAAAATCACAGTTTTATCTGCTGCATATCAGGCGGTTCTCTGAATGCTGAGCTCTGCATAATCCCGCTCACACCACTGATTCTGCATAGGCAGAAAGCTGCCAATCAGTGGTAGGGGAGAGCTCATAAATATGGAGGATCACCTGACAACAGGTTTACTCTTCTTCTGGTGATAATTTCCTGCTGAAAAAATTGTGATTGTATCAAACTACAGCAAACAGCCCAGTAAGTGATACATCGCTGGAATCAGGGTCTCTGCCCCCTGCATTATGTTGCTTAGGTGGCTAAAACCTGGTGATAAATTTCCCTTTAAAGGAGTTGTCAACTTTATCTTAATTTTAAAAAATCATTTGCTTTCCTTCCAGCCAGTCTCATAAAATGTAGGTCTCCATAAGTATTCAAGAACCTCTGCATGGGGATTACTTACCATACGGGGATCTAATATTGGACATATTTATCGATTGTCTCAGTGGATAAACAAATCAAAAGACATCAAAGTGTCACCGGATGAAGTAAGACTGAGAGTCAGGGGCTGATTATTGATTACTTATATAGACCAATATGCAAGGAGATTGTTAAAAACAAAAAAAATTGGGAATAAAAGGAATAAATTACTATTTCTTGCTGGGTGGCTCGGAATCATGGAGCCGCAGTCAATAATTGCAATTGTGTGATGTAAATAATACATTGATCCCCAATAGAGATGAGCGAGCGTGCTGGGGTAAGGTGTTATCTGAGCATGCTCGGGTGCTAACCGAGTGTCTTCGGCGTGCTCGAATACTATGTTCGAGTCTCCGTGGCTGTTTGACAGCAGCAACACATGCAGGGATGGATGCCTGTTTGTTAGACAATCCCTGCATGTGCTACTGCTGTCAAACAGTCGCGAGACCTGCAGCCGCCGGGACTAGAACATAGTATTCGAGCACGCCTAAGACACTCGGTTAGCACCCGAGCATGCTCAGATAACACCTGATCCAGGGATTTTATAAAGAAAGTACCAGTTTCACAAAAACACTGTACCCACTTAGTTATAGACTCTTTATGATTTATCTAACAAGGAGAACCTGAGTCATTAAATTAGTTGCGTTCTACCAAAGTAGTAGCATAAAGGCTATCTAATGAGGCGCTATGATATCAGGTCATATAAAGCTCATGGTATATAACTGGTGCTAGCTGTACATGTAACATAATAGTGTTAGATAAAAGGTTGATTACCCGTTGTATGTAGAGATCCTGCTTGGACTGCAGCCATGTGCCCCGGCGCGCGTTTCGCGTGGATGTCGCTTTCTCAGGGGGCGCGGCCTCAGTGGGATAGCTGCCCGATATAGATATTAGGCCGTTCAGGAATCATATAACTGTAAATGAGAGAAGACATCGGACCAGTTCTTTGTTCTCTCCTAAGCTCCGAACGTGATAATCATTCTACCGGCATTTGTCACAGTGATTTATGAGTAAAGCTGGCTTTGTCTGTAAATAAACTCAACAGGGAGAGCCGCTGCTCAGCATGTGAAGCCACGCACTGCTAGATATATGGAGAAACATCTTCCATCATTTAATGGGTAATCGTCGTTTTATTGCTGTTGTTTTTTTCATAAATCAATAGTACACGTGCAAATAAGAAACTTTGTAATATATCTTATCAGAGAAATCTACTTATTTCTCCTCCTGGACTTATAGATCAGTCTCAAAATTCTCAATTCACAAGTAAAATCTGTCTTCAGTCAATATAGAGTTTCCCATTACTGAGATGGGAGATGACAGTTGGTGCTCATAAAGTTCTATGGAGGACTGTAACTGTCATTTCTCGAGAGCTTGCAGCAGAATGTTTGTGTGTTCCGCTAGCTCCTCCCACCTCCATAGAATTTTAGAAGCACCAACTGTCATCTCCTATCTCAGTAATTGGAAAATTTGTCTTCACTGAACACAGATTTTCCCCATGATTTGAGATTGAAAGATCAGTCCTGGAGAAGAAAATAGCCCCTTTCTCTAATAAGATATATTGTAAATTTGCTTATTTTTATTTATACTATTGATTTATTAAATAAAAATTAAAGCAATATTTACTTTTTTAACGGCATTCATCCATGATTATCACTTAATGCTGCACGACAATAAATTAAACATTCATGACCTATCCTTAGTCTGTGAATATCAGGACTTCTAGTACCGCCACAGATCAGAACGGACCTATTAATTATTATGGGCCTAATCCTTCAGATCCCAGTGACTAGGACTGTGCCGCAATACCGGTTACTGCCACTACAAAACGCGTGGCGCTATACCTGGTAAACAATGAAGAGACTGCGAATAATCAATGTAAAAAAAATTCTATTCTAAAACCCTTTAAGAAGGTTATGACAGGTGTCAGATATCGAGACATTCTGAATTATCGGGCAAAAAAAATAAAAATAATAATGTAAAGTCAATCATATTTATTACTCAGTGCCAGATGCACAATTCAAAGAGTTTAGCGATAGTTAAAAAAACACAACTAACTAAAGTATTTGGGTTGTCCACCTTTAAAACCTTTGGGTTGTCCACGTTAATGGGATTGCCCACCTTTCGGGATCATTTTTTTTCAACTTTGATATAGTCTGTGGTCATAAATCATCTGAGAGGAGCTCAGAAAAAGACAGATAAAAGAGTTACAAACTCCTAATCAGTGGTCCCATTCTCAGTTAACTCTTTCTGCAGCCATCAGTAGGCTATAGAAGGGAAATGGTGCGAAATATTTACAGAAACCCAAATTGCAAAAATGATTTTATGCCCAAATACATGCATTTAAGTACAGATAACCTATCTGAAAAGTGAACAACCCCTTTAACGTCCTCTTCCTTAAAGGTGTCATCTCATCACAGAAGTCCCTTTAGTATACGAGCTGATCCCTGTCAGCCTGGCTTCTGCTGATTTTGACAGAGAGGTTGCGGACAGCTGCTCCTTTTCCCCACAGTGGCCACGTCAGATGTGACCTGCGGTTATTCACATGGAAATGCTGAGAGATGACAGCCTCTGTAGGGACTAGTGTTAAAAACAGTCCCTATTTTTCTTTTTACTGATGGAGGATAAATCGACATAATAATTCACAACACATATCTGTTATACCTTTCTAATGCTCTAAAATGGCATCCTGTGTCATACAATATATATGTGTTAGGTCGCTGTATGTTGGTATTATCTGAGCACTGTATGGTGGTTGTTATGTAGTCATTGTGTGGCTCTGCTACTTTCTGGTAGAAGGTACAGAACAGGGCACAATCCAACCTTTTCTGTCCATAAATGAGTTATAATCGGTGATCCTTTAAGGTCCCAAATTCACACAAGCCAACAAAACTGCAGAGGGGCACTATAATCATTAATGCATTCCCGATATAGCATGCGTGTTGTCGGCAGCACATTCCCCTGTTTAGACGAGAGATGTGCTGCACACAACGATGGCTTTTATGCAGATATAGATGATCTGATTAGACAAGGCTCATTTGGTGATAAAACAGCGGCATGTTTCATTCTCATTTGTCGATTTTCAGTCCACGTAAATTGTTCTTAAAGAAAACCTATCACCAGGTCAAAATTGGCAATTTTTTTCCCCTTATTTTATTCCCACTGCTACACTGAGTATTCCGTTGTTTGTCTTTTTACAATCCGCCATACGGTTCCAGAGAATATGCACCTTTTTATGGTCATAACCAAAAGGGCGGTGCTCTCAGGATCCTCTGGGGCGTGTCTTTAGGCTGCCACGCCCTCTTTGAAAAGACCAAAAATAGTGGCACCAAATAAAATGGCCCATATCTCTGGATCCGTATGACGGATTTTGAAAAATCAAAAAATGAAATGCTCAGGGGAGCAGCGGGGAATAGCATAAGAGCAAGAAAATTCTTACTTTTGACCTGGTGACAGGTCCCTCAAAGGCTGATACCTTTGGTAAACAGCACTGGTCTTCATTTCTATCACACCTGCGGTGCATTTTCTTTTTTCCTTTCCTCTACATATCTCCAGATGTACCGAGATCGGCTATAATTCATTATGTCCATCGCTGTGCAGCACACACGGGGTTAAGTGGGTAATGTGTCTGTGAGGTGGATACAATGGTGTCTGAGGCGTTTGGATGGTTATAGTTAAGACGCGGCGGCGATTCTTGTCATGGAAAGGAATTGATCATTTGATTAATATCCTGTCTGGGAGCCTCGATCGCTGAGGTCATCCATTCTGAATTATTCATCATTTATTCCCCCGCTACTGTAAATCACTGCTGGGAAGTACAGAGGCTGAGTCACTCTTTTAAGCCTCTTTTAATCATAGGTAGCCAACCTAAAGGGCAAGACAAACGAAACGCGGGGTGTTATGAATGAAAAACATATGTTTAGCCTTTAGTTTATGGTTCTGCCGATTCCTGGTTTATTAGTAATTTCTTCCTCCTGGACCAATAATATTCATGTTATTGAACAGCTTCATTGAACTCCAGTGAGGGACTAATTCCACTGACGTGCATGTAAATCGTGTGGTCCGGAGCAAACTGCGGGGTCTGCAATTTGTGCTCCTAAGCGTATAAATATTGTCATGGGGTCCATAGAGAAGGGGGGCGCCATTGGCAGGAACCCAAGTCGGTTTTCCTTTCTCTAATACTGCAACATCTATACGCAAGGTGACAGATTTGTCCAAAAGATTCTCCTGGAAGAGATTGGGAGAGGAAACAAGCACCAGACATTTCATGACAGCTGTGCTGAGATTTTTCTGTTTTCTACTCCAGGTTTATCCTATTGCCCGCTATAGTTCATGCTTCTTAAAGGGATTTTGCCACTTGATTTTTTTCCACCTAATCTGAGCGCTGCATAATGTAGAGACAGAGACCCTGATTCCGGCAATGTGTCACTTACTGGGCTGCTTGCTGTAGTTTTGATAAAATCACTGTTTTATCAGCAGGAGATTATCACTAGAGGACTAATAAACCTGCTGCCAGGTAGTCCTCCCTATTCATGAGCTCTGTACAACTCCGCCCCCACACAGAAACCTGCCAGTCCGTGGTGTGGGCGGGGTTATACAGAGCTCAGTATTCAGAGGACTGTTTCCATGCCTGGATCTATCCATGACTGATGAAAACAGTCATGGATAGATCCAGGCATGGAAATAGTGTGGCAGCTTTTCTACCATGTGTTGTCGTTGTATGCTCCAAGGTGGTCCTGTAACACTGGAGGAAATGGCATCAGATGTGCAAAGATTTGCCCCCACTTTCTGCAATAGGTCCTGCTTGTCTGTAATTCTAGACAGATAAGTCTCAACAACAGGCAGCACGTTGCTTAGAAAGGAGCAATAACTTTGCAGACGATTTTCACTCCCAAAAATTTGGGGGTACAGAAAGTATATTACGTGTTCTAATGTACAAAAGTTGGTTGAAGCGACAGTGACTATAATTGTGTGTAAAACTTTGCAAGCATTTTGCGTTACTTGCCCTTGCTTTATCTCATTCTTAAGAGTTGGTGTCACAGCCCAGAGGCGGTAAATACGTTACTGCCAAGTCCCTGTTCAGACGTCCGTTTTTTTCATGGATGTGAAAAACGGACCGAGTTTCATCAATGGTTCTGATTCGAGTTTCAGAAGAGTTTGGTCCATGGTTTATCAGAGAGAAAAAATAATGTGCACCCCTATAATGTATGTGCATTGCAGAGCTGTATACTAATTTTGGGGGGTGATTGGTCTTGGTCCTGGGCACTGTACAGTATGTCGGTGTTTGGTCTTCCGGCTGTACCGTCCTGTGCCTTCTGCATAATTCTCCATCTACTCGAGGTTTCTTATCTTATTGCCGCTGCTCTCCGCCCGCTGCACACATACCGCGTTCTCCTGGTGTTGGCCCAACCCCTCCGAGATTGTTTAAGCTCTCGAATGTTAGGACGTCCTCGTGCAATTTGCATAGCGGTATAAATCATGCACTTCATGCTTTAATTTACATTAATTAATATTAATAGAGCTCCGGTCACCCTCTGTGTCACGGTGAGCGAATCCTAATGTCATGACTTCCGCTGTTTAGTCTTCGGCCTCTTAGTAGGATGACGGAAATTTCGACAGGTAGCTGAATAGTTCTCAATAGGATAACCTCTATAATAAGAACGTAATTGTGCCATCGAGAGCAGCCACCTATTAGGAGTCTTATTCTAGAGTGGTCCAAGAAAAATAATGCCAGGCTGCAGTGGATCCCCAAAATTCCCATACAGATGCATTAAATTTCCCATACAGTAGGTTATACATGGACTCTGTGGGTCGTAGCAGCAATGCCACATGATCTGTTTGGCTTAAAGGGGATGTCCAGTGGAAACAAGTAATTACCTATCCTCAGTGGTAGTCGGTGGTGGTCTAACTGCAGGGACCGTCACCAATCGGCAGATAAAGGAATTTTTATCCTCAATGATGAACTTACAAAATGGCATGGAGGGTCAGATGCCCAACCGCTGAACCATTAATTCTCTGCGGGGCTGCCGGAAAAAAAACGAACATCGAATGCACGGTCTTCATTCTTTGTAAGCATTTATTTTAGCGCTTTTTCAGGTGAAAGACACCAGAAAAAGGCGCTGTGCGCACATACCCTGACGCCTTATAAATGGATAGCACACTTACATGAAAATCTGACATGTGCACGCTTTCTCTGGCAGTCATAATAGCAGTTCTGGTAATTTTCTTTTATAATAAAGTATTAATAGGATTTGAAGCCAAACACTCACATGTAATGGCATTTAAGAAAAAAACAACAGCGTTTGGTTACCTTACTCTAGTTTTGGCTATGGCAGGTTTGGTCTTACCTTAGTTTGCATGGCGTTTGGTCTTACCTTAGTTTGCATGGCGTTTGGTCTTACCTTAGTTTGCATGGCTTTTTGGTCTTACCTTAGCTTGCATGGCTTTTGGTCTTACCTTAGCTTGCATGGCGGTTTGGTCTTACCTTAGCTTGCATGGCTTTTGGTCTTACCTTAGCTTGCCATTGCGTTTGGTCTTACCTTAGCTTGCATGGCTTTTGGTCTTACTTACTGCATGGCGTTTGTCTTACCTTAGCTTGCATGGCTTTTGGTCTTACCTTAGCTTGCATGGCGTTTGGTCTTACCTTAGCTTGCATGGCTTTGGTCTTACCTTAGCTTGCATGGACTTTTGGTCTTACCTTAGCTTGCATGGCTTTGGTCTTACCTTAGCTTGCATGGCTTTTGGTCTTACTACTTATGGCTTTGACATGGCGTTTGGTCTTACCTTAGCTTGCATGGCGTTTGGTACTTACCTTCTTAGTTGCATGGCGTTGTCTTACCTTAGTTGCATGGCTTTGGTCTTACCTTAGCTTGCATGGCTTTGGTCTTACCTTAGCTTGCATGGCGTTTGGTCTTACCTTAGCTTGCATGGCTTTGGTCTTACCTTAGCTTGCATGCGTTTGGTCTTACCTTAGCTTGCATGGCTTTTGGTCTTACCTTAGCTTGCATGGCGTTTGGTCTTACCTTAGCTTGCATGGCGTTTGGTCTTACCTTAGCTTGCATGGCGTTTGGTCTTACCTTAGCTTGCATGGCTTTTGGTCTTACCTTAGCTTGCATGGCTTTTGGTCTTACCTTAGCTTGCATGGCTTTTGGTCTTACCTTAGCTTGCATGGCTTTTGGTCTTACCTTAGCTTGCATGGCTTTTGGTCTTACCTTAGCTTGCATGGCTTTGGTCTTACCTTAGCTTGCATGGCGTTTGGTCTTACCTTAGCTTGCATGGCTTTTGGTCTTACCTTAGCTTGCATGGCTTTTGGTCTTACCTTAGCTTGCATGGCTTTGGTCTTACCTTAGCTTGCATGGCGTTTGGTCTTACCTTAGCTTGCATGGCTTTGGTCTTACTTAGCTTGCATGGCTTTGGTCTTACCTTAGCTTGCATGGCTTTTGGTCTTACCTTAGCTTGCATGGCTTTTGGTCTACCTTAGCTTGCTGCTTTGGTCTTACCTTAGCTTGCATGGCTTTTGGTCTTACCTTAGCTTGCATGGCTTTTGGTCTTACCTTAGCTTGCATGGCTTTTGGTCTTACCTTAGCTTGCATGGCTTTTGGTCTTACCTTAGTTTGCATGGCTTTTGGTCTTACCTTAGTTTGCATGGCTTTTGGTCTTACCTTAGCTTGCATGGCTTTTGGTCTTACCTTAGCTTGCATGGCGTTTGGTCTTACCTTAGCTTGCATGGCTTTTGGTCTTACCTTAGCTTGCATGGCGTTTGGTCTTACCTTAGCTTGCATGGCTTTGGTCTTACACTTAGCTTGCATGGCTTTTGGTCTTACCTTAGCTTGCATGGCTGTTTGGTCTTACCTTAGCTTGCATGGCTTTTGGTCTTACCTTAGCTTGCATGGCTTTTGGTCTTACCTTAGCTTGCATGGCTTTTGGTCTTACCTTTGACTTTGCATGGCTTTTGGTCTTACCTTAGCTTGCATGGCTTTTGGTCTTACCTTAGCTTGCATGGTTTGGTCTTACCTTAGTTGCATGGCTTTGGTCTTACCTTAGCTTGCATGGCTTTTGGTCTTACCTTAGCTTGCATGGCGTTTGGTCTTACCTTAGCTTGCATGGCTTTTGGTCTTACCTTAGCTTGCATGGCTTTTGGTCTTACCTTAGTTTGCATGGCTTTTGGTCTTACCTTAGCTTGCATGGCTTTTGGTCTTACCTTAGCTTGCATGGCGTTTGGTCTTACCTTAGCTTGCATGGCTTTTGGTCTTACCTTAGTTTGCATGGCTTTTGGTCTTACCTTAGTTTGCATGGCTTTTGGTCTTACCTTAGCTTGCATGGCTTTTGGTCTTACCTTAGCTTGCATGGCTTTTGGTCTTACCTTAGCTTGCATGGCGTTTGGTCTTACCTTAGCTTGCATGGCTTTTGGTCTTACCTTAGTTTGCATGGCTTTTGGTCTTACCTTAGCTTGCATGGCTTTTGGTCTTACCTTAGCTTGCATGGCTTTTGGTCTTACCTTAGCTTGCATGCTTTGGTCTTACCTTAGCTTGCATGGCTTTTGGTCTTACCTTAGCTTGCATGGCTTTTGGTCTTACCTTAGCTTGCATGGCTTTTGGTCTTACCTTACTTGCATGGCTTTTGGTCTTACCTTAGCTTGCATGGCGTTTGGTCTTACCTTAGCTTGCATGGCGTTTGGTCTACCTTAGCTTGCATGGGTTTGTCTTACCTTAGTTGCATGCTTTGCTTACCTTAGCTTGCATGGCTTTTGGTCTTACCTTAGCTTGCATGGCTTGTTTATGGTTGGTTACCTTAGCTTGCATGGCTTTGGTTCTAGCTTGCATGGCTTTGGTCTTACCTTAGCTTGCATGGCTTTTGGTCTTACCTTAGCTTGCATGGCTTTGTTTACTTAGCTTGCATGCTTTTGGTCTTACTTAGCTTGCATGGCTTTTGGTCTTACCTTAGCTTGCATGGCTTTTGGTCTTACCTTAGCTTGCATGGCTTTTGGTCTTACCTTAGCTTGCATTTTGGTCTTACCTTAGCTTGCATGGCGTTTGGTCTTACCTTAGTTGCATGGCTTTTGGTCTTACCTTAGCTTGCATGGCTTTGGTCTTACCTTAGCTTGCATGGCTTTTGGTCTACCTTAGCTTGCATGCTTTGTCTTAGCTTGCATGGCTTTTGGTCTTACCTTAGCTTGCATGCTTTGGTCTTACTTGCATGGCTTTTGGTCTTACCTTAGCTTGCATGGCTTTTGGTCTTACCTTAGCTTGCATTGCGTTTGGTCTTACCTTAGCTTGCATGGCTTTTGGTCTTACCTTAGCTTGCATGCTTGTCTACCTTAGCTTGCATGGCTTTTGGTCTTACCTTAGCTTGCATGCTTGTCTTACTTAGCTTGCATGGCTTTGGTCTTACCTTAGCTTGCATGGCTTTTGGTCTTACCTTAGCTTGCATGGCTTTTGGTCTTACCTTAGCTTGCATAGCTTTTGGTCTTACCTTACCTTGCATGGCTTTTGGTCTTACCTTAGCTAGCATGGTAAAGCCAACCAAGCGCCCATGTGTAATGCATGTTAAATTGTGGTGTCCATAGCTTCCCAAAATGTTGATGTCTGCGTCCTCTGCTTGAAGGAGTAGGTATACGCAGTATGTCTCCTGTATCTGCTCCCGCGCAGCGCATAGAGGATGGAGCTGCCAGATTGCCTACATGACAACTCGGTCCCACTGACCAATTACACTTATTAGTATTGGCACTTTGGGTCAGCCTTTCGTGTCTTATCGCAGAGGAACATCTGACAGATTGTCGCGTCTGACGCCGCTTATCTCGAGCGGAAGGAGAATTACTTATTGAACTAAATGTTGGCAGATCCATCCGAAAGTAACATGATCTGCAAATAATCAAAACGTAGATCTGCTGTGTGTTGATGAGCGAACGTGCCGGGATAAGGTGTTATCTGAGCATGCTCGGGTGCGAACCGAGTGACTAACGTGCTCGAAAAATATGTGCAGTCCCCGTGGCTGCATGTTTCGCGGCGGTTTGGTGGCAATCCATGCATGTGTTGCGCCTGTCGCACAGCTGCGAGACATGCAGCTGCTGGGACTTGAATATATATTTTGAGCACACCGAAGACACTCAGTTAGCACCCGAGCATGCTCAGATAACACCTTATCCCAGCATGTTCGCTCATCACTACTGCGGAGTTAAAAATGAGATCTTCTTTAAAACTTTCGTCATCCATGATACTGACTCATAGACGGCCAGGTGAAGATGTCGCTCCGTACTCCAGACAGACAAAGAGCGATGGGCGCCGCGCTCCCGAGCTCTGTCTTCCACCTGCAGCTATAAATCTGCCCGAGAGAAGCTGCCAGGCTCCTGCAGTTTTTCCAGTGCTTCGGTGCCAGGCTGCCAGCTCTCATGGGCAAGCTCGGATGTCTATTATATACCAAGTTCTGTTACTAAAGGAGTAGTTCAAAAGAAAAAAGCAAAAAGCAATATAAACCCTATAAAGTAAAGCAGTGTGACTACATACATGACCAGGTTTTACCAGCTACTGTTCTCTGTACATCTGACGCTGTCCTATCCCGATGCAGCTGTCAGGGTATGCTGGGATTTGTAGTTTTGTAGCAATAGAGCCGCCGGTTGAGGACCCCTGATGGATCCCGATGCTTTTTCTTAATGCTAAGTGTGCGCTCAGTAATGGGCACGATACATAAATCATGCTCTGTCTTTTTGCCAGCACCGGATTCCACGTCAGGAATGATTGATTTCAGGATGGAAAAAGCTGATCACGTCTCTTTATTTTTTCGCAGGTTACCGAGAAGGATTTCTGTGGAAGAGAGGACGAGACAACGGACAATTTCTCAGCAGGAAGTTTGTACTTTCGGAAAGAGAAGGCGCGCTGAAATACTTTAATAAAAATGATGTAAGTCTTTATACCGCTGTTATTATGCCTTGTGCAGGGGAGACGCACGAATCAGGCATTTACATGTGGGTTTGGGAATTTCACAGAATTTCCATGGCGAATCCGCATACAAGCCATGCAAAATTTGCAGCAGATTTACCAAAATCCTAAAATTACAGCCCGTGTGATTCCGTCCTTAGGGTATGTGCACACGACGTCCTTTAGACGGCGGCGTACCTACATGGAGTTTGAAGCAGAAAACACTAGAAGTGTTTTTACATCTTCCTTGACGTCTTTTGCATCGTTTTTGCTGCGACTTTGCGGCGTAAGCCTCCCTGAAGAATGGTCAGCTCACTTCTTTTAACCACTTCACTATGGAAGGCTGAAGCTGTAAAAAGAAGGGACAAGAGACAGAACGTGTGCACAGCAAGTCGTTTTTACATTGCTGTGAATTGTGTTCATTCTTTTTGGCAATTTTTTTTACTACTATTTTAGGCGGAATCCACCTGAAATAGACGACGCGTGAACATACCCTTAGGCACATCTGAGATTCACGGTCCGAATACGAACTGTGCTGTCCGGACCGGCGTATTGTGTGTATTGGAACAAAACAAGAGGAAAAAAGCGCCGTACTGGACATAATTTCACGCAAAACTCCCAAAATGGGCCGAACAAAATTGTCAGCACTTTCGAAACTTGTGGGTAAAACAACTTTGTTTCAAGCTTGTGATGCTCTTTCAAACTCACCCGTGGCAAGTAACAGGTGTGGGCAATATGAAAATCACACCTGAAATCAGATAAAACGGGGAGAAGTTGACTCAATCTTTGCATTGTGTGTGCCAAGCTACGCATGGAGAACAGAAAGAGGAGAAGAGAACTGTCCGAGGACTCGAGAACCAAAATTGTTGAACAATATCAACACTCTCAAGGTTACAAGTCCATCTCCAGAGATCTTGATGTTCCTTTGTTCATGGTGCACGACATAATCAATCATTATCCCACCATTCTGTGGAATATTACAGACATGGTATGAGTACTGTACGGATAGATCTTGTTTTACAAGGCTCTGCTTGATGCCCGAGCTTATGTAGATGTTTACAGAGGGCGTAAATCTGCTGGCAGACACTTGGCACGCCGCTCCGTGAGCTGAAGGCTGGCAGCTTCATAGCTTGGGTCCAGTGCCATATAACTGTCTCACCTGTTCAGTTTATATAAATGCCAACCTTGTCCCTCCCATAACCTAAAATTTCAGCAGGATCCGCGCCGATGATCACATTTACCCTGTGGGGAAAAGCTTAAAAATAAATGCACATACGCAAAAGGGTACTAATTGTTTCCCATGACATTAGATGGGAAGGAAGCTCAGTCTAAGAGTATTTGAAGGGTTTTTTCGTGTGGATTTTGGAGAAGATCCTGCGTGAATATCCGGTATGGCGCCTTATCTGTTCCATTGGGCTGTTCTTGCTAATGGAAACCTTTTGCAGAACTTTTTCTAAAAAACGGAAATCTCAAAGAGATTTTTGGCCGTGCAACCTGTGTCGTTGCCAATGCTTTTATGTGCCACAGCATGTACGGCCTCTTCCGAGCCTAAAGCACCCACCACCCATAGACTTGGAGAGCGTGAGAATCATGTGCGCAGGTAATAAATGAAATGGCGGTGTGAGTTATTTGTCCTCCTTCCCCATGGGCCCATTTGCTCCCTTACTGCCTGTGAGAGCCGTCTAGCAATGATGTGTTGCTGCAGGATAGCCATACTTTGTGTGCCGCTCCTCGTGCATCTCTGATGGATTTATAGACTGCGGTGCCATGGACGTGACCGGCCGATGACGTCACCGCACAATGTACAGACGTTCTTAGTAGTGAGACTTCCCCTTTTAGTCACACGTACACAATGACCAGGGATCTGCGTTAGTATTAATAGGCACAGTACCAGGAATGGGGCAACCAGAGGGCAAGGTGTGACCAGTGGTGCCATGCAGTGTGGTGCACGGGCACGAGAGAACACCCAGTGATGTCATATAGCGGGCAGCACAGGGCATATAGCGGGCAGCACAGGGCATATAGCAAGAAGCACAGGGCATATAGCGGGCAGCACAGGGCATATAGTGGGCAGCACAGGGCATATAGTGGGCAGCACAGGGCATATAGCGGGCAGCA
>JARQOD010000007.1:120982659-121067132 GCA_033576555.1 Oophaga sylvatica
CAGGCTGCCAGCTCTCATGGGCAAGCTCGGATGTCTATTATATACCAAGTTCTGTTACTAAAGGAGTAGTTCAAAAAAAGAAAAAAGCAATATAAACCCTATAAAGTAAAGCAGTGTGACTACATACATGACCAGGTTTTACCAGCTACTGTTCTCTGTACATCTGACGCTGTCCTATCCCGATGCAGCTGTCAGGGTATGCTGGGATTTGTAGTTTTGTAGCAATAGAGCCGCCGGTTGAGGACCCCTGATGGATCCCGATGCTTTTTCTTAATGCTAAGTGTGCGCTCAGTAATGGGCACGATACATAAATCATGCTCTGTCTTTTTGCCAGCACCGGATTCCACGTCAGGAATGATTGATTTCAGGATGGAAAAAGCTGATCACGTCTCTTTATTTTTTTCGCAGGTTACCGAGAAGGATTTCTGTGGAAGAGAGGACGAGACAACGGACAATTTCTCAGCAGGAAGTTTGTACTTTCGGAAAGAGAAGGCGCGCTGAAATACTTTAATAAAAATGATGTAAGTCTTTATACCGCTGTTATTATGCCTTGTGCAGGGGAGACGCAGAATCAGGCATTTACATGTGGGTTTGGGAATTTCACAGAATTTCCATGGCGAAATCCGCATACAAGCCATGCAAAATTTGCAGCAGATTTACCAAAATCCTAAAATTACAGCCCGTGTGATTCCGTCCTTAGGGTATGTGCACACGACGTCCTTTAGACGGCGGCGTACCTACATGGAGTTTGAAGCAGAAAACACTAGAAGTGTTTTTACATCTTCCTTGACGTCTTTTGCATCGTTTTTGCTGCGACTTTGCGGCGTAAGCCTCCCTGAAGAATGGTCAGCTCACTTCTTTTAACCACTTCACTATGGAAGGCTGAAGCTGTAAAAAGAAGGGACAAGAGACAGAACGTGTGCACAGCAAGTCGTTTTTACATTGCTGTGAATTGTGTTCATTCTTTTTGGCAATTTTTTTTACTACTATTTTAGGCGGAATCCACCTGAAATAGACGACGCGTGAACATACCCTTAGGCACATCTGAGATTCCGGTCCGAATACGAACTGTGCTGTCCGGACCGGCGTATTGTGTGTATTGGAACAAAACAAGAGGAAAAAAGCGCCGTACTGGACATAATTTCACGCAAAACTCCCAAAATGGGCCGAACAAAATTGTCAGCACTTTCCAAACTTGTGGGTAAAACAACTTGTTTCAAGCTTGTGATGCTCTTTCAAACTCACCCGTGGCAAGTAACAGGTGTGGGCAATATGAAAATCACACCTGAAATCAGATAAAACGGGGAGAAGTTGACTCAATCTTTGCATTGTGTGTGCCAAGCTACGCATGGAGAACAGAAAGAGGAGAAGAGAACTGTCCGAGGACTCGAGAACCAAAATTGTTGAACAATATCAACACTCTCAAGGTTACAAGTCCATCTCCAGAGATCTTGATGTTCCTTTGTTCATGGTGCACGACATAATCAATCATTATCCCACCATTCTGTGGAATATTACAGACATGGTATGAGTACTGTACGGATAGATCTTGTTTTACAAGGCTCTGCTTGATGCCCGAGCTTATGTAGATGTTTACAGAGGGCGTAAATCTGCTGGCAGACACTTGGCACGCCGCTCCGTGAGCTGAAGGCTGGCAGCTTCATAGCTTGGGTCCAGTGCCATATAACTGTCTCACCTGTTCAGTTTATATAAATGCCAACCTTGTCCCTCCCATAACCTAAAATTTCAGCAGGATCCGCGCCGATGATCACATTTACCCTGTGGGGAAAAGCTTAAAAATAAATGCACATACGCAAAAGGGTACTAATTGTTTCCCATGACATTAGATGGGAAGGAAGCTCAGTCTAAGAGTATTTGAAGGGTTTTTTCGTGTGGATTTTGGAGAAGATCCTGCGTGAATATCCGGTATGGCGCCTTATCTGTTCCATTGGGCTGTTCTTGCTAATGGAAACCTTTTGCAGAACTTTTTCTAAAAAACGGAAATCTCAAAGAGATTTTTGGCCGTGCAACCTGTGTCGTTGCCAATGCTTTTATGTGCCACAGCATGTACGGCCTCTTCCGAGCCTAAAGCACCACACCCATAGACTTGGAGAGCGTGAGAATCATGTGCGCAGGTAATAAATGAAATGGCGGTGTGAGTTATTTGTCCTCCTTCCCCATGGCCCATTTGCTCCCTTACTGCCTGTGAGAGCCGTCTAGCAATGATTGTTGCTGCAGGATAGCCATACTTTGTGTGCCGCTCCTCGTGCATCTCTGATGGATTTATAGACTGCGGTGCCATGGACGTGACCGGCCGATGACGTCACCGCACAATGTACAGACGTTCTTAGTAGTGAGACTTCCCCTTTTAGTCACACGTACACAATGACCAGGGATCTGCGTTAGTATTAATAGGCACAGTACCAGGAATGGGGCAACCAGAGGGCAAGGTGTGACCAGTGGTGCCATGCAGTGTGGTGCACGGCACGAGAGAACACCCAGTGATGTCATATAGCGGGCAGCACAGGGCATATAGCGGGCAGCACAGGGCATATAGGGGCAGCACAGGGCATATAGCGGGCAGCACAGGGCATATAGCGGGCAGCACAGGGCATATAGGGGCAGCACAGGGCATATAGCGGCGACGGGCAATACAAGAACACAGGGCATATAGTGGGCAGCACAGGGCATATAGTGGCAAGCACAGGGCATATAGTGGGCAGCACAGGGCATATAGCGGGCAGCACAGGGCATATAGTGGGCAGCACAGGGCATATAGTGGGCAGCACAGGGCATATCGGGCAGCACAGGGCATATAGCGGGCAGCACAGGGCATATAGCAAGAAGCACAGGGCATATAGTGGCAGCACAGGGCATATAGTGGGCAGCACAGGGCATATATAGTAAGAAGCACAGGCATATAGTGGGCAGCACAGGCATAAATAGTAAGAGCGACAGGCATATAGTGGGCAGCACAGGCATATATAGCGGGCAGCACAGGGCATATAAGTGGCAGCACAGGCATATATAGTAAGAAGCACAGGGCAATAGTGGGCAGCACAGGGCATATAGCGGGCAGCACAGGTCATATCGCAGGCAGCACAGGGGGCAGATAGCGGGCAGCACAGGGCATATAGCGGGCAGCACAGGGCATATAGCAGGCAGCACAGGGCATATAGCGGGCAGCACAGGGCATATAGCAGGCAGCACAGGGCATATAGCGGGCAGCACAGGGCATATAGCGGGCAGCACAGGGCATATAGCGGGCAGCACAGGTCATATAGTGGGCAGCACAGGGCATATAGCGGGCAGCACAGGGCATATAGTGGGCAGCACAGGGCATATAGTGGGCAGCACAGGGCAGATAGCGGGCAGCACAGGGCGTATATAGCGGGCAGCACAGGGCATATATAGCGAGCAGCACAGGGCATATAGCAGGCAGCACAGGGCATATAGCAGGCAGCACAGGGCATATAGCGGGCAGCACAGGGCATATAGCAGGGCAGCACAGGGCATATAAGCGGCAGCACAGGGCATATAGGGGCAGCACAGGGCATATAGGGGCAGCACAGGGCATATATAGCGGGCAGCACAGGGCATATAGTGGGCAGCACAGGGCATATAGTGGGCAGCACAGGGCATATAGGGACAGCACAGGGCATATACAGGCAGCACAGAGCAATATGGGCAAGCACAGGGCATATAGGGGCAGCACAGAGCATATAGTGGGCAGCACAGGGCATGGGAGCACAGGGCATATAGCAGGCAGCACAGAGCATATAGTGGGCAGCACAGGGCATATAGCGGGCAGCACAGGTCATATAGCGGGCAGCACAGGTCATATGCGGGCAGCACAGGGCATATAAAGGCAGCACAGGCATATAGGGGCAGCACAGGCATATAGTGGGCAGCACAGGCATGGGAAGCACAGGGCATATAGCAGGCAGCACAGGCATATAGTGGGCAGCACAGGGCATATAGCGGGCAGCACAGGTCATATAGCGGGCAGCACAGGTCATATAGCGGGCAGCACAGGGCATATAGTGGGCAGCACAGGGCATATAGCGGGCAGCACAGGTCATATAGCGGGCAGCACAGGTCATATAGCGGGCAGCACAGGGCATATAGTGGGCAGCACAGGGCAGATAGTGGGCAGCACAATACAGCCTGTACCTACAAATACTGTGACTTATACAGAGAGAGGACACTTTGGTCTAGTAGCACTGTATGGCGGTATTCCAGGCAGACTTCATCTTCACCGGTTTTTAATGAGAATTTGATTGGTAAATGACGGCACTTTCTGACTTTTATGTATCTCAATGTGTTTTCCAGGCAAGAGAGCCCAAAGCAATTATAAAGATTGAGCATCTGAACGCCACCTTCCAGCCGGCCAAGATAGGAAACCCAAACGGCCTGCAGATCACTTACTTACGGGACAACAGCACTAGGAATATCTTTTTATACCATGAAGACGGCAAGGTGAGGATTGGAGGGAGAGGAACTAATGGAGGTAAACGGGGGCAGCCGAAATATTAGAATAACATGGGGTGAAGCAACAGCAGACGACGGTGATCTGTGCAGACCTGTGATGGATGTTTCATCTGCGGAGATCTAAAGCGGCGTTCCCACAATGGCGCCAAAATGGCCTCTACATGGAGACTGGCGCCTACTTCATATTGACTGCAATGACATTTTACCATGTGGCTACGTGACTTTTCTAGGATCAATAAAAATGTGCCCGATTTTTGCGACTTGTCCAAGAATAATATTTTTTATGTCTGAGATGCATTTCACTGTAACGAGCTTCTTTCCTTAATTTCCTGCTGCCGTGTATGACATGTCTGTGCAGCTGTCAGAGAAAGCAGCAGCCAGAAGACATTAGTAATGGATCTTGAAGCTTTTTGCCCTTTCCTATTACTTTTAATCAGTGCAATGAATCGAAGGCTAGCCACCAGGCACCTGTCTAGGGTGCAGCCACTGGGAGGTGGCTCCCTGCTAGAACTGCTCCCAAATGACAAAGCTCCTGTCCTCAGGGCTGGCGGACTGCTGCCACCTAGTGGTGCTGTGGTAAAACTGCACGCAATTTGTACTCGTGTCCTCGCTCAGAAGTTATGGTTGGGATATCTTTGGTGATGTTTATTGTCATTTTTTGCTCTTGATTTCTATAAAATGTTGTAATTTTTTTTCCAATTATAGGAAATCGTTGATTGGTTTAACGCGATCCGAGCGGCGCGGTTTCACTACTTGCAAGTGGCGTATCCTATTGCAGTGGACGTTGATGTAAGTTGATCTTGTTCTTGATCTTGTTCTTAGGTCACAGATATGCGTTGCCCATAATTGAAGCATTTTTCGGTTCTTGGTGCCGGTGGTGGTCCCAGCGACCTGCCCTCCGACGATTGGGAACCTCCAATCTTGAGAATATACCCTTTTAATGTCTGCAAGGTTTTTAGGTAAATCTGCAAACGGCCGTTAGCGATGAATTTCTAAAGCACGGTGATGAGAGGTAAAGCCACTTTTCAGTTCACCCTAAAGACTAAATCTGAAGCTATGTGGCAACTTTGGGTTTTGTCCGTGAGATCTGTCGTGTTCGCTAGGTGTCACTGGTACATCACAGTGCAAGTGAATGTGGTCGCATTGTGCCCCCAGCGGTCCTGCATCTCCTACAAGCAAGTCACAAGACGTCCAACCAGGTTGGGTTTTTACAACTTGCTTGTTGCAGTACCCTCGGGGTCGCAAGTCAACCATTTTCACTTGTATTGTGCCTTAACAGTGACAGCTGGCGAATAGTGATGAGCGCAAGTGCTCGTTACTCGAGATTGCCGAGGGAGCTCGGGTACGCGCCGAGTATCGCGGTTGCTCATGTGAGAGGTTCGAGTACCCGAAGCCGCATGTTTTGCTGCTGTTAGACAGCCACAAAGCGTACAGGGATTGCCTGACAGACACGGGTAATCCCCACCTGTTTTGTGGCTGCCTAAAAGCGTTGAAAAATGCGGCCGCGGGGGCTCGAACATGTCACTCGAGCCCTCGGGATACTCGGTGTGTACCCGAGCATGTCCCAGCCTGACTGGGGGACTCAGGTAGACATTGAATTATGGCCGTAATAATAATATACAGTCGTGTGAATGACACTTAATGGTTTATGCCATTTATCTGTCAATTAAGTGGTTATTCCAAATATTTAGGGTTATCACCGATTCACCGGAGTTGTAGATCGGTGGTGGTCCGACCACTGATAGTAAGAACAGAACTAAAACGCCCCTAAGGAACGTGCGTGGCCCTCGTACCATTCCATCGGGGCATTTCAGAGCCGTCTTCTCGGGCTCGGTTGGGCCCAGTGGTCGGAACCCCCCACCTCTCTGCAAGTGCGGTGAAGAAGTGGTAAATGTTGGGAATACCCCTTTAACTCCCATTCAATTCAGCTAGCGTAAACAGAAAGTGAGTGTGAGTCTCCAATATGGCTGCCTGTCCTTAGCAACCAATCACAACTCAGCTTCGATCTCTTCTGGTGCACTTGAAAAATGTAAGCTGCGCTGTGATTGGTTGCGATGAGCAGCAAAGATAGTGTTTTTTTCTTTGAAGGCAGATTCCATAAATGTGAGGTATTATTTCTCTTCCGGAGGCAAAATCTACTCAATGAAAGTCAAATGAGCCACACACAGGACATTCAAGAGTTAACTCAGAGGGAGATCTCAGACTGATAACGGGGTCCAGAGTCCAGACATGGAAACAGTCAGGGCTGGGTGATAAGACTGTGCACATGGTGGGTAACCCCTACATGCCCATACAGGTGTTACCCCGCAGTCTGGGTCCGTGGGACCATCCATACAGAAAGCCCGATAATTATTGCCATACTTATCAATTATTTCTACCACATACGATCACCGGGTGTCTCCGCGGCATATTCGATCTGCTAGGTTTTGGCAAAAGAATCCGCTCTCCTACTGACTGGCGTCACGTCAGGGTCCTGGGGCTTCTCTTGGGAGTCAAATTGTGCCCGAAAATGTAAAAAAAAAAATATCAATAAAATAAAAGACAAAAAAAAAGTAACGGTAATGCCCGCACTGACCCAAACTGACCTCACTTATCATTTATCAAGGGGGCAAAATTAAAAAAGGGACCTATTTTAATATCTATATTGGGGTCAATGTACAACACTTAAAGAATAGAGAAGTATAAAATGAAAAACTTCTTTTTTTTTTTTACTTTTTGCACTTTGATATCTCCCAAATGCAGCAAATAATAAAAACACAATTAATATGGTGGCTCAAACAAATAAAAAAGGGAGAGCCTCCGCCATGATATAAATCTCTACAAGTGTCTGGTCACTAAGGGGTAAAAGAAGGATGTAATTCAAGAGATCAGTACTGCACAGTTTATCCACCGGGGAGCGCCGCCGCGCCTTTAGAAAGGATTCGTTCAGACATTAGTGGTTTCAAGAAAATCGGATCAATTTTATTCAGCGCTTTTGATCTGGGTGAACATTTTTACCACCCATGTGACAGCCATTTTTTTTAGGAGTATGTTCCCATTATAGTGTACGGTCTGTAGACTGTAATGGGACCCAGAGATAAAACGGATAAAACACTGAAGGACGGAAGTTTGATTGTACATTAATTATCTGGTCAGGTGATCACATCTATGATTTGTTCTGTTTTTCTTTCTTATCAGTTGGTGCCAAAGCTGACAAGGAACTTTCTCAAAGAGGGATTTATGGAAAAGACGGGACCAAAGGTAAAGAAGCTGAGATTGTAAGGGGAAAAAGTCATTGAGTCTACAGTAATAGGGGAGAATGGAAATTCAACAAGGGCCAAAACGTGATCCGGCAATTCTAATAGTCCAACAGCAGAAAATCCAGAAAAAACGAGCAGTAGGGAAGAAGAATCTGTCCCCGAGATGCTTTCCAAGATGGCAGGACAAGGACACCACACTGGAAACCATCGCGTTCTGCCAGGCATTACTGGTCAACATTAAAGGGTTTGTCCAGGATTAGAAGGATAAGCTGCTTTCTTCCAAAAACAGCACCACCCCATCTATAGGTTGGATGTGGTATTGCAGCTCGGCTCCATAGAAGTGAATGGAGTAGGGCTGCTATATGACACAGATGGGGGGTGGCGCTTGTTTTTGTTTTTCTGATCCTGAACAGCCCCTTTGCAAGTATTGATTAGAGGTCACAGACAAGAGTTTGAAGAATCTGGTCTGGATAAATGAACCAAGTGCTGGCAGTGCTGTGTGCTAGTCTTTTGTGTCTGTGCTCCTGGGCCCACAGTGACGCGGGTTGTGGACATAGGCCATACCCCTGTCCCATATCTATGCTGTTGGATATTGGGGAAATAATTGCTACAGTACAGACCCCGTGCACTTCTATGGAAATTGCCCTACGCATAGCACATTATGGCATTTTTGCCTGGAGTATTCCTTTAAGGAGATGTTAATTGGTGAACGCTTACTACTAGAGTGACCATGATGATGATGATGATGGATGATGTGAGGAGGACATGTTCTGGGCTCGCTGCAGTGTCTCATGTACATGTCTGTGTTCCCAGCACACGGAAGGCTTTAAGAAGCGATGGTTCACCTTGGATGACCGGAGGCTGATGTACTTCAAGGATCCTATGGTAAGAATGTGTGTAATGGAGTGATGTGAGATTGATGGACCCGGGACACGTGGAGACGACCCCTGGACTATGTGACTGTGAATAATGGAAACGGATGATTTTTATTTGGGATTTTAACTATTTAGTTCCCGTTCAGGCCAGTTAGTGGCCTCATAGATGTGCTAGCTATACTGGTGTTACTGGTAAGACTGGATTGTGTTGTCCCCTTCCAGGACGCCTTCGCCAGAGGAGAAGTGTTTATTGGGAGCACCGAAAATAACTATAAAGTAGAAGAAGGACTCCCTCCCTCCACACAAGGGAACCACTGGCAGTACGGCATCACCATTACGACTCCGGACAGGAAGTTCCTGTTTACCTGCGAGAGCGACACCGAGCGCACAGAGTGGATCTCTGCCTTCCACAAGGTCCTCAATAAGCCGATGCTTCCCCAGGAGTTCGCAGGTCAGAGCACTAAGGGGTTAAACTGCGGCTCCAATGGCCATCGAGTTTCTGCTGTGTAAAACAGCCGGCACCCGTTGGGTATAGAACGGGCTAAGCACATCCACCAACTACAGCCATATCCCACCTGTCAAGAAATGTGAGTGGGCGGCAGGCAGGGGACAAGGCCGTTCTTTACCAGGTTTCCGCACCTCATGTGCCCCACTTATAGGGGGTCTTGGCTCCATTTCCTTTTTTACACCATTAAAGGGGTAATCTCAAGTTTGGAGGTTATCCCCTATCTGCAGAATAGGGGATCATTTCCTGATTGCTGGTGGGTCCGATTACTGGGTTCCCCATTGATTCAGAGATTTGGGGGGTCTGAAGAGTCTGAAGAGCCCCATGTAAATGGAGTGGTGGTCCATCATGCGCACTGTCATTTCATTCATTCTCATGGTGGTGCCGATGATCAGCCGAGCACCGTCCTCGACTATCTTCAGCACTCCCATAAGAATGAATGGAGTGGATGTACTGATGATCGATCACCGCTCCATCCAGGATCCCAGCCTTCATACCGCAGCTGTAGGGAAATTATCCTGTTTCCTATCCATAGTGGATACCTACCAAACCTGAAAATACCCCTTTGAAATCAATGATAAAATTTTATCTGCCTGTGCCTACCACTAGGGGGGCTTGCCCTCTATGTATACAGCCTCTATTAAACGCCCCCTAGTGGCAGCAGAATTTGCTTTATTGAACTGCCCACAATCAGGGCACCTCTTTAATCCTGTGTCTCTTTTATTTTTTGCAGTTGAAGCTCATTTTAAGCATAAACCATAGTACAAGACATTTCCACAAACATTTAAGAAAAGGCAGAAGGAAAGCGCAGCCATGAAGTGTCATGGAAAAGGGAAAAACCCAATGATAATTGTGAATATGACGGCGACGAGCCAGCACCTGCTCGGCCGAACCAATACCCACTGTCCACTACAGCAGTTCAGCCAGGACTGAGCACATCAGCATAACGTCTGTCTTATGTCTCGTGCCATATTGTGTGTGCACCGCGGTCCGGCTAGACTGGTGCCGATGAGCTGTGGCGTCTAGACCGGTGACCATTCCTGTGTCCCCATCCTGCTTTCGTGTTCTTAGCATTAGATTTTGGAGATTAACTTTTTAACGAATGGACGGATTTTATTAATGAAGACCCCAAGATGAACTCCCGTCCCGAGGCTCCCCATGAAGTTGTAACGACGGAGAACCTCTCCCATGACATGAGACGAGCTGAGGATCTGACATGCCTCGTATATCAAACTTGAACCTTCATTTAGGCACAAGAAGCTTTTTACTCTCACGATCCATATTTTATATCTGCTCCGTAACCCGAGATCTGAAGATGTTCCACCTCCAGAGACGGGATCATAAACACGTCCTTTTTTTTTTTTGCGTTTCGACATAATGATCTTCATCAGGGGGTCAGCGGTGGAACGTTTCGAGCATGTGTTCGTCAGGGGGTCAGCGGTGGAACGTTTTGAGCATGTGTTCGTCAGGGGGTCAGCGGTGGAACGTTTCGAGCATGTGTTCATCAGGGGGTCAGCGGTGGAACGTTTCGAGCATGTGTTTGTCAGGGGGTCAGCGGTGGAACATTTCGCACAGGTGGTGAGAAATGACCTGTTCATTTTAGGAATAAGCACTCATAAACCAATGCTGTCTCCTGACTTACCTACATGGAGAGGTGATGGAGAGCTGGTACCTTTGTGTTTGCTGCTGCTGCTGCTGATATGGAGGAAGTGCAAAATGGCAGGAGGACCAAGGTTTTGGAAACTTTGGTTAGGACGGTGATGTGGAAGTACAAGTTCTGACATTACTGCTATATCCAAGGCTCACAGGTTAAGATATATTACTGAAAAATCCTTCAGCGCTTGGAGGCGGCACTCTTAAAGGGAACCTGTCACATTTTTCATGCGGTCCTATCTTTAGCAGCATGTAATAGCATAGGAGGAGCTGAGCAGATTTATAAAGGGTCCAACACTGGGGAATTTACTTGGGCATTGGATGACAAAAACTCTATAAAAAAGCCTCAATGGAAAGAGTCGCTTGCACGTACAGACGCCCTTATTTAAAGGGAATGTGTTCCCTATAGCAAAACCATTGCTGTCAAGTATTGTAGTAAGTAGAAAATCATTTACAGTCGTATCTGATGTAGAAAAATACAGATTTGTTAATATAGACCCAATTTTCCTTGACTCGAAGGGCCACCCTCAATCACCTTTGTTTCTGTGTTGTTAGGTTTTACATTCTGCCCTCATCATGGTCCTAAAATCTCGCTGTTCAGTTTTCTGTGAGTTTCTATTTCAACCTCTAGAGGGCGCACGGGCATACTGTGTTATGGTCCACTGTATTTCCGTGTGCAGCAAGCTCCCTCTAGTGGTGACAACAGGAAGCCAGCATATTTTTTTTTTATTCATGTCTATGCAGGGAATTTGTAGCAATGTGTCAGGAAAAATAAAAAAAAGATATTAGACCTGAGGTTTTTCCCTACTTTAGTCATTGATGTAAAAGAAAAAAAAAAAAACAATGCGTGTGTCATGCAATATATTGATGTATCATAAAACCCTGCAGTCTCTGATATGTGAGATGCCTTCCATGTAATATGAATCTACCCCGCTGTGTAAATGCATTATTATTAATTTTACTCCAATTTACTAATATATCGTTTGACTGTCCGGTACATGTAATTAAGCACAGGGCATCTCCAGGCTCAGCCGGCGGGAGGATGTGCGTCCGTCTTGTATATAGCATGTAATGCCATCCGCAGCGGCGCCTCTGGACTGTGACATAGGATTTGGGCTCAGTGTTTGTAAATGATGAGTCATTATGATGTACACACTTTGGTTGGTTCCAAATAAGTGATACTAAATGTAACTGATCAATAAATTATTACACTAAACCTGTGACTGCGCCCCCTGCTGGAATAGATTAATGATTGACAGCTGTCTCTGCATATACGATTACCAACAAAATTATTCACAGCAAATTATTAGCAAAATGTATGATGTACAATAATAAAATATATTGTGGTACCATGTTAGCCAGAAAAATCGATGTGAATACTTTTCCATCCCATTATGACAAGAGTATTCTTAGAGTGATACCTTTATTGGCTAACCAGAAAATTATATGTTCGCAAGCTTTCAGAGCGCAGAGGCTCCTTCAGGCAAGATCCAAATGTAATCTTGCCTGAAGAAGGAGCCTCTGCGCTCTGAAAGCTTGCGAACATATAATTTCAGCTGCAGATGGAAGGAAGAGAGCCACAGTATTCATTACTGATGGGTAGGCGGAGCCCCAGATCAG
Organism: Oophaga sylvatica; assembly: GCA_033576555.1. Lineage (NCBI taxonomy): Eukaryota > Metazoa > Chordata > Amphibia > Anura > Dendrobatidae > Oophaga > Oophaga sylvatica. Next base: position 120,995,043 of record JARQOD010000007.1, read on the forward strand.
GATGTCACCTCAGATCAAAAGAGTGCTGACTGGCTGGCCCCTCCAGCTCGGGCTCCTCCTACTCAGCTCCAGTCTAAGATTTGAGGTCCAGAGGATGGTCGCTGCTAATGCAGCTCCTCAGAAGATTTTATTATTTTATATTCGGACAGGAGACTTGGATCACCAGTTGGTCTAGAGGTCTCAGGGGTACCAGCGCTGCTGTACCCCAACCTCTCCCTTGGCGGATCTGTATTTACTCAAAGTCCCTGCAGAATCCTTGCCGGCCCTGGGGGATGAGGAGAGCTTCCCTGGCGGGACGCAAACCACACGTGCGGTCACTGCGCTTCCCGCCCTGGGGGGAAGCATGGGCACAGCGCCAGAAACCCCTGAGGGTCCCTGTGGCGCCTTGGCTGGTGAGTACTCCACACAAATTTTTTATTATAATTATGTGTGAGTGCTTTAGCGTCTGAATGAGCAGCGCTAACTACATGTATGTCAGTATGCTCTCAGCGCTGCGGTGACAGCGCTATTACTTTTATGTCAGTATGCTTCAGCGCTGCTGTGACAGCGCTGTTACAAGTAGATGTGGTGATTTTTTGTCCGCAGGCAGATACCTGCAGGACAGAGAGGGAGCAGGAGCGGGGAGGGTTTGCGCTCAATATTCGAGCTGGCGGGGGCGTGGCCTAACTTTTCCCGGTCTTCTGAGCAGGAAGACGCGCGCTCTGGCGTTTCTCCTGCGACTTCCTCACTGTGGCGGCCATTACACAGGCTCCTGGGCTCCTCAGACCGCTCCTCTCCTCATAAGACACCACGGCCAGCTGGGTGAGTGCTGATTCCTCACCCTGCAGCGCAGCGATCGCTATCCTGCAGCTGCAGTCTCATTAGAGACATAAAAATTGGCTGGGGCTCACTAATATATATATATTGTGGTGAGTTTGCAATATTAACCCCTCTGAGGGTTATTTCTACCAGCTAAATTTTGTGACTGAATACCGCTGGGGTAACTCTGCTTGGTGGAGCGTTAACCCTTCAGCGTTTAAAAAAAAAAAAAACCGCATAGTTTTTGCTGGTATTACCGCTTTGTCCTGTTTCATACAGGTGAGACATGTCTGAACAGAGTTCAGATGCCGCGGACCACGTCCCAGTGCCATTGCGGCAATCAGATACGCAGACCTCCACAGCGTCTAGCGCTGCGGTCGACAGCGGTGAAAAATTGGACGATATCGCTCGATCGATCAACAACTTGTCTGACCTTTTAGGTCAATATGTGTCTGCTAATTCCTCTCAGAGGAAGCGACGCAGGCCGTTACCGGCCTCTACACGGAGCGAGTCAGACGTATCTGATATTGGGCAGAGTTCCCCTTTAAATTCGGATGGAGAAATATCCGATTCAGATGCGGACGAGCCGCAGGGGCGTTCCTCTATGACGAAGCGTACGGAGGCATTAATTGAAGCCATGAGAGATATATACAGTTACCGGAGGAGGTAACTAGTCGTCCTGGTAAATCAGCACGCATGTTCCAGGAGTCCCGTGCTTCGCGTACAACATTGCCAGCTCTGGATGAGCTTAATAGTGTAATAGAGGAGGAACGTCTATGTCCAGATAAGCGTTTTCATGGAACGCATTTCTTGGATACACTTTATCCTTGCTCTGCGGAGTTAAAGGCTAATTGGACTTCTGCTCCTGAAGTGGATGTGTCTTTATCTCAGCTTAGTAAATCCTCACTACTCCCTATTAAGGGAAAAGCGAGCTTACAGGAGCCTTTGGATAGAAAGGCAGAATTGGCGGCAAAAGCAAGCTATGAGGCTGCGGGTCATGGATTCCGAGCAGTGCTAGGATCCATGTGTGCTGCTAGAGCTTCTCTAAGCTGGTTGGCACGTCTGAAGACGGAGTTGCAAAATGAATCTCCGTTATCTGAGATACGGGAAACTTGTGAATGGTTAGAAACGGCAGCCTGTTATATCTTTGATGCCGGTCTGGATACGGCATCTCTGCTGGCCAAAGCGCAAGCTTCAGCGGTCACAGTCAGAAGAGCTTTATGGCTCAGACAGTGGGCCGGGGACGCAGTTTCCAAACAAGGGTTGTTGGCCTTACCTTACAAGGGTGGCCATCTTTTTGGATCCGACCTCACAGAGCTGATTTCCAAGGCTAAGGCGAAGGAATCAGCATTACCACAGCGTAGGGCCATGGCCTCGGTGTCCAGTAAGCCTGGTGTCTATAGTGGTCGGCGGTCCTTTCGGGGCCGAGGACGATCTAGTCACTCCTCGTGGGGATCGGGTCGTCCTTCCTTCTCAGGAAAGAAATCCTCTCAGAAAACTCGTACTCCCTGGAAGCAGAGTTTCCGCCAGGACAAGCGGGAACTTGACAAGAAGCCCGCAAAGTCGGATTGACGCCAGGGGTCCACTCGAGGATTCTCGAGTGGGGGGTCGCCTGCTTCTTTTCAAGGAGACTTGGATGGCTCGCGTTCCAGATTCCTGGGTAACGCGGATAGTGTCGGCAGGCTATTTCATAGAGTTTGCTTCTCGACCCCCAAATGTTTTTTGTCAATCTCGCGTTCCGTCGGAACCCGAGCTTGTTGTCGCTCTACAGCGAGAGGTCGAATCTCTGCTACAAAAGGGTGTAGTGATACCGGTTCCGTCAGAGGACCGAGGGAAAGGTTTTTATTCCAACCTTTTTATAGTTCCCAAAAAGGAGAACAAATTTCGCCCGATTCTGGATCTCAAGCGATTAAACCGGCATGTCCATGCCCGGAAATTTCGCATGGAGTCGCTTCGTTCCGTTGTGGCAGCTCTGTCACAGAACGATTTTCTGGTGTCAATCGACATTCGCGACGCTTATTTGCATATTCCCATCGGAAAGGCTCATCAGCGCTTTCTTCGATTTGCCATAGGTCAGAATCATTACCAGTTCGTGGCTCTGCCGTTCGGCTTAGCCTCAGCGCCAAGGGTCTTTACAAAAATTCTGGCGCCCCTCATGGCAATCCTTCGAAGACAGGGGATTACGATTCTCCCTTATCTGGACGATCTTTTGATCGTGGCTTCCTCGGAGGAGGAGGCGTTGACGGCTCGGGATTTGTCTCTTCAGTTTCTGAAGGACTTCGGTTGGCTGGTCAATTGGGAGAAGTCGTCCCTGGAACCATCGAGGACAATCCTCTTTTTGGGAATGCATCTCGACACGTTTCGGTCGGTAGTTTCCCTACCACCAGACAAACAGTCATGTCTTCTTCGACATGTACAGATTATGAAATCCTCAACGGCAATGTCCCTACGGAAGTGTATGCGTCTTCTGGGACTGATGGTGGCGTCCATGGAGGCAATTCCTTTTGCCCAGTTCCATTCCAGGACTCTCCAAAGGTTCATCTTGAGTCGATGGAACCAGTCGCAATCGCTGGATTGCAGTGTCACCATTTCTCGCGCGGTGCGGGATTCTCTAGAATGGTGGTTACGTCCAGGGGCATTCTCCCTGGGGAAGTCTTTCCTCCCTCCGAAGTGGTCAGTCATAACCACCGATGCCAGCCTGACGGGCTGGGGGGGTGTTTGGAACAATCTCTGGATTCAGGGGGTATGGTCATCGGAAGAGTCTTTTCTTCCGATCAACATCCTGGAATTGAGGGCGATTTTCCTTTGCCTCCAACATTGGACGGTCCCTTTGAGCGGTCTGCCAGTCCGAGTGCAGACAGACAATGCGACGGCTGTCGCGTATATCAATCACCAAGGTGGGACAAGGAGTTCCAGACTCATGGTAGAGGTGTCCCAATTCTGATTTGGGCAGAGGCCAGTGTACCAGCCATTTCGGCGATTCACATTCCAGGGGTTCAGAATATTGCAGCGGACTTTCTCAGTCGCAGAAGGATGGATCCCGGGGAATGGAGCCTCCACCCGGAAGTTTTTGCACTACTGTGCTCTCGCTGGGGAACCCCCCAAGTGGATTTGATGGCATCCAGGTCCAATGCCAAGTTACCGACATTCATGTCCAGGTACAAGGATCCGAAGGCGGTGGCGGTGGATGCTCTAGTGGCTCAGTGGGATCAGTTCGAGCTGATCTATGTATTCCCGCCGATATCCTTACTTCCTCTAGTACTGCGTCGGATCAGACTAGAGAGAATTCCAGCTATTTTGATAGCTCCAGACTGGCCAAGAAGGGTGTGGTTCTCGACAATAATGTCGCTGTTGGCGGCACCTCCTTTTCCACTCCCTCTTCAACCGGACTTGTTGACTCAGGGGCCCGTTTGTCATCCGGACTTGATGTCCCTGCATTTGACGGCGTGGCTCTTGAGACCGAAATCTTGACCCGTAGAGGTTTCTCAGCCGAGGTCATTGCTACCCTTCGTGCTGCAAGATGTCCGGCTACTACTAGGATTTACCACAAAATTTGGGAAACCTTCTTTTCGTGGTGTTTCGTGGCGGAACCCGAGAAAATTTTCCATTCCCAACCTGTTGGCTTTTCTGCAGCATGGGCTAGACAAGGGTTTGGCAGTCAGCACTCTGAAAGGTCACATTTCTGCTCTGTCCTTATTGTTCCGGAGAACCATTGCTTCAAATAGAGACGTGCTCTCCTTTTTCCGAGGTATATCTCGTAAGTTTCCGCCGCGGAAGGCACCCGTGTCTCCTTGGCGGCTCAACCTTGTTTTGGAGGTTCTTCAGCATAAACCTTTTGAGCCTATGGGTTCTGCTAGCCTTTCTTTACTTTCTTGGAAGGTGGCTTTCCTTGTTGCAGTCACTTCCTTGAGGAGAGTTTCTGAGTTGGCAGCTCTTTCTTGTTCGCCTCCTTTTCTGGAGTTTTTTCCGGATCGTGTAGTGCTTCGCACTCGGGGTGATTTTTTGCCTAAAGTGGTGTCACAATTTCATGTTAACCAGGATATTGTGTTGCCTTCACTCTGTCCGGATCCGAAGAATGCGAAAGAGCGAGATTTACACACATTGGATTTAGTGCGGGCCTTGAAGTTTTATCTATCTATTACTCAAGGTTTTCGTAAGACGGACTCCCTGTTTGTGGTTCCAGCAGGTCGTCGGCGTGGTCAACGAGCTTCCAAGGATTCTATAGCTCGTTGGATCCGGTCAGCTATTTTGGAAGCTTACCGCCTTCGGGGTGAATCTTGCCCGATTAAGATTCGAGCCCATTCCACGAGAGCTGTGGCCTCATCGTGGGCTTTTCATCAAGGTGCCTCGGCAGTGCAGCTCTGCCGAGCGGCAACTTGGCGCTCTGTCCACACGTTTACAAGGTTTTATAAAGTGGACGTCAGTGCTTCCGCTGATGCAGCCCTCGGACGTAGGGTCCTGCAGGCAGCTGTAGTTTAAAGTTCTGGATGAACTTGTGTTTAGCGCTGGTTGCGCTTTGTTGTTAAGGTTGTTGGGTTTCTGCCTTTTGTTGGTTTTTCCCACCCTTATTTTTGAACTGCTTTGGGACGTCCCATCAGTAATGAATACTGTGGCTCTCTTCCTTCCATCTGCAGCTGAAACACGGATTTTGGTAAAAACTTACCTGTAAAATCCTTTTCAGCGAAGGAAGGGAGACACAGCACCCTCCCATGGCAGAAGTGTGTTGATGTTTTCAGATGCAGCGCGACCCTTATCTGATAGCGATTATCTGGGCTGAGGTCAGCGCGCTAAGGCTCTGTTCCAGCATCGCCAGCTCATCGCAGTAGTCAGGTTCCGTGAGTAGTACCTGGAACTCTGTGGTTTTTGGCTTTCTTTGCATGCATAACCTGTATCCTTGTGTTTTTTCTCTGAAGTTCCTTCAGAAGGGGTTATGTTGCTCCGCTGGTGATCTTGGCTCTTTTCCTAAAAGCTTTGGTACGACTGGAGCTGAGTAGGAGGAGCCCGAGCTGGAGGGGCCAGCCAGTCAGCACTCTTTTGATCTGAGGTGACATCCTGATCTGGGGCTCCGCCTACCCATCAGTAATGAATACTGTGTCTCTCTTCCTTCGCTGAAAAGGATTTTACAGGTAAGTTTTTACCAAAATCCGTGTTTTCTGGTTAGCCAATAAAGGTATCACTCTAAGAATACTCTTAGCAAAATGTATAAACTTATCTGCAATAAACCAATGAAACAAGAACAATGTATGTAGCCCAACATAACTGATATAACAAGGAGTTTCTCCAAATTCAGCATCCAAGTTTGACTTTTTGTAACTTACTCGTTGGCAGCACCTTGCACGTCGCAATGTGACCCCATTCCCTTGCATGTCCCCGAGGTGTAACAGCAAGATAAAGCAGCAATATTTGGTAGTATGACCTGTGTCACCCTGCCTATAGTGAAGAATGGGGGTGGACTAGTAATGCTTACAGTGCAGCATGGTGGTGGCTCTGTGATGTTTACAGTAAAGAATGTGGTGGCTAGGTGACGATTACAGTAAACCCTGACTGTGGCTCTGTGGTGCCTACAATGAAGCATGGTGGTGGCTCAGTGATGCCTATGGTGAAGTATGGTAGTTGCTTGATGATTCTTATGGTGAAGAATGGCAGCAGCTCATTGATGACTACAGTGAAGCGTGGTGGTTCGGTGATGTCTACAGTAAAGAACGTGGTGGCTAGGTGACATTTACAGTAAACCATGAATGTGTGTGTGATGCCTACAATGAAGCATGGTGACAACTCGGTGATGCCTACACAGAAGCATGGCATTGGCTCGGTGACACCCACAGTGAAGCATGGCAGCGGCTCGGTGATGCTCTGCAGCCATTTTGCTTTCTCTGTCACTAGAAACCTGCTGTGTGTGGAGGAGATGGATTCAATCAAGTATCAGGAAGCCCTAATGTTCCCATAAGGAAGCTGAAGATTTCACATGATAAGACAGGACAACGATCCCAAGCTTACCTCACAGTCCACCAAGGCTCGGTTCCAGAAGAAATCCTGGAAGATACTGAAGTCGCAGTCGCCTGACTTATCCCCACAGAAAAACTTAGATAGGATTTGAACAAGGCATTTACAGCAAATCCAAGAATATCCGTAAATTAGAGGCCATGGCCTCCACAATGGACTAGGATTCCTCAGGTACGCTGCCAGAAGCTGGTTATGGCTATGCATCATGTCTGCAGCAGGTTATAACAGCCAGAGGTGCTCCACTAAGTGCTACAGATGCTTCCCATAAAGAGGTGAAAAATCCTGAGGCTGCAGCTGTCAGTAAAAATGGCATTTTGTGATGACTTTGTAGAAAGCACTTGTAATAGTCGTTGTGCTCTGCCATTTCCATTGATCCTGTCCTGCCATTATCTCCATGTATTCAGCCACAACCTGCGCTCACAGGGTGAAGATTAGCGATACGCATTAAGATTTGCTCTCTTCACACTACAGATGCCCAGATATAGGAACATTTTTTTTCTTTTTTTTTAAAAAAATAAAACAAAAAAACATAATGAGGGCAAATCTATAAAAACTCCCAGCAGCCGGTCTCATCTGTTCAGCCCCCTGCCATATAGCAGACTAGGGCACCCATGCAAAATCCTTAACCAGTTCAGCACATTTTTGGATTTTTCAATACATGCCATTACAATATTTCAGGAATAACATTTCTCTCTCGCTTCATTGGGGGACACGGGAAACCATGGGTGTATGCTGCTGCCGCCACTAGGAGGTTGACACTATGGTGGTAGGGAATAAGAAAATATATATTTTTTCCTCCCTTGTAACAATGCCACTCTTGTCCGCTGTGTCTGCCATTGCAGCTTCGCTTCATACAAATGTGCACGTTCCATGATTCATAAACCGGGGACAGACTGCGCGCCTACTGACCCAAAACAAGACCACCTCAAAGGCCTATATCAGGCTGTCCATAAAGTGTGGTCCATGCACGTACCATGAAGCACAGACAGGTGAAGTGTACCAAAAATTGAATGGCCTTTTGCATAATTATCGTTCTTCCGAGGCACTTTTGCGTAGCAGATTCGGCTGAGGTGCAGGCTGCTCTTATCTACACCTTTAGATACAGAGCATGCGGCTTTGTCCCCTTGGTTCCTGTATTTAGTATAGTTGCCTATTGCTTTGGGATGTAACATGACTACAACACCACCTTTTCTCCTTCGCCTCATTGGGAGACACAGACCATGGACAGTGTCCACCAATCATTGGCTCGGAGAAAATGATTTTACGGTGAGTACACAAAAATCCCTATTTTAGAGACTGATTCTGCAATGCAAAGTATTGAAAAACCTAATCGGTCAGCGCTGCGATGCCAGACACAGCCTACGGACCGGAGCTCTCCTAATCTCCCGTAATCCAGAAAATATTGGAGCTATGAGACTTTTATACCTTACACAGCTCATACGAGCAAGCAGCCATCACTACAGTGAATTTCTCCACCTCCGACTGCAATTCTTAGTAATCCTAGAAGCAGAAAAGACAAGTAGCGGCCGCCGAACGTAAGATACATGGTATGATTTATTCCATAGCACTGCATTACTCTGTCCCACCGATTCCAGCACTTCTCTGCTTTTATAAATAAAACGACAGTTTCAGTGCCAACGTGACGCCCCCGTTAGTGTACTGGAGGAAAAAAAAAAAAAAAATGTACAAAAATCACTGAAATCAGTAATAAATATTGCATATTAAAAGAAAGTCCACCGTAATTAAATAAATTGAAAGAGGTGTTTATATTGGCGGTGCCCCCTGACATACAAGGTATTCACATGACGGCGGCGGGGAGGGAGAAGTCCCAGATCCTCATTTTAAGGATAATTCATGTGGTCATGACAACACTTAGCGCTCGGCTGTGACATTAAGCTACGTGACGTGATGGAGGAACACGAGGGGTTGATCTGCTTGGCTATCACATTGTAAGAAAACCATGTGCTTGGCATTCATAGAAAGAATAAAAAATATAGATATAGCAGAGCTGGGAAGGTTCGCCGACATTCGCTCTATTCACTATTCCATTCCGCTACCCCACCGTGACATGACTTATTTAGTTAATCTTCCGCTGTCGGGATAAGGGGACAGCTCGTGACGGCTGCTCACAAGTGACTCTTCAAAGACTCGGATGTCATGGAATAAAGTCTTTTGGGCTCCAGTTTTTTTTTTTGTTTTATTGTTCTGAATCATGCAGCTCCTAATCAAATATTCTCTCTGGCTCAATCTAGCTCGATGGGACTGCTGTCTTCCTGCCCGTCTTCCACGTCTTCATCCTCATCCCCGGCTCCCATTAGGCTATTTAACAGATTACCTTTAGAAAAAAAAAAAAAAAAAATTATACACCAATGTTATTATTAAGGTTATGGGAAAATGAAGGACTTTATTATTTATTTTGTTATTTATTTTACATAGATGCAAGTTTGAAGTTTTCTTCATTAAAGTGATTTTCTGGTAAAAATTAAATTACATATCCATCAATAGGTGATAACTTATTGATTGGTGGGGGTCCGGCTGCTGGGAAACACGCTGCATGCTCAACCGCCACTCCATTCATTCCCTATGGGGCTGCACTCGGCTTTTTTCCGCCAGTCCCATAGAGAATGAATGGAGTGGTGGTCGGGCATCCAACCTCAATTTTTGAGCAGAAATGAACTTGGATCTCAACGATAAAGAAGCGACAATGCGCCTACTGCTGCACTATGGGCAATATTCAGCTCTTAGAAGACCTTGATCAGACTGTATTTTCACTGTAACTGGGGCGCAATGTTGGCCTCGGTTACAGTGGAAAATGTTGAGTGTGAAAAAAAATTCAATAAATATCTAACACTTACCCCATGAGTCATCCACATTTCAGTGTCCCCACGTTCCATCCATCATCATCTGACCCCTGCAGAATCACTGGCCGGCACGTGACTACCGAGGCCAGCGATTCAGTATGGTAGTCAGACTCATGACTGCAGGAATCTCAGGAAGCACCAGAGCGGTGGGGTATTCGACGGGTAATATATTTACTTTTGTGATCCATAAAACATTTCCGGTTGAATATGTGCCGACAAGCAGCAACTGATATTGCAGCAGTCGCAGGAATGGGACAGAGCTGCAATACCAAACACAGGCAGGAGTGGCGCTATTTCAGAGGAGGAGGATGAGTTAATGGTTCCAATTCTGGAAGTCCCACTGACAGCTGTGAACACGTGTTTTTTTTTTTTCCTTTCTCCACTTACCTAATAATCCCCCATAGGAAGACGACTGTTTAGGAGGTACACCGAAGAAAATCTGTCCTATCCTGTCCAAATACTGCAAGAGAGAATAAAAGGAGAAGCTGGAACCTGCGTATAGACATGGAATGATCAACAGGACGTGGAATAACGAGGATCTACAGTCATGGACAAAAGTTTTGAGAATGACACAAATATTAATTTTTACAAAGTCTACTGCTTCACTTTTTCTAATGGCAATTTGCATATACTCCAGAATGTTATAAAGAGTGATCAGCTTAACAGCAATTACTTGCAAGGTCAATATTTGGCTAGAAAATGAACTTTATCCCCCATAACACATTTCAACATCATTGCAGCCCTGCCTTAAAAGGACCAGCTAACCTCTTTTCAGTGATTGCTCCATTAACACAGGTGTGGGTGTTGATGAGGACATGGCTGGAGATCAATCTGTCATGATTAAGTAAGAATGACACCACTGGACACTTTAAAAGGAGGCTGGTGCTTGGCATCATTGTTTCTCTTCTGTTAACCATGGTTATCTCTAAAGAAACACGTGCAGTCATCATTGCAATGCACAAAAATGGCCTAACAGGGAAGAGTATCGCAGCTAGAAAGATTGCACCTCAGTCAACAATCTATCGCATCATCAAGAACTTCAAGGAGAGAGGTTCCATTGTTGCCAAAAAGGCTCCAGGGCGCCCAAGAAAGACCAGCAAGCGCCAGGACCGTCTCTTAAAAGTGTTTCAGCTGCGGGATCGGGCTACCAGCAGTGCAGAGCTTGCTCAGGAATGGCAGCAGGCAGGTGTGAGTGCATCTGCACGCATGTGAGGCGGAGACTCTTGAGCAAGGCCTGGTCTCAAGGAGGGCAGCAAAGAAGCCACTTCTCTCCAGAAAAAACATCATGGACAGACTGATATTCTGCAAAAGGTACAGGCAGTGGACTGCTGAGGACTGGGGTAAAGTTATTTTCTCTGATGAATCCCCTTTTTGATTGTTTGGGACATCAGGAAAACGCCTCATTCGGAGAAGACAAGGTGAGCGCTACCACCAGTCTTTTGTTACTCATATGTTTGCAATTATTATATTTCTGTCTGTGATAAAATCATCTGTCAAACACATAAAAACCAGAGGGCAGCAGATCATGTGAAAATATAATATTTGTGTCATTCTCAAAACTTTTGGCCATGACTGTATAAATGCTACTTACAGGGGACAAACCTGAGATGTACACTAGATGGCGCCATGTACAGCACACAGGCGCGGCATATTCCATCACTGCCCACAATTACCACTTTCTTTGGTAATCTATAGATTCAGCACTGGACTGGCCCATCGGAGGACCGGTAAATCCTCCGGTGGGCCCTGCATTGTAGCTGTACTGTTTACACAAAATGATATGCTGACGACAATGAGGATTTTAAAGTAAGCTTATCAAATCATTGCACCCGACAACTGAGCGTTTTGCTGAGGTGTCAGCTGCCGGATCAGATAACAGCTGATCGTTGGGGGGCCGCCTGTCGGACCCCCACTGACCACAGGAATCTGCTATATATTGATGTTACCACGTAGACAGTTGAATATTTCAGTGAAGCGGCTTCAGACTGTACGGATGTGTGTGTGGACGGCGCGGGGGATCAGTTCCCACCTACCTCGTTATACATAGGATCTCTTTTTAGCGACGGCTGATACTGTTCACACAACACTGTAAATACGGTTAATTTCCCACTAAAGAAAAAAAAAAAAAGTAAATTAATCAATAAATAAAATATATGTTTAGATTAGTGGGGACGTAGGACTGCCCTAAGGATGGCGCCGGATACATGCTGCCCGTCTGATGCCCCCCGCCAGCAGCGACACCTACCCCTCTACCGCCAGTAGTAAAAACCAAATGAAGTTTAAAAGGGGCTGTACAAATGGCGGACCCCCCTCTATGGACGGATGCTTCTCCGTGTACGTCGTGAAGACCACTGAAGCGCTTGATTTATTCTTTAAACAGAGGAACCTGGAAGAATAGAAAGACGCCGTTAGCTTCTTCCTGCCACATGGCGGAGAGGTCACAGAGACGCCGGACTTACTGCAGGACCGCCTGCCCACGAACATGTCCACCTCGCTGCGATAGCCTCGGGTGGAGGAGTATTCTACTAGCATGTTGGCGCAGCCTTCCCCGTCGGAGGAGTGTAAGAAGTGGTACCGAGATTCATAGTAGTTCTGCTCTGAAAAAGGAGACGGCACCATCAGAGGGCGTGTAGACTTTTGCCATGGAGCCATTACTTCCGCCACTCCCGGATAAATGGACGCCGTCGAGGAGCGCCGCGGCCTACCTTTCCACAGTGTAATGGCCAGTAACTGATGCAGCTTGGGGTGACCTAACTTCCCGGATCCTCCAGTCGACCACTTCAGGGCTCGGGATACAAACGCCACTCGCTCGGGAGTTCGGATCCATCAGACTGAACAGTTTGGCCAAGTTTTCTGCAGAAATCGGGTGAAAAAGAAAAAAAACGACAAAAGCGAAGATTAAAAACGGCAGAAACGGTGTCGAGATCAACCGGTCTGGTGCGGATCAGGAGCTGCAGCCGTCTTTAAGCTGCATTTACAATTCATCCCAGCTGAAATCCCCCACATGCCCTGGAAAGAATGTTCTCTGGTGATTTGCATTCTGGGAATCGTCTGTACACCGGGCACTGAACTGCACAACGGAAGGCCGATTAAATGATTAAGTCGTTTGTCAGTTGCTTGGAGATGAAAGCCATCAGAATTGTGATTACAGCTCTGAAGTATAAAAATAACTAATGTCCGATTTTGTCCTTGGACACAAAAAAAAAAAAAAGTCGCTGCATGTCCGAGTTAGATCCAACATTTAGATTGCACTCAGCCATGCAAGTCAATGAGTCAGTGGAAACCATCGGACTGCACTTGGATGATATCTGAGTGCAGTCCGATTTCTACGCACTGCTACAATGGAGAAGATGGAGAATTTTTTTTTCCTCCAGATCGTCATATGCCTAACCGGCCCGATCCTCTAAGATGAGAGGAGTTACGGCTGTCGGCACCGGCCCGCATTCTCAGGACTGGCATATCCTAGCAATGCACCCTCATCTTACAGGACGGCAATATCCCTTTAAGGAAATCTATTCCAAACCGAGAAAAACAGTGATATTTTCTGACCTGGTGTGAACAGGACACAAATCAGCGCACAACTCGCTACCAGAACTCACCTAACAATTCGTCCGTCACTTTAGCTTCCGATTTCTCTAGGGCTTCCAGGACGAGCATGGACAGATCAGCGGCGCTGTTTTGCTTAAAGAGACAAAAAAAAACCATGAAAAACGTGAAGTACCAGCTCTGCTTATCAGAGGCTCTGGATACATAGATCTCTAAACTCAAACAGAGGGAAATTGCACACAGAGGATATACAGTCATGGCCAAAAGTTTTGAGAATGATACAAATATTAATTTTTACAAAGTCTGCTGCTTCACTTTTTCTAATGGCAATTTGCATATACTCCAGAATGTTATAAAGAGTGATCAGCTTAACAGCAATTACTTGCAAAGTCAATATTTGGCTAGAAAATGAACTTTATCCCCCAAAACACATTTCAGCATCATTGCAGCCCTGCCTTAAAAGGACCAGCTAACCTCTTTTCAGTGATTGCTCCATTAACACAGGTGTGGGTGTTGATGAGGACATGGCTGGAGATCAATCTGTCATGATTAAGTAAGAATGACACCACTGGACACTTTAAAAGGAGGCTGGTGCTTGGCATCATTGTTTCTCTTCTGTTAACCATGGTTATCTCTAAAGAAACACGTGCAGTCATCATTGCAATGCACAAAAATGGCCTAACAGGGAAGAGTATCGCAGCTAGAAAGATTGCACCTCAGTCAACAATCTATCGCATCATCAAGAACTTCAAGGAGAGAGGTTCCATTGTTGGCAAAAAGGCTCCAGGGCGCCCAAGAAAGACCAGCAAGCGCCAGGACCGTCTCTTAAAAGTGTTTCAGCTGGGGATCGGGCTACCAGCAGTGCAGAGCTTGCTCAGGAATGGCAGCAGGCAGGTGTGAGTGCATCTGCACGCACTGTGAGGCGGAGACTCTTGGAGCAAGGCCTGGTCTCAAGGAGGGCAGCAAAGAAGCCACTTCTCTCCAGAAAAAACATCATGGACAGACTGATATTCTGCAAAAGGTACAGGCAGTGGACTGCTGAGGACTGGGGTAAAGTAATTTTCTCTGATGAATCCCCTTTTCAATTGTTTGGGACATCAGGAAAACGCCTCATTCGGAGAAGACAAGGTGAGCGCTACCACCAGTCTTGTCTCATGCCAACTGTTAAGCATCCTGAAACCATTCATGTGTGGGGTTGCTTCTCAGCCAAGGGAATCAGCTCTCTCACAGTCTTGCCTAAAAACACATCCATGAATAAAGAATGGTACCAGAATGTCCTCCAAGAGCAACTTCTCCCAACCCTCCAAGAGCAGTTTGGCGATCAACAATGCCTTTTCCAGCATGATGGAGCACCTTGCCATAAAGCAAAGGTGATAACTAAATGGCTCAGGGAACAAAACATAGAGATTTTGGGTCCATGGCCTGGAAACTCCCCAGATCTTAATCCCATTGAGAACTTGTGGTCAATCATCAAGAGACGGGTGGACAAACAAAAACCTAAAAATTCTGACAAAATGAAAGCATTGATTGTGCAAGAATGGACTGCTATCAGTCAGGATTTGGTCCAGAAGTTGATTGAGAGCAAGCCAGGGAGAATTGCAGAGGTCCTGAAGAAGAAGGGTCAACACTGCAAATATTGACTTGCTGCATTAACTCATTCTAACTGTCAATATAAGCTTTTGTTACTCATATGTTTGCAATTATTAATTTCTGTCTGTGATAAAAACATCTGTCAAACACACATAAAAACCAGAGGGCAGCAGATCATGTGAAAATATAATATTTGTGTCATTCTCAAAACTTTTGGCCATGACTGTATTATAAAAGTAGAAACATTTTATTGAACAATTTTAAAAACATAAGAGAAAGAGTGACAGTGGTAACCAGAAATGGAGTGGAACCACACAGGTACCCAGGTACAATAACAATAAAAATGCTAGTATGCGGGAGTGCACATAGAATAGAAGCGACCGTAGTGATAATATGCCAAAGGTCCGTATCAGGAGACTATATATAAAGTCTTACAGCCAAGGACCGGGCAATTAGTGACATTAGCCTAAACAGAGTGACTCCCCCGGAAGAAGGCACAGCGCCGAAACACGCGTTGGGGAGAGTGGCACCACTGGGTCTCAGGTATGCGTTCAACCATTATTTATAATTGTGACTGCATGTCTTTAGACTGGCGTACAGCTTCTGTTTAGGCTAATGTCACTAATTGCCCGGTCCTTGGCTGTAAGACTTTATATATAGTCTCCTGATACGGACCTTTGGCATATTATCACTACGGTCGCTTCTATTCTATGTGCACTCCCGCATACTAGCATTTTTATTGTTATTGTACCTGGGTACCTGTGTGGTTCCACTCCATTTCTGGTTACCACTGTCACTCTTTCTCTTACGTTTTTAAAATTGTTCAATAAAATGTTTCTACTTTTATAATATATCCTCTGTGTGCAATTTCCCTCTGTTTGAGTTTAGATTATTTTTGCACTGAGTTCTCTCATCTAGGCACTGTGATACTAATAGCGGTATCCCTATCTAAAAGGTGCCAGCCTTGTATAGGTTATATACATAGATCTCTGCAGCGAGATCACTGGGTGCGCTCAGCTACGCCGTCTCAACTAGCTGCAGCAGAAAGTGCACATGAGGTAAATGACATAGCTAATCAGAAGAACTATACTACATTTCTAATTGGAGGTATCTGCTAATATTATTACCCCTACTACATATTGGAATACGATCTTGGAGATGGGAAGACTGTAGAGCATAGTCACGCCTGGGTCACCGGTGCTGCTGGCTGATAACTAGCCAGGGGCGCCAATGTGTAGGAAATCATAATAAAAGGGTTACCGGCCCCCTGCAGTGTCAGAGTGGGGTACCTAGAGAAGGGGCACATGTCCTGGAGTTGGCAGGCTAACTGGATCCCATCAGCCCCAATCCCCTAGTTCGGAGCAGTGGCGCGACCATGCTGTGGTCGGAACGGTTGATCTTCGGGAGCGCACTGCTGCCCCAGCAAGCAAGGAGGCAGAGTAGCGGTGCGCTCCTGAAGAAAGAAGATGAGAACACTCCAGTAAGTGGTCACTCACCACAATACACTGTACCGCGTTACCTATAATGCCGCCACTCATCACAGAGGAGCAGCGTCCCGATAGATAATACGCAACACGTTCTTACCTGTCCATGGCTGAAAAATAGCAACGCCCCGGAGTACATTAATTCTCTGGCTTCCGCGTGTTTGTTCTGCGACATGTATCTGCAACAGAAAGAAACAGGAGATCTCAAGATCAGACGCACCGGATCCCGAAGACTGAGCGGAGGGGGCCGGGTGCAGTATTCAACACGAACCCGCATCATCTATGGCGGTAACGAGCCGCAGCCAAAGATAACGTGAGCGCTGACCTGTCACGCTGTCATCTGCAGGGACCACGCCGTCATCCCCAGGTCCATCCTGTGATCTACAGGTTTTCTGCTGGCATTTCATTACCGCGCCGCCATCTTCACAAACCCCATAGAAGTGAATAGATAGAAGTTCCACCCTCCATCAGACAATAGTGGTTATGTCAGAACCCTCTAATTACTTCTCTTCCATTCAGAAGCACAAATGACCCCATCAGAGTCAACGGGAGTCCACCGAAAACAGATGACAAAGCATCATGGCTTCTGTATAAAAAGTGATTGTCAGCAGCGGTACAGCTACATAGACGCTCACGCTAGCTTTTTTTTGTAGAGATCTGATGTGCCAGTTGTGAAAAATCTGGGGTAGAAATCGTATGCAAATCCACCTATTGGAAGCAGAAATCCTAAGAGTCAGTATCGACCCCATTACGAGCCTTAGGATAAAAGCCAAACCAGAATGTCAATTTGCAGACATGTGTTTCGGGGTTGTCCCCTCATCAGTGCAAAGTATGAGATCTGATTTGGCAGGGGGAGAGGCTCTGGACTTCACTCTTCACCAGTAAAAACGTTACTCCTTAGACCCCATTCCAGAGCCTCTGACCTAGCCAAATCAGATCTCATACTTTGCACTGATGAGAGGCAATATCCCAAATCACGCTTGAAATTTAGTCCTGTTCCTCTCTCAATTTACATATTTAGTCACAGCCTTAAAAAAAAAAATAGGTGGCGCTAGTGAGGTTCTCAGCACTTCGGCCTATACACACCGTGATATTAATGTCAGGTTCCTAACATTCCGGTAACATCCAAAAACAGGTCTGTCCGGTCTGATAAAGCCGCACATCAGGTTATAGGACGACACCGTGAAGACGAGGCGCCGGCGGAGCATGTCCGACAGAATATAGGGGTAAGTAACCCAGGAATGGAGGACGCACAATCAGGGACTGGACGCTCCACACTCAGCTGCACACCCAGCAGTTTAACCCCTTACATGCTGCAATCAATAACTCTGGCATCTAAACAGTTAGGCCCCTTTTACACAGATGTTCTATGGATAGAACCGCTGCCCGCTATAGTCTATGGAGCTCGTTACATATCAGTGTCCCTGTTGATCCGAGACACGGATAAAAAAAAAATCAACCACCTTTGTCCCCCAATCCTGGCAGTGCATCATAGGGTGCCAATAAGTTTTCATGGCATCTGGGGTCCTAGTGAAGACCCCGAGTCTTCCGGGGCGGAGTTTGTAACTTTTTTTACCCGTCTTTTCCCGAGCTCCTTTCCGCTTGAATAACGACCACATCAAAGTTCAGATTGACTTTGATGTCAGCACAGAGGAGCTCAGAAAATGACAAAAGTTACAAAGACGGAGTGAGCTCACTGATGGACTCTCAGTACGCTCATTCTGAAGCGAAAAGAATACTGCAACATTCGCGGGTAAATAACGGCGATGGCAGCTGTGAATGTTTTACTAGAAGCGTGGCGGAGTTTCAGAGAACATTTTGCTGGATTTGGTCCTCTTGTAGGAAAACCTGATGTCGTTTTAAGCCCCTGTACACATTGGACGGCTGCGGGGTGAGCGGTTTCGCCAGATCATCTCTCCCATACTGAGCAGCGCTCCCCTGGTCTCTATGACAAAAACCGTCGCCAGAATCCCTGCCGGTGGCCCGAAAACAGCCATGGCCAGTCGTCGTCTCCCCCCATTATCAGCCAGGACGGGACCCCCCATACAGACGGCACAGCGGTACTGGAGAGGAGCCGGCTGGACCCGGTGAGGCGTCCGATGCTCTCCTCACACTGACCGGGCCGCAGAGGAGCGGACGGGGCGCTGGATGGCGCTAGAGAGCGATCTCTTCCTTCTGGGGGGGGCCCTCATTTGCAGATTTGTTTCTGGGCCCCCACAATCCTTTATGGTGGCAGTAATTTGAGAATAGGGCGTATTAGGGGCCACATTGTGGTCAGGAGAGGAGCCCCGGCCTCAAGCTGGAGCTGCCCCGGCCCTATGTCCCCTCTGACACAAGTCACAGCCCGGGGCCCACACAATAAGGAGCCGGACGAGCCCCATAGCAACTACACAGCGCCAGCCAATCAGCGGCCAGGGACTGGTCACAACTTCAACCGGCGAAGGGGTTAACCCACAGTCCTCAAAAGATTGACACAGCACGCAGCCAATCCACAGCCAAACTATAAAAGACCCCGCCCTATTCCCTAGCAACCAGAACGCCACCAGCCAATCATACGTCACTTAGGGAAAGACGGGCCTTTAGAAAGCTCTGGAAGGTTGGAGTCCGGAGGAAGAATCGTGGAAAAGCAGAAGCCCCTCCCCCTGACGTACCTGAAGAACAACGTGCGGTACATCTGGTGGGCCTCATAGTAGTCGCCCTTCTCCACGCTGGCCCGCAGCTTCCCCTCTACGCGCTGCACCCCGCCTCGGTTCCGGACGCTGCCTTTGGAGCCCTCTTGCTCCGCCATTGCAGCAGCCATCATAGGGACGGCTCAGAGACGTCACCCGAGCTGCGCAGATCAGCCCACACGCTCGTGCCTCTACCGTACGGATGCCGAACTCGATCCAAAAAAGATAAAATGGCGAACGCTCCAGCGTGTCATGTGACCCGGGTGCTGCCGCTGATTGGTGGAATTTTGACATCTATAACACATCGTCCTCCTGCGGTCAGAACGTCCTGCGCCTCTCAGCTGTGTGTGCTGCGCTCCGCCCGGCCACAGAGACTTGTATTTAACCCCTTGTGCACCAAGCATTAGGGCTCTGCCCGACCACAGGGACCTTTATTTAACCCCTTACGCACCAAGCATTAGGGGTTCTGCCCGACCACAGGGACCTTTATTTAACCCCTTGTGCACCAAGCATTAGGGGCTCTGCCCAAACACAGGGACCTTTATTTAACCACTTAAGCACCAAGCATAGGGGTTCTGCCCGACCACAGGGACCTTTATTTAACCCCTTTGCACCAAGCATTAGGGCTCTGCCCGACCACAGGGACCTTTATTTAACCCTTGAAGCACCAAGCATTAGGGGCTCTGCCCGACCACAGAGACCTTTATTTAACCACTTAAGCACCAAGCATTAGGGTCTGCCCGACCACAGGGACCTTTATTTAACCACTTAGCACCAAGCATTAGGGCTCTGCCCGACCACAGGGACCTTTATTTAACCCTTAAGCACCAAGCATTGAGGGGTCTGCCCGACCCCAGGGACCTTTATTTAACCACTTAAGCACCAAGCATTAGGGCTTCTGCCCGACCACAGGGACCTTTATTTAACCACTTAGCACCAAGCATTAGGGTCTGCCCGACCACAGAGACCTTTATTTAACCACTTAAGCACCAAGCATTAGGGCTCTGCCCGACCACAGGGACCTTTATTTAACCACTTAAGCACCAAGCATTAGGGGCTCTGCCCGACCACAGGACCTTTATTTAACCACTTAGCACCAAGCATGAGGGTTCTGCCCGACCACAGGGACCTTTATTTAACCACTTAAGCACCAAGCATTAGGGGCTCTGCCCGACCACAGGGACCTTTATTTAACCACTTAAGCACCAAGCATAGGGGCTCTGCCCGACCACAGGGACCTTTATTTAACCACTTAAGCACCAAGCATTAGGGCTTGCCCGACCACAGGGACCTTTATTTAACCACTTAAGCACCAAGCATTAGGGGCTCTGCCTGACCACAGGACCTTTATTTAACCCCTTGTGCACCAAGCATTAGGGCTCTGCCCGACCACAGGGACCTTTATTTAACCACTTAAGCACCAAGCATTAGGGCTCTGCCCGACCACAGGGACCTTTATTTAATCCACTTAAGCACCAAGCATTAGGGCTCTGCCCGACCACAGAGACCTTTATTTAACCACTTAAGCACCAAGCATTAGGGGCTCTGCCCGACCACAGGGACCTTTATTTAACCACTTAAGCACCAAGCATAGGGGCTCTGCCCGACCACAGGGACCTTTATTTAACCCTTAAGCACCAAGCATTAGGGGCTCTGCCCGACCACAGGGACCTTTATTTAACCACTTAAGCACCAAGCATGAGGGGTTCTGCCCGACCACAGGGACCTTTATTTAACCACTTAAGCACCAAGCATGAGGGTTCTGCCGACCACAGGGACCTTTATTTAACCACTTAAGCACCAAGCATTAGGGGTCTGCCCGACCACAGGGACCTTTATTTAACCACTTAAGCACCAAGCATGAGGGGTCTGCCAGACCACAGGGACCTTATATTTAAACTCAACTTAACTGCACCAAGCATGAGGGTTCTGCCCGACCACAGGGACCTTTATTTAACCACTTAAGCACCAAGCATTAGGGGCTCTGCCCGACCACAGGGACCTTTATTTAACCACTTAGCACCAAGCATTAGGGGTCTGCCCGACACAGGACCTTTATTTAACCACTTAAGCACCAAGCATGAGGGGCTCTGCCGACCACAGGGACCTTTATTTAACCACTTAAGCACCAAGCATTAGGGGCTCTGCCCGACCACAGGGACCTTTATTTAACCACTTAAGCACCAAGCATAGGGGTCTCGCCCGACCACAGGGACCTTTATTTAACCACTTAGCACCAAGCATTAGGGGCTCTGCCCGACCACAGGGACCTTTATTTAACCACTTAAGCACCAAGCATTAGGGCTCTGCCCGACCACAGGGACCTTTATTTAACCACTTAAGCACCAAGCATTAGGGGCTCTGCCCGACCACAGAGACCTTTATTTAACCACTTAAGCACCAAGCATTAGGGGCTCTGCCCGACCACAGGGACCTTTATTTAACCACTTAAGCACCAAGCATTAGGGGCTCTGCCCGACCACAGGGACCTTTATTTAACCACTTAAGCACCAAGCATAGGGGCTCTGCCCGACCACAGAGACCTTTATTTAACCACTTAGCACCAAGCATTAGGGGTCTGCCCGACCACAGGGACCTTTATTTAACCACTTGGCACCAAGCATTAGGGGCTCTGCCCGACCACAGGACCTTTATTTAACCACTTAAGCACCAAGCATTAGGGGCTCTGCCTGACCACAGAGACCTTTATTTAACCCCTTGTGCACCAAGCATTAGGGCTCTGCCCGACCACAGGGACCTTTATTTAACCACTTAGAGCACCAAGCATTAGGGCTCTGCCCGACCACAGGACCTTTATTTAACCACTTAAGCACCAAGCATTAGGGCTCTGCCCGACCACAGGGACCTTTATTTAACCACTTAAGCACCAAGCATTAGGGGCTCTGCCCGACCACAGGGACCTTTATTTAACCCTTAAGCACCAAGCATTAGGGGCTCTGCCCGACCACAGGGACCTTTATTTAACCACTTAAGCACCAAGCATGAGGGGTTCTGCCCGACCACAGGGACCTTTATTTAACCACTTAAGCACCAAGCATGAGGGTTCTGCCCGACCACAGAGACCTTTATTTAACCACTTAAGCACCAAGCATTAGGGGCTCTGCCCGACCACAGGGACCTTTATTTAACCACTTAAGCACCAAGCATGAGGGGTTCTGCCTGACCACAGGGACCTTTATTTAACCACTTAAGCACCAAGCATTAGGGCTCTGCCCGACCACAGGGACCTTTATTTAACCCCTTGTGCACCAAGCATTAGGGGTCTGCCCGACCACAGAGACCTTTATTTAACCACTTAAGCACCAAGCATGAGGGTTCTGCCCGACCACAGGGACCTTTATTTAACCACTTAAGCACCAAGCATTAGGGGTCTGCCCGACCACAGGGACCTTTATTTAACCACTTAAGCACCAAGCATTAGGGGTCTGCCCGACCACAGAGACCTTTATTTAACCACTTAAGCACCAAGCATGAGGGGTTCTGCCCGACCACAGGGACCTTTATTTAACCACTTAAGCACCAAGCATTAGGGCTCTGCCCGACCACAGAGACCTTTATTTAACCACTTAACACCAAGCATGAGGGGTTCTGCCGACACAGGGACTTTATTACCCCTTGTGCCCAAGCATGAGGGTCTGCCCGACCACAGGGACCTTTATTAACCCTTGCACCAGCATGAGGGGTTCTGCCGACCACAGGGACCTTATTTAACCACTTAAGCACAAGCATTAGGGTCTGCCCGACCACAGAGACCTTTATTAACCACTAAGCCCAAGCATTAGGGGCTCTGCCGACCACAGGACCTTTATTTAACCCTTAAGCACCAGCAGAGGGTCTGCCCGACCACAGGACCTTTATTTAACATTAACACCAAGCATAGGGTCTGCCCGACCACAGGACCTTTATTTAACCACTTAAGCACCAAGCATTAGGCTCGCCCGACCACAGGACTTTATTTAACCACTTAAGCACCAAGCATTAGGGCTCTGCCCGACCACAGACCTTATTTAACCACTTAAGCACAGCATTAGGGTCTGCCACCACAGGGACCTTTATTAACCCTTTGCACCAAGCATTGGTCGCCCGACCACAGGGACCTTTATTTAACCACTAAGCACAAGCATTAGGGTCTCCCGACCACAGGACTTTATTTAACCCTTGCACCAAGCATTAGGGTCTGCCCGACCACAGGACCTTTATTTAACCTTGCACAAGCATAGGGGCTCCCCGACCACGGACTTTATTTACCACTTAACAAGCAAGGGTTCTGCCGACCACAGGACCTTTATTTAACCACTTAAGCACAAGCATTAGGGCTCTGCCCGACCACAGGACCTTTTAAACCTTATTTACGTCACCAAGCATTAGGTCTGCCCGACCACAGGACTTATTAACCCTTGTGCACCAGCATTGGGGTCTGCCACCACAGGGCCTTTATTACCCCTTGTGCACCAAGCATTAGGGGTCTGCCCGACCACAGGGACTTATTTAACCACTTAAGCACCAAGCATTAGGGGCTCTGCCCGACCACAGGGACCTTTATTAACCTTGCACCAAGCATAGGGTCTGCCGACCACAGGACCTTTATTTAACCCCTTGCACAAGCATTAGGGCTCTGCCCGACCACAGACCTTTATTTAACCACTTGCACAAGCATAGGGGTCTGCCCGACCACAGGACCTTTATTTACCACTTAGCACCAGCATTAGGGGCTCGCCCGACCACAGAGACCTTTATTTAACCCTGTGCACCAAGCATTAGGGTCTGCCCGACCACAGGACCTTTATTAACCACTAAGCACCAAGCATAGGGTTCTGCCCGACCACAGAGACCTTTTTAACACTAAGCACAGCATTAGGCTCTGCCACCACAGGGACCTTTATTTAACCCTTAGCACCAAGCATTAGGGCTCTGCCCGACACAGGACCTTTATTTAACACTTAAGCACCAAGCATTAGGGGCTCTGCCGACCACAGGGACCTTTATTTAACCACTTAAGCACCAAGCATAGGGCTGCCGACCACAGGACCTTTATTTAACCATTAAGACACATGGGGTTTGCCGACCACAGGGCTTTATTTACCCTTTGCACAGCATAGGGTTGCCCGACCACAGGGACCTTTATTTAACCATTAAGCACCAAGCATGAGGGGTTTGCTACCACAGGGACCTTTATTTAACCTTAAGACAAGCATTAGGGTTGCCACCAAGGACCTTTATTTACCCTTGCACCAAGCATGGGGTCTGCGACCGGACCTTTATTTAACACTTACACAAGCATTGGGTCTGCCGACCACAGGACCTTATTTAACATTAACACAAGCATAGGGGTCTGCCGACCAAGGGACTTTATTTAACACTTAAGCACCAAGCATTAGGGTTGCCCGACCACAGGACTTTATTTAACACTTAAGCACCAGCATTAGGGTCTGCCCGACACAGGACCTTTATTTAACACTTAAGCACCAAGCATAGGGTCTGCCACCACAGGACTTTATTTAACCACTTAAGCCAAGCATTAGGGCTTGCCGACCACAGGACTTTATTTAACCATTAAGCACAAGCATAGGTTGCCCGACCACAGGACCTTATTTAACCACTTAAGCACCACATTAGGTCTGCCGACACAGGGCTTTATTTAACACTTGCACCAAGCATTAGGGCTCTGCCGACACAGGGACTTTATTTAACACTTAAGCACAGCATTAGGGGCTCTGCCGACCACGGACCTTATTAACCCTTAAGCACCAAGCATTAGGGGCTCTGCCCGACCACAGGACCTTTATTAACCACTTAAGCACCAAGCATGAGGGTCTGCCCGACCACAGGGACCTTTATTTAACCACTTAAGCACCAAGCTAGGGTCTGCCCGACCACAGGGACCTTTATTAACCACTTAGCACCAAGCATAGGGGTCTGCCCGACCACAGGGACCTTTATTTAACCACTTAAGCACCAAGCATTAGGGCTCTGCCGACCACAGGACCTTTATTTAACCACTTAAGCACCAAGCATAGGGGTCTGCCGACCACAGGGACCTTTATTTAACCCTTTGCACCAAGCATTAGGGGTCTGCCCGACCACAGGACCTTTATTTAACCCTTAGCACCAAGCATGGGGGTCTGCCCGACACAGGGACCTTTATTTAACCACTTAAGCACCAAGCATTAGGGTCTGCCCGACCACAGGGACCTTTATTTAACCCCTTGCACCAAGCATTAGGGGTCTGCCCGACCACAGGGACCTTTATTTAACCCTTGCACCAAGCATTAGGGCTCTGCCCGACCACAGGACCTTTATTTAACCACTTAAGCACAAGCATAGGGGTTCTGCCCGACCACAGGGACCTTATTTAACCCTTGCACCAAGCATTAGGGCTCTGGCGCCCGACCACAGGGACCTTTATTTAACCCTTGCACCAAGCATTAGGGTCTGCCCGACCACAGGGACCTTTATTTAACCCCTTGCACCAAGCATTAGGGGCTCCGAATGAATTTTTTTCAGTTTATCGCATCAGAACTTTTTTCCATTAGACTCTGCTTTCCATTTTTTTTACATTGCGTTGGGTTAGCCCACCCAGGTGGACACATTTTTTTACACCTTTTGTTTTTCCCCCACCCCAAGAATATTAATTTTTTATTTTTTTAGGAATAAAAAATAAGGGGTTGCTCAATTTCAACTTTCCTATTTCCGCAGCAGGGTCTGCGACGGCCTTTATTTACTCATTGGGCACCAAGCATTTAGGGGTGTGCAGACCAAGAGACCCTTATTTAATCCTTTGCACAAGCATTGGGTTCTGCCCGACACCGGACTCTTTATTTAACACTAGCACAAAGCATAGGGTCGCCCGACCACATGGACTTATTTAACACTTAAGCACCAAGCATTTGGGGCTCTGCCCGTACCACAGGGACCTTTATTTAACCACTTGTGCACCAAGCATTAGGGGTCTGCCCGACCACAGGACCTTTATTTACCCTTAGCACCAAGCATAGGGTTCTGCCGACCACGAGACCTTTATTTAACCACTTAAGCACCAAGCATAGGGGTCTGCCGACACAGGACCTTTATTTAACCACTTAGCACAAGCATTAGGGTTCTGCCCGACCACAGGACCTTTATTTAACCACTTTAAGCACAAGCATAGGGGTTCTGCCGACCACAGGGACCTTTATTTAACCACTTAAGCACCAAGCATTAGGGGCTCTGCCGACCACAGGACCTTTATTTAACCACTTAAGCACCAAGCATGAGGGCTCTGCCCGACCACAGGCCTTTATTTAATCACTTATGCACCAAGCATAGGGCTCTGCCGACACAGGGACCTTTATTTAACCACTTAGCACAAGCATAGGGTCTGCCGACCACAGGGACCTTTATTTACCACTTAGCACCAAGCATGAGGGTCTGCCGACCACAGGGACCTTTATTTAACCACTTAAGCACCAAGCATAGGGCTCTGCCGACCACAGGACCTTTATTTAACCACTTAAGCACCAAGCATTAGGGTCTGCCCGACCACAGGGACCTTTATTTAACCACTTAAGCACCAAGCATGAGGGGTTCTGCCCGACCACAGGACCTTTATTTAACCACTTAAGCACCAAGCATTAGGGCTCTGCCCGACCACAGGACCTTTATTTAACCACTTAAGCACCAAGCATTAGGGGCTCTGCCGACCACAGGGACCTTTATTACCACTTAAGCACCAAGCATAGGGTTCTGCCGACCACAGGACCTTTATTTAACCACTTAAGCACCAAGCATAGGGGCTCTGCCCGACCACAGGGACCTTTATTTAACCACTTAAGCACCAAGCATTAGGGGCTCTGCCCGACCACAGGGACCTTTATTTAACCACTTAAGCACCAAGCATTAGGGCTCTGCCCGACCACAGGGACCTTTATTTAACCCTTAGCACCAAGCATTAGGGCTCTGCCCGACCACAGGGACCTTTATTTAACCACTTAAGCACCAAGCATTAGGGGCTCTGCCCGACCACAGGGACCTTTATTTAACCACTTAAGCACCAAGCATTAGGGCTCTGCCCGACCACAGGGACCTTTATTTAACCACTTAAGCACCAAGCATTAGGGTCTGCCCGACCACAGGGACCTTTATTTAACCTTAAGCCCAAGCTTAGGGCTTGCCGACCACAGGACTTTATTTAACTTAGCCAAGCTAGGGGTCTGCCCGACCACAGGACCTTTATTTAACACTTAGCACAAGCATAGGGTTCTGCCCGACCACAGAGACCTTTATTTAACACTTAAGCACCAAGCATTAGGGTTGCCGACCACAGGACTTTTTTAACCACTTAGCACCAAGCATTAGGGGTTCTGCCCGACCACAGGGACCTTTATTTAACCATTAAGCACCAGCATTAGGGTCTGCCGACCACAGGCACTTTAGGGTTGCCGACCACAGGGACCTTTATTAACCACTTAAGCACCAAGCATTAGGGGTCTGCCCGACCACAGGGACCTTTATTTAACCTTAAGCACCAAGCATAGGTGGGCTTTCTGCCCGACCACAGGGACCTTTATTTAACCCTTGGCACCAAGCATTAGGGGCTCTGCCGACCACAGAGACCTTTATTTAACCCTTGGCACCAAGCATTAGGGGCTCTGCCCGACCACAGGGACCTTTATTTAACCACTTAAGCACCAAGCATGAGGGGTTCTGCCCGACACAGGGACCTTTTATTCGATCCACAGGGACTTTTTAACCCTGCACAAGCATTGGGTCTGCCCGACCACAGGGACCTTTTTTAACCTGATTTTCCCGACCACAGGACCTTTATTTAACCCTTGGCACCAAGCATTAGGGGCTCTGCCCGACCACAGGACCTTTATTTACCCTTAAGCACCAAGCATTAGGGTCTTGCGTACCACAGAACCTTTATTTAACAACTGTAGCACCATATTGCATGGGGTTTGCCCACCCAGGGACCTTTTATTTTCCCCTTGTCCCATCCAGAATTATTTGTTTTTTTTAGGAAAAAAAATAAGGGACTTGTCATCAATTCCACTTATTCTCCTATGCAGCAGGTGTTGTTTCTTGTAGCCGTCCTGGATTATCATTTTGTAACACTAAATTAGATTAGGAGGTTGCACATCAATATCCTTTAGAAATGTTATACTTTGCACAGATTGGATTTTCTGTGCCCGGACCGCAGTATGTTTTGCTTTATTTAAACTTAAGAAAATGGGAAGGTTCTACCAAATGAGACTTAAATAATGCTAACAGTTCACACTAGCATTTGGCGCTTTTTGCCGCTAACAGTGCTTTTATTACCACACTTACAGTCTCATCCAAGCTTAGTTTTTCTGTCATCAGATTGTACCCTTTGTATTTTTGCCAACTCACTTTAACTTGCCAGAAAGCATTGGGCTAATGAAACCAGACAGCAGTTTAATCCTTTATTGTGATATTCGTTACATCCTTGCACTGATGGCGTTTGGATAAGTGCATTTAATTTACTGATGCATAGCATAAGTAAACTTGGCCGACCAAGGTGAATTGAACAATGCTGGCTACCAAGGTTGAGATTGCACCAATGCTTGCGACCAGGGACCTTTGATTGTAACCCTTGGCTGACCAAGGTGTGAGATTGACAATGCCTGTGCTGACCAAGGTGTATTGAACACCTTGTGACCAAGCCAATGGGCTGTGGCTGACCAAGGTTGAATTGAACAATGCTTGCTACCAAGGTGTGAGTGTAACAATCCTGTGGCTGACCAAGGTTTGATTAACTACCTTAGCTGACCAAGTTAGAGACAATGCCGTGACACTCAAGAGACCAAATGTAAAGTAAACAGTGTCTTATTATTATAGACCAAGCATCTGATCTGTCTGACATGACTTTTTTTCAACCCTCTTCTGTCCAAGCTTCGGGGTGGAAACAAAGCGGACCATTGGATCCTGAAACGCACCAAGAACTGTTTGCTTTTCTGCAAGAGTGCAGGTTTTGCTTCAAAAAATAAATGCTGCAAAAAGCATAGTGTAAACTTAGCCTAAGGCTACTTTCACACATCAGTTTTTTCCGTCAGGCATGAACCGGCTATTTTTTTGACAAACCAAAAATCTACCGCCGGATCCGTTTTTTTTTCTCATTGACTTGTATTAGCGCCGGATCGCACCGCATGGCCTCCCGTTTCTTTTTTAATTCCGCGTCTGGAAAAAACCGTCTCTAGTAACGCTTTTTGTCTGCGGCAAAAAAACAGACAGCGCCGGATGCGGCGCTTCCGGCTTTTTGCTACAATGGAAGTCTGTGGGAGCTGGATCTGGTTTTCAAGTCTGAGCATGCTCAGATCCAAATGGCACGCCCCCAGGAACCGTATCCGTCGTAAAACAGAACTAACAGCTCGGTGTAATAACTTTGGTTTTAAAACCAGTGGTACGGCCATTTCTCCACAGAGTCTCAGGAGTTGTTTTTCAACACGTGACGACAGCACCAGGCTACTTGTTGCTCGTGCAACTGTGAGCAGCCTGCATTGCCTAAACGTGGCACTGTGGCCTGCAGCGTCTCCGGAGTTGTCTCACATTAAGCACATCTGGGACGTCATTAGTCGGCAGTTGCAAAGGGAAAGAGCTGCCAGCAGTGGATCTTGATTGATGATTTGGTCAAGTGCATTCAGCGTGGCAGAACATTCCTCAGACAACCATTAATGACTTTAGTGATAGCAGCCAGGACTGTCAGTGTGGGGATTTCAGCATGTGGACTTCATACTGAATACTAAATAAATCATGTCATGACATTTTTCTTTCCATTATTTGTATATCAACATGTCTGTCCATCCTGTGATTTACATAATGCCACAACTTTTTCTTCTTGGTGTTGCAATTTCAGTGTTGAGGAGTGTGTATAATAAAAAAAACATTATATAAATTATATATGCACACTGCTCCAAAAAATAAAACACTAAAATACCACTTCCTAGATAAGACTGAAAGAAATATTCCAGTTGCAAATCTTTATTCATTACATAGTGGAATGCATTAACAATGAAACAAAAATTATTAATGTAAATCAAAATTAATATCCCACGGAGGTCTGGATTTGGAGTGATACTAAATATCAAAGTGGAAAATCAAATTATAAGCCGATCCATCTTTAGTGTAAATGCCTCAAGTGATGGAAATGATGCTCAGTAGTGTGTGTGGCCTCCACATGCCTGTATGACCTCCCTACAACGCCTGGGCCTGCTTCTGATGAGGTGGCAGATGTTTCTCCTTCCAGACCTGGATTAAAGCATCACTCAAACAAGAATTTTTCACAGTGATCTGCTGTGAAGACACTGAGCTTGAACTGCAGTGACCTCATCACTGACTTTTTCCCACCGCAGTTCAGCCCTGCTGGGAATGCAGCCTCAGTGACTGGAGGTAACCTCGATGACATCACCGCTAGTCACTCAGGCTGGGCTCGCAGCAGCTAATTCACCAGTGGTTCTCAGCCTGGACGGTTGCATCTTGCCACCCCGAGACATGGATTACGGCGTAGGACAGAACGAGGGAGAGGTGAGGGATATGGTTGGTTTTTATTTTTGTTTTCTTACAGGAGACGAGGGATTCAGGGGAATTACGCAAGTATAACTGTTATTTTTTAATAAAAATAGAAATAACTTATGTTTTATTTATAATAAAAGACTTTATTCAAGCTGTGCCTTTGTTACCATACAACTATAGGATTAGTAATGGATAGGTGTCTTATAGACACTTCTCCATTACTAAGCAGTGGGCTTGATGTCACCTGACAATACAAAGGTGACATCAACCCCACTTGCCACCACCACTACAGGGCAAGTGGGAAGAGCCGGGCAAAGCGCCAGAATTGGCGCATCTAATAGATGTACCTTTTCTGGGCAGCTGCGGGCTGCTATTTTTAAGCTTTTGGGGAGGGGGGCTATATCAATGGCCCCTTACCAGCCTGAGACTACCAGCCCCAGCTGTCAGATTTAGCAAGGCTGGTTGTCAAAACTGGGGGCGGGGGACCATGCAGTTTTTTTTTTTTTTACTTATTTAAATAAGTAAACAAAAATTTCACTTGAATGGCTCTACATGTGTCAGTGTCTCCGGTATGTGTGAAAACTGTCACCACACGTACTGGAGACAAGGACATGTGAAAGAGGTAATGGTGGTCCAGGCACTGCCGGCCATACAAGGCCTGAGCCCAAATTCACACATCCTTGAAGCACAGACCAGTTGCAAAAAAAAACACAAAAATGTGAATTCGGCCTTATGTCTGTTTAACATGCCCAGTTTTCACGGTGCAAGAACAAACCTCAATGTTTGGACCGGCAGTGTGCCTCCGGAGCAGAACTCGGCAGCATCATGAGAGACTATATGGCTGTTGAGTTTGGGTGAGGAGACTTGAGTCAGTCTAGGAGATAGATCTGTAATGATGAAGATTGCTTACACTATTTGATGGGGACCTTACCGAGGCTGTGTTTTGTTTCACAACCACCATTTTTTCCCAATGGGATCACTGAGACTAAAAAAATATATAAAATTATAAAAATATATAAAAAAATTATAAAAAATATAAAAAATTATAAAAATATATATAAAAATATATAAAAATTATAAGATATATAAAGTTATAAAAAATATATAAAAAATTATAAAAATATAAAAATATATAAAATTATAAGATATATAAAGTTATAAAAATATATAAAAAATTATAAAAATATAAATATATAAAAAAAATTATAAAAAATATATACAATTATAAAAATATAAAAAATTATAAAATATATAAAATTATAAAAATATATAAAATTATAAAATATATAAAATTATAAAAATATATAAAATTATAAAAATATATTTTTTACACAATCAGATCAATCTGATGTCAGTGTGTCCTTCCCAATAAATCCCAACTGTACACATCGAAGAAACAATTTCAGATGTTGAACCAACATGTCCATTCCTCAGGTTTTGCAAGGGGAATAAGCATCTGGAAGCCACTTATCTCCTTTTCCCCCACAATAGATGTAAGCACCGCAGATCTGGCCATGCATGTTTATGAAGGTAGGTGGTATCGGATTAATCGTGCAGTCCGTCCACCAAGTCGGATACTGAATAACAGGCTGCAGGTTACAGAAAAGTAGTACACCTGTTTATTTACCTTTCCAAATATTACATGCACTCAAAAAGTAAACTCTTTATTTAAAACATTTCAATATTTTATCATCAATATATAGCAAAGCAAAAAACACATACTGAAAAACAAAAGCGCTCAAAAAGCCTTTACAAAAATACATTGCACAGTCCTATGCGGTATCTTTAAAAATAAATTAGTTTTTTTTTATTATTATTTTCCTTTGAAAAAAAAAAAATTTTTTTTTTTTTAGAAGTCCCTTTAACCCGTCCACCCCGGCAGTAAGGGGCCCAGTAGTGTTATTTCTGTACATCTCATGAGTTGCCCCGTTGCTTGCATTTCTGGACTGTTGTGCAATATATGTATAAAGCCAGTCGGCGTTCTCCGGTTCTTCGTCGAGAAGCAAGAACCTCAGCGACAAAGAGCGATAAATATCTGACGTACATCCAGAGGCGTTCGGATCTTGTATAAAAAAAAAAAAATAGGCTTCTATAAACACAAGTAAAAATATGGACTTTTTTTTCTCAAAATAATTAAAAATACACAAATAAAACGATACTGAATATGGAGAAGGAAGACAGACGCCGAAAGAACAAAAATTGCACATATCGCGGGGGAGGGGCTTGTCCAGAAAACCTTATTCCAGCAACGTCCAGATACTATAGCAAAAGGAGTATTGAGATGGGTCTACCTAAAAGGGTTACGACAAATTTACTGATACCAGGCGGGACATGTGGGCTATCGGCAAGTATTGTCAGCGCATGTGACACCACCGGCTCCGATCGCCTCCTGATACAAAAGTAGGATTGGACAAATGGATGGCACCAGTCAGTCCTGGCAGGTATCAGACATGACATAACGCACTCATATCGGGTCGGTGGAGGTGTTAAAGCCTTAAAAATCACACCTCAACCCCAAAAAAAAAAAAGTCGTTCCTTTTAGCAGAAATTGTAGACTTTATTTTTTTCAGGCTAGTGTCAGGAGGCTGCGAGAAAGCTGCATTTTAAAATCCGTTTTATACCCACAACCCTGCTGTGATCTTATAACCTCTCCAGGACTTCACAGAGGGATGTGCAACGCAAGTCCGGACGTTAAAATCGTGGCATTAGTGGCGTTTTCAGAGAAGACTATTCCATTTCTGAAACAGGTTGTCGATATGTAGGTTTTTTTTTTTGTTTGTTTGTTTTTTAATCAAGGATAACACAATGAAAGCCGCTAGATTTTTTTTCTCTTTTAGGTTATAAAGGGAAATGAAACATACATGCTCCCCCTCCAAACTGAAGATCCTAAAGCAAAAATTACAATTTTCAACTAATGGATCATTGACACGAGCTTTGGTAACTCCCGTCCTCCGTGTCTTCACTTATTGCTCGTCTACCCTTCATACACGAGGGACGACTGAAGGACTGTCCATACGTCTCGGGCTGATCCAGATGGCGGTGCGACAACCTGCCGGCTCTGCTACAAGTACATGATGCAGGGTGGTCCAGACCGGGTGGGATCTTCTAAATACTCTCACACCGTTCAGTGGGTTTCCATAGGAGGATGATATAGTTTCCTGCTAACTGGCCTTTCAGTCCTGAGTGGTCGGCATGCAGCATTTTTTGTTTGTTTTTATCTTTAGAGAGAAAAAAAATAAATTTGAAAAAAAAAAAAAAAAAAAAAAACACATTCTGGCAGCTCCTAAGTGCATCTGGCGTGGCCGTGGTCGGCCAGAATATAAAAGCTCTCGTAGAGATGTTCTTTTTGGCCTTGTGGATCCTTGATGGAACGTCTCTCCTACCCTTGTGTTTGATATATTCCAGTGTTCCGGGTTCTCAGTATTTACAATGTTAAAAGTGTTTGTTTTGTGAATACCTTTATTGGGGTTTTACTTTGCCGGCGTTCCGTGCGCTCGGAAACGATAGAGACATGTGTAACTGGAGTGACCCCAATTGGAGAGGATCCGAAGCTCCACGATCTGGAAAGAATCTCTGTTTTCTTCCTGCCGGATATGAAAGAAAAAAATAAATTATAGATGGAAAGCAAAAATCATGCAAGTTTTGTGAACTACCATTGTATTCATAGGCGCTGTACAGAAATACAAAACATCGGCTTTTTTTTTTTAGAAACAGGTTGCGTGTGATATTGCAACTTTGCCACATTCACTTCAGAGAAGCAGAGTTGCAATACAGGGCATAACCCACTGATGGGTTGTGGCGCTGTTTCCTGCAGATGTGATAACCCACTGATGGGTTGTGGCGCTGTTTCCTGCAGATGTGATTCAAGTTCTGCCCCTTTACTATGAAGAAGGCAATGTATTCTACACAAGAGGCTTACATAACAGACACGTAGACTTGGCGATTGTTATGTGGCCCTTGGCGAGAAGGCGCCCAGCCCTAGATGTCAGTAGTGAACCTGTGCGGGACTCCCCTTCTCCAGGAGGAACTATAACGTTAGCAGTAAGCGGAGGTGGGGTATTATCCCAAGGGATAAGGGAGAAAACTCCTGTTAAAGTTTAGGAGAACCTGGCACCATAATAAGGAACTTGTCAGAGATCACAGCTGGGGGGGAGGGAGGGGGGGGGGTAGAGATGTCACACTGAGCCACCCCAATGTTACCTTTTTTTTCCATGAACAGCCCTCTGCTTCCCTCCCTATCGTGAGGACAATTACACAACTGATCGACGATCAGTGGAGAAGGCCGCAGGCTTTTTCAACTACTGGGCCGAACTACTAGCTGCCACCACCAATCATTTATACAGGCCGACTGGACGCCAGTTACAGGTAGCGTATGGCTTCAGTGGTGCGGTTTACAGAGCAAAAGGAACAGAGCTATAAAACGTTATATCGAATCCTGAAAGATAGGCAGTGCTTACTACAATCATATACAAGAGGATACAAAATGGGAGCAAAACAATACCATATATACAGTTACATAAAAGGGATTACGAAAGAGCTTACTAAATCTGGTCACAGAAACAGTTCACAGAAGGGAAGCACTGCGATTAGAAACATGGACAGAACCCACAACGGAACTAGGACTTCCACAGACTGACAAGGTCCAAAATTTGGCATCTTCCCTCTGGTTACTCGTAACAGGGCGGGTCATAGGATGTGGCTTCAGTTTCAGAAAATTATGAGATTCCCAACAATTACAATATCTTTGCTCATGAAGATCACCAGCGTGTAGACCAATGAAGACGTCATATTTATCGTGATTTTACCTTTACATAGGGACCAAAGATGACTCGGGTTTGCACAATCTATGAGGCAGTTACTCAATTGGAGGAATTCTACTGGCCCCATGGCGATGTGAGAGAGCGTGTCATGTCCATCCTTTTATTACAACGCTGGAAATCCGAAATTTATGGGATATAGATTGATACAAACCCAGAGATTCCTATTTGGACCTCGGAGCTGGACTGGCTACCATCTGTGCTGTGTGAATGGTCAGTGCCTGGGAAAGCACACATCTCCTTTTGATATCCATTTTCCCAGAAAGACTTTTTCTAATTACCTGCACTCCGCAGGGAGTGCTCTGCTTCAAAGGGGGCTTGAATGAATAGCGCTTCCTATCTTCCCAGGAGAGGTCTTATGGATTTTAAATTTTCCTCTATGACAGGATCCATTAAGGTCTTACTCAAGTGGGCAATGACTAGCCAACAAAAGGAGAAAGGCACATTCTGAAACAGGTCATCTCTGATGAGTTGACCCCTTTAATGAGGGTTGTGGCCTTTCGTTCTGAGTACTGGTAGGGGCCCCAGGAACAGCACTCCCACCCATCACCTGCCTATATATATTGTGACCAATGACCTTCTGACAGCAAAACGTAACGGTGACCACTCTCTGCTCATTCTTCTCGACCTTTCTGCAGCTTTCGACACAGTTGACCACTGTCTCCTACTGTCTAGGCTCCAGTCACTAGGTATTAAGGACACTGTTCTCTCCTGGTTCTCCTATCTTTTTGACCGCTCCTTCAGTGTTTCGTTCTCTGGCTCCACATCATCTCCTCTTCCTCTCACTGTCGGTGTACCCCAGGGCTCAAGTCCTTGGCCCCCTTCTCTTCTCTCTCTACACGGCCCCAATTGGACAGACCATCAGCAGATTTGGCTTTCAGTACCATCTTTATGCTGATGACACACAACTATACACGTCATCCCCCGACCTTACCCCCGCTGTACTACAATACGCCACCGACTGTCTGTCCGCAGTCTCCAACATCATGTCCGCTCTCTATCTGAAACTTAACCTCTCCAAAACTGAACTCCTTCTGCTCCCGCCGTCTACTAACCTCCCTAAATCTGACATTTCCCTCTCTGTGGGCGGCACCATAATAACACCCCGCAGCAGGCTCGCTGTCTGGGTGTTATGTTTGACACCAATCTCTCCTTCACCTCCCATATACAATCTCTTGCCCGCTCTTGCCGCCTACACCTAAAGAACATCTCTAGAATCCGCCCTTTTCTCACCATTGAAACAACAAAAACCCTCACTGTAGCATTGATCCACTCCCGCCTGGACTACTGTAACGCTCTATTACTTGGCCTCCCCATTACTCGACTATCCCCTCTCCAGTCCATCCTTAATGCAGCAGCCAGGGTCATCCATCTGGCTAATCGGTACTCGGATGCGTCCGCTCTTCGCCAGTCCTTACACTGGCTGCCCATTCATTATAGAATCCAATTCAAAGTACTGGTTCTCACCCACAAAGCTCTCCACAGTGCAGCACCCCCCTACATCTCTTCCCTCATTTCTATCTATCGGCCTAACCGACTGCTGCGCTCTGCAAATGACTTTCGACTAACCTCTGCACTAATCCGTACCTCCCACTCCCGACTCCAAGACTTCTCCCGCGCTGTGCCAATCCTCTGGAATGCTCTACCCCAAGAAATTAGGACTATCCACAATTTGCATAGTTTCAGGCGCTCCCTCAAAACACATTTGTTCAGAGTGGCCTATCACATTCACTAATCAAAGTCATTCTCTGTGTAAGTGTGTGTGTAGCCCATTCACTATCTCCATCCATCCCTCACCCCTCAAGATGGCTGGACCATCATTGTAAATGCACCATTGTATATACACACCTGTACTTTGTACCTCCCCCATCTCATTGTAGATTGTAAGCTCTCACGAGCAGGGTCAGCTTATTTTGCTTTAATTATTGTATTGTTAACGTTGTTACTTATGACTTGTGTTTTGAAACTGTTAAACTGTAAAGCGCTGCGGAATATGATGGCGCTATATAAAGATTATTATTATTTCCGACTAACACTGCAGTTTAGTAATCTTGTAAGAGTCATGAGCTATAACCTACTGATTTATTTCATGAAATGAGTGAAGGAGTCTGAAACGCGTTTGCGGTTATCCATGTGATGGATGTGCTTTTAATTGACATGAAATTTTAAAAATCTTCTTTGCTGGATTTGCTTCTTTATCTACGGATTTATTTCACCCCATATCTACTGTAATATGTATACATCGCTTCTGAACTTGTTGAACACTAAGCAGGAGAAAGAAAAACCATCTTACCGTGACTTGGAATACTTGCAGAGGCTCTCCCTCTTCGTCGTACACAGCCTGCACTAATAGGGCGCCGCCTTCTTGATACTCGTTTTTCAAGCCCTTACAGGCAGAGAAACGCGTCAGTTTCATCGGAGAAAGAATGTGTGATGTAGAAATCCGAAACAAAACATCCGCCTTTACTTACATACACAGCAAAGTCCTTCGGAGCACTTGTGATGTTCCCAGTCGGGGACATAGACTTTGGAATATGCTCCAGTGAGAAGGCCGTCGGAAAAATCTCCATTGAAAGTCGCACCACCAAATATCCTTGGGCCCCTTTAAATGCCCAGCAGTTACCGGGGTACATGTCAGGCTGGAACAGGAAGGCAGAAATCACCATATCTATATGTCTATATATATATTATTTTTTTAAAAATATATTGTAAGTCCTGGATCAGCAGCCCTTGTTCTAAACATTATCTACTTAAAAGGGGTTGTTCGGACTTTGTGTACAAGTCCGCAGTCAGTCTGTGTGACTGCAGACCTGCGAATCCTCACATTGTGCTGTGAGGATTCTCCGATGCTGGGAGCATGACTGCCAAGTATGTGATTTGCATACATGTGTCACATGCCGACTAGACATGCGCAACCCCGCTCAATGTAAGTGTATTGAGTAAGGCCGGACACGACTAGTCGGAATGTGTCAGAGAGTATGCAAATCGCATCCCAGCGCCGGAGAATCTTCACAGCGCACGCAATGTGCCAACTCACTCTGACTGCAGACTTGTACCCTAGAGCCGGACAAACCCTTTAAAAAGGCTCAGCCACTTTTGGTTTCTCCTTTTTGTCAACCATTTTTCAAAAATTTTAAATTTCTCCATCGGTAGACATACTGTTGCTTGATTTTTCCGTGATAAATTATGAAAGACAATATTCATTTTATCCTACAGAGTACAGGAAAAATTGGAAGAAAATTCAAAGCAAGATGAAATAATGTAAAAAAAAATTAAAAAAATGTAATTACGCCATTGTTTGTAGGTTTTCACCTTTACAGCGTTCATGTTACTGTAAAAATCATCTGGCAACATGATTCTTTAGATAAAAAAAAAGCGGCTTGTGTCACCATTTATCCGTAACTTTATTTTCCCCATCAGTACAGCTTTGTGACTGATTGTTGCATGATGAGCTCATGTTTTTATTGATATCATTTTGGGGTACATATTATCTTGTGACCATTTTTCTTGGCATTCCCTTTATGGAGGTGCAGCCAAAAAAAAAAAAAGCACCACTTCCTCCTAGTTCAAAAACTTGTACAAAAAAGTTAAAATTTTCATGATCTGGAGAATCATTTTGCCAGATCACGTTTACCGTCACAATGGCCTTTGCACACACTCATTAGATGCTTTAATACAAAAGATGCGGTCAGGAGCTGACTTTTGTGGCTACGTACACAAGTAATTTTCTGAATTGAACAGAAAGAAAAAAAAGTCTAAAAACCGTTCCAGTGTCCGGGGTGAAATTTATACGTTTTACTTTTAATACAAATTTGATAAAAAAGAAAAAAAAATAGGTCATATTCTAATGATCGCTTCCTCAAAAACAGAGAAGCCATAAATATGGTAGCAGCCAGAAATGCAGACTCACCTGAATCACCACCCGGGGGGACTGAGACAGGTACCACAATGGGATCCCGAACAAGCTCACAAGCGCCGTCTTTGTCTCATAGGTTTCGGAGCATCTTGTGCCCAGGATACTGCCCCCTAGAGAGGAGAGCATGAACACATTCGCTTTATGTTAGATGATACAATGGCCTTACAAGTGATATACACGACTCACAAGGTGTTTTTTTTTTTTTTTTTAACAAAACTCACATTTTCTCACACAGACAAAAATCACTAATCAGCAGAACAATCATCATTAAAGCCCTGGAAAGGTTGTACAGGATTACAAAAATGTGGCTTATTGCATTTAGACACAGCACCACCCCTGTCCACAGGCTGTATCTAGTATTGCAGCTCAGCTTCAATGATGTCAGTGGGGGATGAGCGGCATAATCCCACAACTTGGCAAATATGAAGCGGATTTTATGTTGTTCATAGTCCAAATCTGAGTTGACAGGTCTGTGAAATATGCTCAGATTGCATTCCCTGGACTGAGCGGTTAGTCTCCCGGCCAGGGTCATCACATTAATGTCTAGGAGGCAGTGAGGATCGGTCTGCTGGGCCATGTATTGTGATCAGAGCATGGTCGTACGTCACAGACGTGTGAGCGCGACCGAAGGCCTCATTCAGACGACCAATTTTTGGGATTCGTGTGTCGTCAGCTTTTCTCATACTTGGACAAAGGAAAAAAAAAAATAAAAATTTCTCCGCCTTCTCATTTTTGACAGTCTGATGAATTCAATTACAGTTCGATTTCTTCACGGACCCATAGGCTTGATTTTGATCTGACCCTTGTATCAAAATTGGACACATCTCCACAATTTTCTCAAACACGTGAATGGCCCCATAGACCATCACAGGTCCGAGTGCTATCCGTGATGAACACAAAAATCGGATGTCTGAATGAGGCCTTACAAAAAAAAAAAAAAAAAAAAAAGCAACTAAAACACGGATTTTGGTAAAGACTTACCTGTAAAATCCTTTTCAGCGAAGGAAGGAAGAGAGACACAGTATTCATTACTGATGGGTAGGCGGAGCCCCAGATCAGGATGTTACCTCAGATCAAAAGAGTGATGACTGGCTGGCCCCTCCAGCTCGGGCTCCTCCTACTCAGCTCCAGTCGTATCAAAGCTTTTAGGAAAAGAGCCAAGATCACCAGCGGAGCAACATAACCCCTTCTGAAGGAACTTCAGAGAAAAAACACAAGGATACAGGTTATGCATGCAAAGAAAGCCAAAAACCACAGAGTTCCAGGTACTACTCACGGAACCTGACTACTGCGATGAGCTGGCGATGCTGGAACAGAGCCTTAGCGCGCTGACCTCAGCCCAGATAATCGCTATCAGATAAGGGTCGCGCTGCATCTGAAAACATCAACACACTTCTGCCGTGGGAGGGTGCTGTGTCTCTCTTCCTTCCTTCGCTGAAAAGGATTTTACAGGTAAGTCTTTACCAAAATCCGTGTTTCAGCTGCAGATGAAGGAAGAGAGCCACAGTATTCATTACTGATGGGACGTCCCAAAGCAGTTCAAAAATAAGGGTGGGAAAAAACCAACAAAAGGCAGAAACCCAACAACCTTAACAACAAAACGCAACCAGCGCTAAACACAAGTTCATCCAGAACTTTAAACTACAGCTGCCTGCAGGACCCTACGTCCGAGGGCTGCATCAGCGGAAGCACTGACGTCCACTTTATAAAATCTTGTAAACGTGTGGACAGAGCGCCAAGTCGCCGCTCGGCAAAGCTGCACTGCCGAAGCACCTTGATGAAAAGCCCACGATGAAGCCACAGCTCTCGTGGAATGGGCTCGAATCTTAATCGGGCAAGATTCACCCCGAAGACGGTAAGCTTCCAAAATAGCTGACCGGATCCAACGAGCTATAGAACCCTTGGAAGCTCGTTGACCACGCCGACGACCTGCCGGAACCACAAACAGGGAGTCCGTCTTACGAAAACCTTGAGTAATAGATAGATAAAACTTCAAGGCCCGCACTAAATCCAATGTGTGTAAATCTCGCTCTTTCGTATTCTTCGGATCCGGACAGAGTGAAGGCAACACAATATCCTGGTTAACATGAAATTGTGACACCACTTTAGGCAAAAAATCACCCCGAGTGCGAAGCACTACACGATCCGGAAAAAACTCCAGAAAAGGAGGCGAGCAAGAAAGAGCTGCCAATTCAGAAACTCTCCTCAAGGAAGTGACTGCAACAAGGAAAGCCACCTTCCAAGAAAGTAAAGAAAGGCTAGCAGAAACCATAGGTTCAAAAGGTTTATGCTGAAGAGCCTCCAAAACAAGGTTGAGCCGCCAAGGAGACACGGGTGCCTTCCGCGGCAGAAACTTACGAGAGATACCTCGGAAAAAAGAGATCACGTCTCTATTCGAAGCAATGGTTCTCCGGAACAATAAGGACAGAGCAGAAATCTGACCTTTCAGAGTGCTAACTGCCAAACCCTTGTCTAGCCCATGCTGCAGAAAAGCCAACAGGTTGGGAATGGAAAATTTTCTCGGGTTCCGAGAAGACCCCAAACACCACGAAAAGAAGGTTTCCCAAATTTTGTGGTAAATCCTAGAAGTAGCCGGACATCTTGCAGCACGAAGGGTAGCAATGACCTCGGCTGAAAAACCTCTACGGGTCAAGATCTCGGTCTCAAGAGCCACGCCGTCAAACGCAGGGACATCAAGTCCGGATGACAAATGGGCCCCTGAGTCAACAAGTCCGGTTGAAGAGGGAGTGGAAACGGAGGTGCCGCCAACAGCGACATTATTGTCGAGAACCACACCCTTCTTGGCCAGTCTGGAGCTATCAGAATAGCTGGAATTCTCTCTAGTCTGATCCGACGCAGCACTAGAGGAAGTAAGGATATCGGCGGGAATACATAGATCAGCTTGAACTGATCCCACTGAGCCACTAGAGCATCCACCGCCACCGCCTTCGGGTCCTTGTACCTGGACATGAATGTCGGTAACTTGGCATTGGACCTGGAAGCCATCAAATCCACTTGGGGGGTTCCCCAGCGAGAGCACAGTAGTGCAAAGACTTCCGGGTGGAGGCTCCATTCCCCGGGATCCATCCTTCTGCGACTGAGAAAGTCCGCTGTAATATTCTGAACCCCTGGAATGTGAATCGCCGAAATGGCTGGTACATTGGCCTCTGCCCAAATCAGAATTCGGGACACCTCTACCATGAGTCTGGAACTCCTTGTCCCACCTTGGTGATTGATATACGCGACAGCCGTCGCATTGTCTGTCTGCACACGGACTGGCAGACCGCTCAAAGGGACCGTCCAATGTTGGAGGCAAAGAAAAATCGCCCTCAATTCCAGGATGTTGATCGGAAGCACAGACTCTTCCGGTGACCATACCCCCTGAATCCAGAGATTGTTCCAAACACCCCCCCAGCCCGTCAGGCTGGCATCGGTGGTTATGACTGACCACTTCAGAGGGAGGAAAGACTTCCCCAGGGAGAATGCCCCTGGACGTAACCACCATTCTAGAGAATCCCGCACCGCGCGAGAAATGGTGACACTGCAATCCAGCGATTGCGACTGATTCCATCGACTCAAGATGAACCTTTGAAGAGTCCTGGAGTGGAACTGGGCAAAAGGAATTGCCTCCATGGACGCCACCATCAGTCCCAGAAGACGCATACACTTCCGTAGGGACATTGCCGTTGAGGATGTCATAATCTGTACATGTCGAAGAAGACATGACTGTTTGTCTGGTGGTAGGGAAACTACCGACCGAAACGTGTCGAGATGCATTCCCAAAAAGAGAATTGTCCTCGATGGTTCCAGGGACGACTTCTCCCAATTGACCAGCCAACCG
This sequence comes from Oophaga sylvatica, assembly GCA_033576555.1. NCBI lineage: Eukaryota > Metazoa > Chordata > Amphibia > Anura > Dendrobatidae > Oophaga > Oophaga sylvatica. The sequence goes on from JARQOD010000007.1 coordinate 121,038,097, forward strand.
AAGTCTTTCAGAAACTGAAGAGACAAATCCCGAGCCGTCAATGCCTCCTCCTCCGAGGAAGCCACGATCAAAAGATCGTCCAGATAAGGGAGAATCGTAATCCCCTGTCTTCGAAGGAGTGCCATGAGGGGCGCCAGAATTTTTGTAAAGACCCTTGGCGCTGAGGCTAAGCCGAACGGCAGAGCCACGAACTGGTAATGATTCTGACCTATGGCAAATCGAAGAAAGCGCTGATGAGCCTTTCCGATGGGAATATGCAAATAGGCGTCGCGAATGTCGATTGACACCAGAAAATCGTTCTGTGACAGAGCTGCCACAACGGAACGAAGCGACTCCATGCGAAATTTCCGGGCATGGACATGCCGGTTCAATCGCTTGAGATCCAGAATCGGGCGAAATTTGTTCTCCTTTTTGGGAACTATAAAAAGGTTGGAATAAAAACCTTTCCCTCGGTCCTCTGACGGAACCGGTATCACTACACCCTTTTGTAGTAGCGATTCGACCTCTCGCTGTAGAGCGACAACAAGCTCGGGTTCCGACGGAACGCGAGATTGACAAAAAACATTTGGGGGTTGAGAAGCAAACTCTATGAAATAGCCTGCCGACACTATCCGCGTTACCCAGGAATCTGGAACGCGAGCCATCCAAGTCTCCTTGAAAAGAAGCAGGCGACCCCCCACTCGAGAATCCTCGAGTGGACCCCTGGCGTCAATCCGACTTTGCGGTTTTCTTGTCAAGTTCCCGCTTGTTCTGGCGGAAACTCTGCTTCCAGGGAGTACGAGTTTTCTGAGAGGATTTCTTTCCTGAGAAAGAAGGACGACCCGATCCCCACGAGGAGTGACTAGATCGTCCTCGGCCCCGAAAGGACCGCCGACCACTATAAACACCAGGCTTACTGGACACCGAGGCCATGGCCCTTCGCTGTGGTAATGCTGATTCCTTCGCCTTAGCCTTGGAAATCAGCTCTGTGAGGTCGGATCCAAAAAGATGGCCACCCTTGTAAGGTAAGGCCAACAACCCTTGTTTGGAAACTGCGTCCCCGGCCCACTGTCTGAGCCATAAAGCTCTTCTGACTGTGACCGCTGAAGCTTGCGCTTTGGCCAGCAGAGATGCCGTATCCAGACCGGCATCAAAGATATAACAGGCTGCCGTTTCTAACCATTCACAAGTTTCCCGTATCTCAGATAACGGAGATTCATTTTGCAACTCCGTCTTCAGACGTGCCAACCAGCTTAGAGAAGCTCTAGCAGCACACATGGATCCTAGCACTGCTCGAAATCCATGACCCGCAGCCTCATAGCTTGCTTTTGCCGCCAATTCTGCCTTTCTATCCAAAGGCTCCTGTAAGCTCGCTTTTCCCTTAATAGGGAGTAGAGAGGATTTACTAAGCTGAGACAAGACACATCCACTTCAGGAGCAGAAGTCCAATTAGCCTTTAACTCCGTAGAGCAAGGATAAAGTGTATCAAAGAAATGCGTTCCATGAAAACGCTTATCTGGACATAGACGTTCCTCCTCTATTACACCATTAAGCTCATCCAGAGCTGGCAATGTTGTGCGCGAAGCACGGGACTCCTGGAACATGCGTGCTGATTTACCAGGACGACTAGTTACCTCCTCCGGTAACTGTAGATATATCTCTCATGGCTTCAATTAATGCCTCCGTACGCTTCGTCATAGAGGAACGCCCCTGCGGCTCGTCCGCATCTGAATCGGATATTTCTCCATCCGAATATAAAGGGGAACTCTGCCCAATATCAGATACATCTGACTCGCTCCGTGTAGAGGCCGGTAACGGCCTGCGTCGCTTCCTCTGAGAGGAATTAGCAGACACATATTGACCTAAAAGGTCAGATAAGTTATTAATCGATCGAGCGATATCATCCAATTTTCCACCGCTGTCGACCGCAGCGCTAGACGCTGTGGAGGTCTGCGTATCTGATTGCCGCAATGGCACTGGGACGTGATCCGCGGCATCTGAACTCTGTTCAGACATGTCTCATCTGTATGAGCAGGTCAAAGCGGTAATACCAGCAAAAAACTATGCGGTTTTTTTTTTTTTTTTTTTTTTCAAACGCTGAAGGGTTAACGCTCCACCAAGCAGAGTTACCCCAGCGGTATTCAGTCAGCAAATTTAGCAGGTAGAAATAACCCTCAAAGGGGTTAATATTGCAAACTCACCAAAATATATATATATTTGTGAGCCCCAGCCAATTTTTATGTCTCTGATGAGACTGCAGCTGCAGGATAGCGATCGCTGCGCTGCGGGGTGAGGAATCCACACTCACCCAGCTGGCCGTGGTGTCTATATGAGGAGGGGAGCGGTCCGAGGAGCCAGGAGCCTGAGTAATGGCCGCCACAGTGAGGGGTCGCAGGAGAAAAGCCAGAGCGCGCGTCTTCCTGCTCAAAAGACCGGGATAGATAGGCCACGCCCCCTGCTAGCTCAAATAATGAGCGCGAAACTCTCCCCGCTCCTGCTCCCTCTCTGTCCTGCAGCTATCTGCCTGCGGACAAAAAATCACCACATCTTCATGTAGAGCGCTGTCACAGCAGCGCTGAAGCATACTGACTTACATGTAGTAGCGCTGTCACAGCAGCGCTGAAGCTTACTGACATTTACATGTAGTAGCGCTGTCACAGCTAGCGCCGAAGCATACTGACATACATGTAGTAGCGCTGTCACAGCAGCGCTGAAGCATACTGACATTACAGTACTACGCGCTGACATTAGTAACTAGCGCTGCTCATTCAGACGCTAAAGCACTCACACATAATTATATTAAAATTTGTGTGGAGTACTCACCAGCCAAGGCGCCACAGGGACCCTCAGGGGTTTCTGGCGCAGTGCCCATGCTTCCCCCAGGGCGAAGAACGCAGTGACCGCACGTGTGGTTTGCGTTCCCGCCAGAGAAGCTTCCTCATCCCCAGGGCCGGCAAGGATTCTGCAGGGACTTTGAGTAAATACAGATCCGCCAAGGGAGAGGTTGGGGTACAGCAGCGCTGATACCCCTGAGACCTCTAGACCAACTAGTGATCCAAGTCTCCTGTCCGAATATTAAAATAATAAAATTTTCTGAGGAGCTGCATTAGCAGCGACCATCCTCTGGACCTCAAATCTTAGACTGGAGCTGAGTAGGAGGAGCCGAGCTGGAGGGGCCAGCCAGTCATCACTCTTTTGATCTGAGGTAACATCCTGATCTGGGGCTCCGCCTACCCATCAGTAATGAATACTGTGGCTCTCTTCCTTCATCTGCAGCTGAAATACGATAATTTCGTGTAAGTGCCAACTTACGGTAAAATCCTTTTCAGCAAAGGAGGGAACGCGAGATACAGGAATCATCGACTGTGGTAGGACCGGAAGATCCCCAGACTCACGGGGCCAGGTGTCACCTCAGATCAAAAGCGTGCTGACTGGCTGGCCCCTCCAGCTCGGGCTCCTCCTACTCAGCTCCAGTCGTACCAAAGCTTTAGGGAAGAACCAAGTCACCAGCGGAGCAACATAACCCCTTCTGAAGAAACTTCAGAGCAAAACACAAGGATACAGGTTATGCATGCAAAGTAAGCCAAAAACCACAGAGTTCCAGGTACTATTCACTGAACCTGACTACTGCGATGAGTGGCGATGCTGGAACAGAGCCTTAGCGCGCTGACCTCAGCCCAGATATCGCAATCAGACAAGGGTCGCGCTGCATCTGAAAACATCAACACACTTCTGCCTTGGGAGGGTGCTGTGTCTCCCTCCTTCCTTCGCTGAAAAGGATTTTACCGGTAAGTTCTTACCAAAATCCGTGTTTCAGCTGCAGATGGAAGGAGGAGCACAGGATTCATTACTGATGGGACGTCCCAAAGCAGTTCAAAAATAAGGGTGGGAAAAAACCAACAAAAGGCAGAAACCCAACAACCTTAACAACAAAGCGCAACCAGCGCTAAACACAAGTTCATCCAGAACTTTAAACTACAGCTGCCTGCAGGACCCTACGTCCGAGGGCTGCATCAGCGGAAGCACTGACGTCCACTTTATAAAACTTCGTAAACGTGTGGACAGAGCGCCAAGTTGCCGCCCGGCAGAGCTGCACTGCCGAAGCACCTTGATGAAAAGCCCACGATGAAGCCACAGCCCTCGTGGAATGGGCTTGAATCTTAATCGGGCAAGATTCACCCGAAGACGGTAAGCTTCCAATATAGCTGACCGGATCCAACGAGCTATAGAATCCTTGGAAGCTCGTTGACCACGCCGACGACCACTGGAACCACAAATAGGGAGTCCGTCTTACGAAAACCTTGAGTAATAGATAGATAAAACTTCAAGGCCCGCACTAAATCCAATGTGTGTAAAGCTCGCTCTTTCACATTCTTCGGATCCGGCAGAATGAAGGCAACACAATATCCTGGTTGACATGAAATTGTGACACCACTTTAGGAAAAAATCACCCCGAGTGCGAAGCACTACACGATCCGGAAAAAACTCCAGAAAAGGAGGCGAACAAGAAAGAGCTGCCAACTCAGAAACTCTCCTCAAGGAAGTGACTGCAACAAGGAAAGCCACCTTCCAAGAAAGTAAAGAAAGGCTAGCAGAAACCATAGGCTCAAAAGGTTTATGCTGAAGAGCCTCCAAAACAAGGTTGAGCCGCCAAGGAGACACGGGTGCCTTCCGCGGCGGAAACTTACGAGATGATACCTCGGAAAAAGGAGAGCACGTCTCTATTTGAAGCAATGGTTCTCCGGAACAATAAGGACAGAGCAGAAATCTGACCTTTCAGGTGCTGACTGCCAAACCCTTGTCTAGCCCATGCTGCAGAAAAGCCAACAGGTTGGGAATGGAAAATTTCTCGGGTTCCGAGAGACCCCAAACACCACGAAAAGAAGGTTTCCCAAATTTTGTGGTAAATCCTAGTAGTAGCCGGACTCTTGCAGCACGAAGGGTAGCAATGACCTCGGCTGAAAAACCTCTACGGGTCAAGATTTCGGTCTCAAGAGCCACGCCGTCAAACGCAGGGACATCAAGTCCGGATGACAAACGGGCCCCTGAGTCAACAAGTCCGGTTGAAGAGGGAGTGGAAAAGGAGGTGCCGCCAACAGCGACATTATTGTCGAGAACCACACCCTTCTTGGCCAGTCTGGAGCTATCAAAATAGCTGGAATTCTCTCTAGTCTGATCCGACGCAGTACTAGAGGAAGTAAGGATATCGGCGGGAATACATAGATCAGCTCGAACTGATCCCACTGAGCCACTAGAGCATCCACCGCCACAGCCTTCGGGTCCTTGTACCTGGACATGAAGTCGGTAACTTGGCATTGGACCTGGATGCCATCAAATCCACTTGGGGGTTCCCCAGCGAGAGCACAGTAGTGCAAAAACTTCCGGGTGGAGGCTCCATTCCCGGGATCCATCCTTCTGCGACTGAGAAAGTCCGCTGTAATATTCTGAACCCCTGGAATGTGAATCGCCGAAATGGCTGGTACACTGGCCTCTGCCCAAATCAGAATTCGGGACACCTCTACCATGAGTCTGGAACTCCTTGTCCCACCTTGGTGATTGATATACGCGACAGCCGTCGCATTGTCTGTCTGCACACGGACTGGCAGACCGCTCAAAGGGACCGTCCAATGTTGGAGGCAAAGAAAAATCGCCCTCAATTCCAGGATGTTGATCGGAAGCACAGACTCTTCCGGTGACCATACCCCTGAATCCAGAGATTGTTCCAAACACCCCCCCAGCCCGTCAGGCTGGCATCGGTGGTTATGACTGACCACTTCAGAGGGAGGAAAGACTTCCCCAGGGAGAATGCCCCTGGACGTAACCACCATTCTAGAGAATCCCGCACCGCGCGAGAAATGGTGACACTGCAATCCAGCGATTGCGACTGATTCCATCGACTCAAGATGAACCTTTGAAGAGTCCTGGAGTGGAACTGGGCAAAAGGAATTGCCTCCATGGACGCCACCATCAGTCCCAGAAGACGCATACACTTCCGTAGGGACATTGCCGTTGAGGATGTCATAATCTGTACATGTCGAAGAAGACATGACTGTTTGTCTGGTGGTAGGGAAACTACCGACCGAAACGTGTCGAGATGCATTCCCAAAAAGAGAATTGTCCTCGATGGTTCCAGGGACGACTTCTCCCAATTGACCAGCCAACCGAAGTCTTTCAGAAACTGAAGAGACAAATCCCGAGCCGTCAATGCCTCCTCCTCCGAGGAAGCCACGATCAAAAGATCGTCCAGATAAGGGAGAATCGTAATCCCCTGTCTTCGAAGGAGTGCCATGAGGGGCGCCAGAATTTTTGTAAAGACCCTTGGCGCTGAGGCTAAGCCGAACGGCAGAGCCACGAACTGGTAATGATTCTGACCTATGGCAAATCGAAGAAAGCGCTGATGAGCCTTTCCGATGGGAATATGCAAATAGGCGTCGCGAATGTCGATTGACACCAGAAAATCGTTCTGTGACAGAGCTGCCACAACGGAACGAAGCGACTCCATGCGAAATTTCCGGGCATGGACATGCCGGTTCAATCGCTTGAGATCCAGAATCGGGCGAAATTTGTTCTCCTTTTTGGGAACTATAAAAAGGTTGGAATAAAAAACCTTTCCCTCGGTCCTCTGACGGAACCGGTATCACTACACCCTTTTGTAGTAGCGATTCGACCTCTCGCTGTAGAGCGACAACAAGCTCGGGTTCCGACGGAACGCGAGATTGACAAAAAACATTTGGGGGTTGAGAAGCAAACTCTATGAAATAGCCTGCCGACACTATCCGCGTTACCCAGGAATCTGGAACGCGAGCCATCCAAGTCTCCTTGAAAAGAAGCAGGCGACCCCCCACTCGAGAATCCTCGAGTGGACCCCTGGCGTCAATCCGACTTTGCGGTTTTCTTGTCAAGTTCCCGCTTGTTCTGGCGGAAACTCTGCTTCCAGGGAGTACGAGTTTTCTGAGAGGATTTCTTTCCTGAGAAAGAAGGACGACCCGATCCCCACGAGGAGTGACTAGATCGTCCTCGGCCCCGAAAGGACCGCCGACCACTATAAACACCAGGCTTACTGGACACCGAGGCCATGGCCCTTCGCTGTGGTAATGCTGATTCCTTCGCCTTAGCCTTGGAAATCAGCTCTGTGAGGTCGGATCCAAAAAGATGGCCACCCTTGTAAGGTAAGGCCAACAACCCTTGTTTGGAAACTGCGTCCCCGGCCCACTGTCTGAGCCATAAAGCTCTTCTGACTGTGACCGCTGAAGCTTGCGCTTTGGCCAGCAGAGATGCCGTATCCAGACCGGCATCAAAGATATAACAGGCTGCCGTTTCTAACCATTCACAAGTTTCCCGTATCTCAGATAACGGAGATTCATTTTGCAACTCCGTCTTCAGACGTGCCAACCAGCTTAGAGAAGCTCTAGCAGCACACATGGATCCTAGCACTGCTCGAAATCCATGACCCGCAGCCTCATAGCTTGCTTTTGCCGCCAATTCTGCCTTTCTATCCAAAGGCTCCTGTAAGCTCGCTTTTCCCTTAATAGGGAGTAGAGAGGATGTACTAAGCTGAGACAAAGACACATCCACTTCAGGAGCAGAAGTCCAATTAGCCTTTAACTCCGTAGAGCAAGGATAAAGTGTATCAAAGAAATGCGTTCCATGAAAACGCTTATCTGGACATAGACGTTCCTCCTCTATTACACCATTAAGCTCATCCAGAGCTGGCAATGTTGTGCGCGAAGCACGGGACTCCTGGAACATGCGTGCTGATTTACCAGGACGACTAGTTACCTCCTCCGGTAACTGTAGAATATCTCTCATGGCTTCAATTAATGCCTCCGTACGCTTCGTCATAGAGGAACGCCCCTGCGGCTCGTCCGCATCTGAATCGGATATTTCTCCATCCGAATATAAAGGGGAACTCTGCCCAATATCAGATACATCTGACTCGCTCCGTGTAGAGGCCGGTAACGGCCTGCGTCGCTTCCTCTGAGAGGAATTAGCAGACACATATTGACCTAAAAGGTCAGATAAGTTATTAATCGATCGAGCGATATCATCCAATTTTCCACCGCTGTCGACCGCAGCGCTAGACGCTGTGGAGGTCTGCGTATCTGATTGCCGCAATGGCACTGGGACGTGATCCGCGGCATCTGAACTCTGTTCAGACATGTCTCATCTGTATGAGCAGGTCAAAGCGGTAATACCAGCAAAAAACTATGCGGTTTTTTTTTTTTTTTTTTTTTCAAACGCTGAAGGGTTAACGCTCCACCAAGCAGAGTTACCCCAGCGGTATTCAGTCAGCAAATTTAGCAGGTAGAAATAACCCTCAAAGGGGTTAATATTGCAAACTCACCAAAATATATATATATTTGTGAGCCCCAGCCAATTTTTATGTCTCTGATGAGACTGCAGCTGCAGGATAGCGATCGCTGCGCTGCGGGGTGAGGAATCCACACTCACCCAGCTGGCCGTGGTGTCTATATGAGGAGGGGAGCGGTCCGAGGAGCCCAGGAGCCTGAGTAATGGCCGCCACAGTGAGGGGGTCGCAGGAGAAAAGCCAGAGCGCGCGTCTTCCTGCTCAAAAGACCGGGATAGATAGGCCACGCCCCCTGCTAGCTCAAATAATGAGCGCAAACTCTCCCCGCTCCTGCTCCCTCCCTGTCCTGCAGCTATCTGCCTGCGGACAAAAAATCACCACATCTTCATGTAGTAGCGCTGTCACAGCAGCGCTGAAGCATACTGACATTACATGTAGTAGCGCTGTCACAGCAGCGCTGAAGCTTACTGACATTTACATGTAGTAGCGCTGTCACAGCAGCGCCGAAGCATACTGACATACATGTAGTAGCGCTGTCACAGCAGCGCTGACGCATACTGACATAGTAACGCTGACATTAGTAATAGCGCTGCTCATTCAGACGCTAAAGCACTCACACATAATTATTATTAAAATTTGTGTGGAGTACTCACCAGCCAAGGCGCCACAGGGACCCTCAGGGGTTTCTGGCGCAGTGCCCATGCTTCCCCCCAGGGCGAAGAACGCAGTGACCGCACGTGTGGTTTGCGTTCCCGCCAGAGAAGCTCTCCTCATCCCCCAGGGCCGGCAAGGATTCTGCAGGGACTTTGAGTAAATACAGATCCGCCAAGGGAGAGGTTGGGGTACAGCAGCGCTGATACCCCTGAGACCTCTAGACCAACTAGTGATCCAAGTCTCCTGTCCGAATATTAAAATAATAAAATTTTCTGAGGAGCTGCATTAGCAGCGACCATCCTCTGGACCTCAAATCTTAGACTGGAGCTGAGTAGGAGGAGCCCGAGCTGGAGGGGCCAGCCAGTCATCACTCTTTTGATCTGAGGTAACATCCTGATCTGGGCTCCGCCTACCCATCAGTAATGAATACTGTGGCTCTCTTCCTTCATCTGCAGCTGAAACACGGATTTTGGTAAGAACTTACCGGTAAAATCCTTTTCAGCAAAGGAAGGGAGGGAGACACAGGAATTCATTACTGATGGGTAGGCGGAGCCCCAGATCAGGATGTCACCTCAGATCAAAAGCGTGCTGACTGGCTGGCCCCTCCAGCTCGGGCTCCTCCTACTCAGCTCCAGTCGTACCAAAGCTTTAGGGAAGAACCAAGATCACCAGCGGAGCAACATAACCCCTTCTGAAGAAACTTCAGAGCAAAACACAAGGATACAAGTTATGCATGCAAAGTAAGCCAAAAACCACAGAGTTCCAGGTACTATTCACTGAACCTGACTACTGCGATGAGGTGGCGATGCTGGAACAGAGCCTTAGCGCGCTGACCTCAGCCCAGATATCGCAATCAGACAAGGGTCGCGCTGCATCTGAAAACATCAACACACTTCTGCCTTGGGAGGGTGCTGTGTCTCCCTCCCTTCCTTCGCTGAAAAGGATTTTACCGGTAAGTTCTTACCAAAATCCGTGTTTCAGCTGCAGATGGAAGGGAGGGAGACACAGGAATTCATTACTGATGGGACGTCCCAAAGCAGTTCAAAAATAAGGGTGGGAAAAAACCAACAAAAGGCAGAAACCCAACAACCTTAACAACAAAGCGCAACCAGCGCTAAACACAAGTTCATCCAGAACTTTAAACTACAACTGCCTGCAGGACCCTACGTCCGAGGGCTGCATCAGCGGAAGCACTGACGTCCACTTTATAAAACTTCGTAAACGTGTGGACAGAGCGCCAAGTTGCCGCCCGGCAGAGCTGCACTACCGAAGCACCTTGATGAAAAGCCCACGATGAAGCCACAGCCCTCGTGGAATGGGCTTGAATCTTAATCGGGCAAGATTCACCCTGAAGACGGTAAGCTTCCAATATAGCTGACCGAATCCAACGAGCTATAGAATCCTTGGAAGCTCGTTGACCACGCCGACGACCAACTGGAACCACAAATAGGGAGTCCGTCTTACGAAAACCTTGAGTAATAGATAGATAAAACTTCAAGGCCCGCACTAAATCCAATGTGTGCAAAGCTCGCTCTTTCACATTCTTCGGATCCGGGCAGAATGAAGGCAACACAATATCCTGGTTGACATGAAATTGTGACACCACTTTAGGTAAAAAATCACCCCGAGTGCGAAGCACTACACGATCCGGAAAAAACTCCAGAAAAGGAGGCGAACAAGAAAGAGCTGCCAACTCAGAAACTCTCCTCAAAGAAGTGACTGCAACAAGGAAAGCCACCTTCCAAGAAAGTAAAGAAAGGCTAGCAGAAACCATAGGCTCAAAAGGTTTATGCTGAAGAGCCTCCAAAACAAGGTTGAGCCGCCAAGGAGACACGGGTGCCTTCCGCGGCGGAAACTTACGAGATGTACCTCGGAAAAAGGAGAGCACGTCTCTATTTGAAGCAATGGTTCTCCGGAACAATAAGGACAGAGCAGAAATCTGACCTTTCAGGGTGCTGACTGCCAAACCCTTGTCTAGCCCATGCTGCAGAAAAGCCAACAGATTGGGAATGGAAAACTTTCTCGGGTTCCGAGAGGACCCCAAACACCACGAAAAGAAGGTTTCCCAAGTTTTGTGGTAAATCCTAGTAGTAGCCGGACTTCTTGCAGCACGAAGGGTAGCAATGACCTCGGCTGAAAAACCTCTACGGGTCAAGATTTCGGTCTCAAGAGCCACGCCGTCAAACGCAGGGACATCAAGTCCGGATGACAAACGGGCCCCTGAGTCAACAAGTCCGGTTGAAGAGGGAGTGGAAAAGGAGGTGCCGCCAACAGCGACATTGTCGAGAACCACGCCCTTCTTGGCCAGTCTGGAGCTATCAAAATAGCTGGAATTCTCTCTAGTCTGATCCGACGCAGTACTAGAGGAAGTAAGGATATCGGCGGGAATACATAGATCAGCTCGAACTGATCCCACTGAGCCACTAGAGCATCCACCGCCACAGCCTTCGGGTCCTTGTACCTGGACATGAACGTCGGTAACTTGGCATTGGACCTGGATGCCATCAAATCCACTTGGGGAGTTCCCCAACGAGAGCACAGTAGTGCAAAAACTTCCGGGTGGAGGCTCCATTCCCCGGGATCCATCCTTCTGCGACTGAGAAAGTCCGCTGTAATATTCTGAACCCCTGGAATGTGAATCGCCGAAATGGCTGGTACACTGGCCTCGGCCCAAATCAGAATTCGGGACACCTCTACCATGAGTCTGGAACTCCTTGTCCCACCTTGGTGATTGATATACGCGACAGCCGTCGCATTGTCTGTCTACACTCGGACTGGCAGACCGCTCAAAGGGACCGTCCAATGTTGGAGGCAAAGGAAAATCGCCCTCAATTCCAGGATGTTGATCGGAAGAACAGACTCTTCCGATGACCATACCCCCTGAATCCAGAGATTGTTCCAAACACCCCCCCAGCCCGTCAGGCTGGCATCGGTGGTTATGACTGACCACTTCGGAGGGAGGAAAGACTTCCCCAGGGAGAAAGCCCCTGGACGTAACCACCATTCTAGAGAATCCCGCACCGCGCGAGAAATGGTGACACTGCAATCCAGCGATTGCGACCGGTTCCATCGACTCAAGATGAGCCTTTGGAGAGTCCTGGAATGGAACTGGGCAAAAGGAATTGCCTCCATGGACGCCACCATCAGTCCCAGAAGACGCATACACTCCCGCAGGGACATTGCTGTTGAGGATTTCATAATCTGCACATGTCGAAGAAGACATGATTGTTTGTCTGGTGGTAGAGAAACTACCGACCGAATCGTATCGAGCTGCATTCCCAGAAAGAGGATTGCCCTCGATGGTTCCAGAAACGACTTCTCCCAATTGACCAGCCAACCGAAGTCCTTCAGAAGCTGAAGAGACAAGTCTCGAGCCGTCACTGCCTCTTCTTCCGAGGAGGCCACTATCAAAAGATCGTCCAGATAAGGCAGAATCGTAATCCCCTGTCTTCGAAGGATTGCCATGAGGGGCGCCAGAATTTTTGTAAAGACTCTGGGCGCTGAGGCTAAGCCGAACGGCAGAGCCACGAACTGATAGTGATCCTGACCTATGGCAAACCGAAGAAAACGCTGATGAGCCCATCCGATGGGAACATGCAAATAGGCGTCGCGAATGTCGATTGACACCAGAAAATCGTTCTGTGACAGAGCTGCTACGACGGAGCGGAGTGACTCCATGCGAAATTTCCGGGCGTGGACATGCCGGTTTAATCGCTTGAGATCCAGAATCGGGCGAAATTTGTTCTCCTTTTTGGGAACTACGAAAAGGTTGGAATAAAAACCTTTTCCTCGGTCCTCTGACGGAACCGGTATCACTACACCCTTTTGTAGCAGAGATTCGACCTCTCGCTGTAGAGCGACAACAAGCTCGGGTTCTGACGGAACGCGAGACTGACAAAAAACATTTGGGGGTCGAGAAGCAAACTCTATGAAATAGCCTGCCGACACTACCCGCGTTACCCAGAAATCTGGAACGCGAGCCGTCCAAGTCGCCTTGAAATGAAGTAGGCGACCCCCCACTCGAGAGTCCTCGAGTGGACCCCTGGCGTCAATCTGACTTGGCGGGCTTCTTGTCGGATTCCCGCTTGTCCTGGCGGAAATTCTGCTTCCAAGGAGTACGGGTTTTCTGAGAGGACTTTTTTCCTGAGAAAGAGGAACGACCCGATCCCCACGAGGAGTGACTAAGTCGTCCTCGGCCCCGAAAGGACCGCCGACCGCTATAGCCACCAGGCTTACCGGATACCGAAGCCATGGCCCTACGCTGTGGCAATGCTGCTTCCTTCGCCTTAGCCTTGGAAATCAGCAATGTGAGGTCGGATCCAAAAAGGAGGCCACCCTTGTAAGGTAAAGTCAATAAACCCTGTTTGGAAACTGCGTCCCCGGCCCACTGTCTGAGCCATAAAGCTCTTCTGACTGTGATCGCTAAAGCCTGCGCTCTCGCCAGCAGGGATGCCGTATCCAGACCGGCATCAAAGATATAACGGGCTGCAGTTTCTAACAATTCGTAAGTTTCCCGCATATCAGGTAACGGAGATCCGTTCTGCAACTCCGTCTTTAAACGTGCCAACCAGCCTAGAGAAGCTCTAGCAGCACACATGGATCCTAGCACCGCTCGGAATCCATGACCCGCAGCCTCATAACTTGCTTTTGCCGCCATTTCCGTTTTTCTGTCCAACGGCTCCTGCAAACTCGCTTTCCCCTTAACAGGGAGTAGAGAGGATTTACTAAGCTGAGATAAAGACACATCCACTTCAGGAGCAGAAATCCAATTATCCTTTAACTCCGCAGAGCAAGGATAAAGTGTATCCAAGAAATGCGTTCCATGAAAACGCTTATCTGGACATAGACGTTCCTCCTCTATTACACTATTAAGCTCATCCAGAGCTGGCAATGTTGTACGCGAAGCACGGGACTCCTGGAACATACGTGCTGATTTACCAGGACGACTAGTTACCTCCTCTGAACTGTAACATCTCTCTCATGGCTTCAATTAATGCCTCCGTACGTTTCGCCAGAGAAGAACGCCCCTGCGGTTCGTCCTCATCTGAATCGGATATTTCTTCCGAATTTAAAGGGGAACTCTGTCCAAAATCGGATACATCTGACTCGCTCCGTGTAGAGGCCGGTAACGGCCTGCGTCGCTTCCTCTGAGAGGAATTAGCAGACACATATTGACCTAAAAGGTCAGACAAGTTGTTAATCGAGCGAGCGATATCATCCAATTTTGCCCCACTGTCGACCGCAGTGCTAGACGCTGTTGAGGTCTGCGTATCTGATTGCCGCAGTGATACTGGGACATGGTCCGCGCTTCTGAACTCTGTTCAGACATGCTTCACCTGTGTTTGCAGGTCAAAGAGGCAGTACCAGCAAAAAATATGCGGGTTTTTTTTTTTTTTGTAAACGCTGAAGGGTTAACACTCCCACAGGAAGGGTTACCCCAGCGGCATTCAGTCAAAAACGCTGGCAGAAATAACCCTCAGAAGGGTTAATGTTGCAATCCCTCCACAATATATATATACTGTGTGAGCCCAGCGAATATTCAAGTCTCTAATAAGACTGCAGCTGCAGGATAGTGATCGCTGCGCTGCGGGGTGAGAATTCAGCACTCACCCAGCTGGCCGTGGTGTCTTATGAGGAGAGGAGCGGTCTGAGGAGCCCTGGAGCCTGTGTAATGGCCGCCACAGTGGGGGAGTCGGAGAAGCGCCAGAGCGCGCGTCTTCCTGCTCAAAGACCGGGAAGCGATAGGCCACGCCCCCTGCTAGCTCAAATAATGAGCGCGAACTCCCTCGCTCCTGCTCCCTCTCTGTCCTGCAGGCATCTGCCTGCGGACAAAAAATCACCACTTCTGTCACCGCAGCGCTGCAGCATACTGACATACATGTAATAGCGCTGCCACTCAGACGCTAAAGCACTCACACATTAATAATAAAATTTTGTGTGAAGTACTCACCAGCTTAGCGCCACAGGGACCCCTCAGGATTTGTGGCGCTTGTGCCCATGCTTCCCCCCAGGGCGAGGAACGCAGTGACCGCACATGTGGTTTGCGTCCCCGCCAGGGAAGCTCTCCTCATCCCCCAGGGCCGGCAAGATTCTGCAGGGACCATAGTGTAAATACAGATCCGCCGAGGGAGAGGTTGGGGTACAGCAGCGCTGAGACTCCTGAGACCTCTAGACCACTCTGGTGGTCCAAGTCTCTTGTCCGAAATAAAATAATAAAATCTTCTGAGGAGCTGCATTAGCAGCGACCATCCTCTGGACCTCAAATCTTAGACTGGAGCTGAGTAGGAGGAGCCCGAGCTGGAGGGGCCAGCCAGTCAGCACGCTTTTGATCTGAGGTGACATCCTGATCTGGGGCTCCGCCTACCCATCAGTAATGAATTCCTGTGTCTCCCTCCCTTCCATCTGCAGCTGAAAAAACAATTACGGAGTTCTGATTTTTTTTTTCCTCGCTGCGCTGTTCACCGATCGGATTAATTCTCTTTTATATTGATAGATCGGGCAATTCTGAACACGGCGGTACCCAATGTGTATTTTTTTTTAAAATTAATGGTTTTATTTTGAATGGGGCAGATGGGGGGGTGATTTAAACCTTTATATGTTTTTATTTATTATACACTTTACACTTGCTTTAATAGTCCGCATGGGACACTAGACGCAGCGATTGTCTAATCACCTGTGCTACACTTGGCAGGGTTACAGCCCTGCTGTGTGTAGCAGAAATGCTCGCGTGCTATGAGCATCGGCCACTGGGCGGTGCTCATAGCTATCCAGCTATGACAAGGATTTCCTGCAGACCCCGGGTTGACATGCCAACCCATCGGTGACCCGCGTTCATGTGACACAGGAGACGATTGGCGTGGTCTGTAACGCGCTTCCGGCGTTCATGTTAAATGCTGCGGTCAGAGACTGACAGCAGCATTTAACATGTTAACAGCTGCAGGTGGATTGCGATTCCACCCGCGGCTGTTAGGGGCACATGTCAGCTGATCAAATCAGCTGACATGTGCTGGTAAAATGCGGGCTCAGCGCCGAAGCCCACATCAAAGCAGTACATGTATGACGCATGTCACAAAGGAGTTAAAGGAAGCTATGAGACTCAAGTAAACTTCCAGATTTGATTGAGAAATCAAAATGCAAAAAGGTTAACAAATGAACACACAAACTTAAAGGGGTATTCCCATCTCCAAGATCCTATCCCAATAAGTAGTAGGTGTAATACTATTACTAAATACCTCCAATTAGAAATGTAGTATAGTTCTTCTGATTCACTGTGTCGCTTACCCCATATGCAGGGCATTGCAATAGCTTAGGTATCCATGGTTACGACCACTAACAACTGTTGTTATAGTGGTTGTAACCATGGATACCTAAGCAACTCTGGTGATGTAGAGGAGGACCGCAGTAGCGATTGAAATGGCAGAAGAGGACAGTCATTAAGTATTTTACCACACAACACACACAGAACAGATAGCCAACCAGTGGTGAAATAAAAAAATATGCTGGTACCTTAAAGGGAATATAATCAGAAAATTATCTAATATTTAAATCACGTTTTTGTGTTAAATGTATTTAACACTTTATTTTTAATCACTCATAAAAAAAAAAAATAATAATAAAAAAAAAAAATTGAGACTTGCAATTTTCATTCTGGCCACTGGGGCATTTTGAGACTAAAGTCCTGTGTCAGAAAGTGCACATGTACATTAGCCACAATGAGCGGACTCAGACGCCATCTTTCCTACTGAAGCATCGAAATGCTGTGTGCAAAGTAATTGTGACGAGACGGGGAGCAGTCTTATTTTTATGCTTGTTAACACAAACTTGATTTAAAAACATTAGGTTATTTTCTGCCAACACATTCCCTTTAAGAGCATTAAATTTTTTTTTAAAAAAAAAAGTAAATTTACCTCCAGATTCCAGCGCAAAGTCCACCATGCCGGTGCGGTCTTGTGCGTAAAGCTTCAGAGCATTATTCACAATGACACGCGCTTCCTGTAAACAGAAATTGAGCTGATGTCTAATCTCCACGTTAGAGGAAAGACATCAGTACGGTGTTTATTAACGGGTCTAGATGTCGTGCGCGGCACCCACCACTAGATCTGGAGTAAGGGGCACAAGTAAATGGAGCCTGGAGAACTCAAGCACAGTAGGACCTCACACACTTCTCATGGCGCCGTAGGACGGCTTTTTACAACTTCGCTTTGCATGTCTGGCAACCAGGGGAAAAAGGGAGAAGCACGAAATTCTGGTTATCCGTGAGGTCCTATGGTTAGGAGATGAGCTTAGGCTGGGCTAGCCCTTAAAGGGAATCTGTCAGCAGGTTTTTGCCTTCTAATCTGAGAGCAGCATAGTGTAGGGACAGACACCCCGATGCCAGTGACGCATCACTTACTGGGCTGCTTTCTGAAGTTTTGATAAAATCACTCATCAGCGGATGATCACTAGAGGACTAGTAACCTTGCTACCATGTAGCCCAACCACACCCCCACCACTGATTGGCAGCTTTCTATGTGCACAGGCAGAAATCTGCCAATCAGTGGTGTGGGCGGGGTTATACAGAGCTCAGTAGTCACAGAACTGGTAGATCTGCAGCAGAGAAAATGGGGATTTTATCAAAACTGCAGAAAGCAGGCTAGTAAGTGATACATCATTGGAATAAGGGTCACTGCCAACTACATCATGCTGCAGAAAAAAAAAAAAAAACCTGGTGACAGATTCCTTTTAAATCAAGTGAAAGTTATGGAAACCTACAAGTGCTCCCCATGATTTCGAGTCCTGGCCGCTGGACACAGCGTATGATATACGGCTAATCAGCATGTAGTTATGGCCCCGTACCTTCTCAGTAATGCCGGCTATCCCTCCTTTCACTGTCTCTTCCATCATTTGTGACGTTGGCACCTTCCCAGTAAGAGAAACATAATCTGTGATGTTCCTCAGTAGACGGAGCTCCAATTCTTGCAGTCTTTTGCTGAAGTCTTCGTTGCTCACGTAGTTGGCAGACAGCCACTGTAGTAAGGTCTCTGGCAAGTTTGCTTGGTTACCAAACATCATTTGGACATATTCTCTCACCCTGTCGTCCACCTGATGACCAATAAATACTGCAATCACAGGTAGAACACATACAGGGCCTCCATATACGTGTACAGCATTTGGCCAGTGCACATACACCAGCGGTGGCCATTACCTTCTGGAGTACGCAGTCTGGCAAGTCACAGCCGGGCCTCTGCTCTTTGAGAAATTCTGCTTTGTATGCCTCAAAATTTTGCGCCAGACTCTCGATCCTGCTTCGTAAAAGATTCAGATCTTGGATTCCTTCACTGCGCGTAAAAAGAACATGTTCATATGCTTCCATCTATGGCCGACATGGAAATCACCAGAAAACTATCAGACTAGGGCCATTTATGGGAGGTAGTTACCCTATAACTCAACATCTGATCCTTCAGGGGTCAGACATTGACTTATGGATTAGCGAGGCGGCCCTCCACCCAGAGAAAAAAAAAGCAATGATATACAGTTTTTTTTCCCATGGACACAACCAGTCTCCTTAACGAGAGCCGGTCCTTCAAGCTCCATCTCAGGCTTACAAATTCTTGGAAGCCAGATATGAACCTAAATGTTTACCTTGCATTTGACTGTGCTTGTTTTCTATCTTCTGCAATGGCCTGAAAGGTGTAAGAAAAAGCATGGACACAGGTCACACCCAAGAGGGGCCATTATTGAGGATCTAGGGTAAGGTCCAGTGTAAAATACCTCTGATAGTTTGGTCAGCAGCGCTTCTAAGTGTAATATTCGGGCTTCGTGATTCCTACTGATGGCGCCTTCTTCCTAAAATGAGAAAACTATTGATTAGTCAAACTAAGGATTATAATCTGCTGCAAAAAATACCCCAAAAAACAAGAACAAAAACTGTAAAGAAAATACAACACAATTTCGCATGTCACATATGGGTAATAAGGACACAATCCTTACATCCGACACTGAAGCTTTGTAAAGCAAAGGCTAGGTAAGGAGAGCAAAATCTTTGAGACGGGAGTGGAGAGGGGTTAGAAAGGCGAGTCCCTCCACTGCTCTCACCAATGGATAAGAATAAAAGGGGTTGTCCAGATTTGTCATGAAAGTTTGCAGTCACTGTGTGACTACAAAGTTCTGAATCATCACAGTACGTGCAGAATTCTCTGGTCCTGGTAACAAGAGCGGGCGGTCATGCAACCGCAAATATGCAGTCTGCACATTTCTGGCCACATTCCAACTAGACTTGTCAGAATGTGGCCGGGAGTACGCTAATTGCATACTTGCAGTCAAATGAATGCCTGTCATTAGAGAATCCTGACAGCAGGTGCTGCGAAGACTCACAAGTCTGCAGTCACACAGAGTGACTGCAAGACAAACCTCAGCCCGACACAAACTTAAAATATCAGGAGAAAGTTCCCTTGTATTCACTGTAAATTGGACCCAACTTCTTAGACCGGTTTTGATAAGTCCGACGTATGGGGTCCAAACCAGCCGTAGGTCTCCTAACCTGAAATCAACAGCCACATGGGCATATAGATGGGTTCGCGTCAGGTCACCCCGAGGACAGTCTGGGCATCACAGTTCATATCCGGAACCTGAATGTCAGATGTGTTATACTGGACTTAGATGGCTGATCTTAATTATCACATCACGTTCCCTCCTGACTCCCACCTTACACTAGTATGTGTCTCTCAGCGGACCATGTACCGAATTTTTCAGACTATAAGTTGCGCTTTTTTCCTCCAAAAATTTGGAGGATAATGGGGGAACGTGTCTTATAGTCCTGATGAACCTAATCTGGCTGTGGATGGGGAGGTGGAGAAGTGGCAGCGGCGGAGCAGCAGGTCACAGGAGGCAGGAGCCGGCTGCTGCGGCCAACACCTGTGCCCACTGCTAAAAATCAATGAATATTCACTGCTCTACACGCCCATAGTCCCAGAGTGGAGGGGGGGCCATGCATACCAACCAGGATAGGGATGAGGGGGGGCCATGCATACCAACCAGGATAGGGATGAGAGGGGGGCCATGCATACCAACCAGGATAGGGATGAGAGGGGGGCCATGCATACCAACCAGGATAGGGATGAGGGGGGGCCATGCATACCAACCAGGATAGGGATGAGGGGGGGCCATGCATACCAACCAGGATAGGGATGAGGTGGGGGCCATGCATACCAGGATAGGGATGAGGGGGGGCCATGCATACCAACCAGGATAGGGATGAGAGGGGGGCCATGCATACCAACCAGGATAGGGATGAGAGGGGGGCCATGCATACCAACCAGGATAGGGATGAGGTGGGGGCCATGCATACCAACCAGGATAGGGATGAGGGGGGGCCATGCATACCAACCAGGATAGGGATGAGGGGGGGGCCATGCATACCAACCAGGATAGGGATGAGGGGGGGGCCATGCATACCAACCAGGATAGGGATGAGGGAGGGGCCATCATACCAACCAGGATAGGGATGAGGGGGGGGGCATGCATACCAGGATAGGGATGAGGGGGACCTTGCATACCAGGATAGGGATGAGGGGGACCATGCATACCAGGATAGGGATGAGGGGGAAATGCACACCAGGATAGATGAGATGGGATCCTCATTGGCCGATGACAAGAGGTGAATTGAGAACATGCATCACCACTGCTCCATTTACTTTCTGCCTCTCCCATAGATACACAGAAGTGAATAGAGCCATCACCCATATGCACCATCACTCCATTCACATGGGCAACACAGATCCACCATTCTGGCGATTTGTGGTCCCACTGCTGGGTCCTCACAATCATACATATATCACTTATCTTATGCATAGAAGCTGATGTTGTTCATGGGATAATCCCTTAAAACTAAAGTTCTCTCCAAAGATGGCTAGATTACAAAGCAAGATGAATGGACACAATCCAGGAGAGCACTTACCGTGGTGGGATCCTGTACGTTTGTCTTTATATTACCAAGATGATCATTGACGAGCCCGGCAATCAAAGCAGATATGCGACCCTGGTCGTTAATCTGACCGATCTGTTTCTGTATATCTTCTACCAGAAGCTTCAGTTTGTTGTAATCCTCCATCTGATGATTCAGATTGGTGGCCACCGAACCAAATTTCTTCTCCAGCTCTCTCATCCTGATGTCAAACTCACGTCTAGATTCCTGAAACCAGTTCAAGTTATTAAAGGGACGTTGTAGATTTCACAAAATGTAATTCCCCTTCATAAAGGAGATATCAGAATTCATGGCGATGCATGCCAGCTTCATGTGTTGGGCTCAATGTTAGGAGGTGCAAAGCGCAGACTGCGGAGATGGAAGAGCTTAGCATATCCTCGTCACTGGAGATGAAACGTTACCTTCTCGTCCGTGCTGGGTGTGTGAATATCCTCCGCTGGCTTCAGGATGGGAATCGGGTCCTCGATGCTTTGTGTGTTTGTGTATGTACTAGATCTGCTGAATAATGCTAGCATGGCGAGTAAAGTATCAAATCCCCAGAGCCAGAAACCTAAAGAAAGACCAATAGTCACATTATGGCCGGCGTCACACTAGTGAGTTTGATGCGAGTTAGTCGCACGACTTACTCGCATCAACACCCGGCACGGCCGCCCGCTCTCGGACCAGAGTGTGCGGCGGCAAAGAAATACATGCGACTAACTCGCATCAAACTCGCTAGTGTGACGCCGGCCTCTCTGGGAAAAACATGGATGAAACCCAGATAGACAATTGAAGCTAAAAATTTAATAATTGAAAGCATGAATTGCTTTTAAAAGGGAGTCGGTCAGGACAAAAAACAAGTGGAGGCGCTCGGTGCACCCTTGTCAAGGCCGGCAGTTCGGTGCACCTTCCCACCCATCTCTGCCCTTCTCTGGCTCCTGTGAAGCGAGAACTGTTGATGGAGGCGAAAATATTGCAGAGATGGATGAAAATGAAGTTGATGGGAAGGTGCTCTGAACAGAATTTATGATGGAGCCATTACGTCATGTATCTGTCATATGGATCCCAGTGGTCACATTAAAAAAAAACGACTGCACTTACCCAGGAGCAGCAGTAGTGGGATCAGCAGGAGCAGCCCTCGGGAAGCTTTAGGAAGGCATCTAAAAGTAAATTCAGTGAATTAAAGAAAAGGACTCCTGGAAAACTGAAAAGGATACCAAACAAAATAACACTCAAATAATACTACACTAGAAAGGATTTTTTTTTTTCAATTTTGTTGGGTTCTTCCACTGTCTCATCAACTTGACAACTGTGCTGAGACTTCATGTCTCTGAGCCAGGAGATACCACAGAGGTGGAGGAGGCTGCGCAGCGCAAACGTTTGTGCTGCCGTCTTACATTACACTGGATGCATACAGAGCAATGTGTGATGGGTTCCTGTGTATTCTGGAGCAGCAGAGTGACTCAGGAGGTGGCTACAAGAAATACTTTAAAATCGCAAGTTTCTTGGTGTGCCTGCTGAGGGCTCAGTGTATTATGTGAGAGACTCAGATTAACCCATTAGCAGAAACTCTCCACATAGTAGACAATTTCTTCTTTAAGTATATTAACCTCTTAAAAAGCAGCCCTGCCCTTCTCTTGCAGATTAACCAGTTACAAGTAGCTGTATCTTTCTCCTTAACTTGGCATACATAAAACACAGACAACCTTTCCATGTCTGATATACAACAATATTCTATATGTTGTAAAGCGAAAGTTCCTGGTGGTTGGAGACGAAGAAACATTTTTCACCCGATTTGCATTTTATTTCCATTTGGGATACATTGTTGCATTAATGTATCATAATTGCATTTTGCCTTATATATGGTGAAAAATATGTGAGCCCATCTTCCCACTGTATAAGACGTAGCAAAGCTTAACTTGACAAATACCACCATCTTGTTAAATGAGATATTCTTAACTTGTCATGAAAGGTTAAGAAAACTGCACAAGCTGATATCAAGTTAGGCGACACACGGATTTTGGTAAAGACTTACCTGTAAAATCCTTTTCAGCGAAGGAAGGAAGAGAGACACAGTATTCATTACTGATGGGTAGGCGGAGCCCCAGATCAGGATGTTACCTCAGATCAAAAGAGTGATGACTGGCTGGCCCCTCCAGCTCGGGCTCCTCCTACTCAGCTCCAGTCGTACCAAAGCTTTTAGGAAAAGAGCCAAGATCACCAGCGGAGCAACATAACCCCTTCTGAAGGAACTTCAGAGAAAAAACACAAGGATACAGGTTATGCATGCAAAGAAAGCCAAAAACCACAGAGTTCCAGGTACTACTCACGGAACCTGACTACTGCGATGAGCTGGCGATGCTGGAACAGAGCCTTAGCGCGCTGACCTCAGCCCAGATAATCGCTATCAGATAAGGGTCGCGCTGCATCTGAAAACCTCAACACACTTCTGCCGTGGGAGGGTGCTGTGTCTCTCTTCCTTCCTTCGCTGAAAAGGATTTTACAGGTAAGTCTTTACCAAAATCCGTGTTTCAGCTGCAGATGAAGGAAGAGAGCCACAGTATTCATTACTGATGGGACGTCCCAAAGCAGTTCAAAAATAAGGGTGGGAAAAAACAACAAAAGGCAGAAACCCAACAACCTTAACAACAAAGCGCAACCAGCGCTAAACACAAGTTCATCCAGAACTTTAAACTACAGCTGCCTGCAGGACCCTACGTCCGAGGGCTGCATCAGCGGAAGCACTGACGTCCACTTTATAAAACCTTGTAAACGTGTGGACAGAGCGCCAAGTCGCCGCTCGGCAAAGCTGCACTGCCGAAGCACCTTGATGAAAAGCCCACGATGAAGCCACAGCTCTCGTGGAATGGGCTCGAATCTTAATCGGGCAAGATTCACCCCGAAGACGGTAAGCTTCCAAAATAGCTGACCGGATCCAACGAGCTATAGAACCCTTGGAAGCTCGTTGACCACGCCGACGACCTGCCGGAACCACAAACAGGGAGTCCGTCTTACGAAAACCTTGAGTAATAGATAGATAAAACTTCAAGGCCCGCACTAAATCCAATGTGTGTAAATCTCGCTCTTTCGTATTCTTCGGATCCGGACAGAGTGAAGGCAACACAATATCCTGGTTAACATGAAATTGTGACACCACTTTAGGCAAAAAAATCACCCCGAGTGCGAAGCACTACACGATCCGGAAAAAACTCCAGAAAAGGAGGCGAACAAGAAAGAGCTGCCAATTCAGAAACTCTCCTCAAGGAAGTGACTGCAACAAGGAAAGCCACCTTCCAAGAAAGTAAAGAAAGGCTAGCAGAAACCATAGGTTCAAAAGGTTTATGCTGAAGAGCCTCCAAAACAAGGTTGAGCCGCCAAGGAGACACGGGTGCCTTCCGCGGCGGAAACTTACGAGAGATACCTCGGAAAAAGGAGAGCACGTCTCTATTCGAAGCAATGGTTCTCCGGAACAATAAGGACAGAGCAGAAATCTGACCTTTCAGAGTGCTAACTGCCAAACCCTTGTCTAGCCCATGCTGCAGAAAAGCCAACAGGTTGGGAATGGAAAATTTTCTCGGGTTCCGAGAAGACCCCAAACACCACGAAAAGAAGGTTTCCCAAATTTTGTGGTAAATCCTAGAAGTAGCCGGACATCTTGCAGCACGAAGGGTAGCAATGACCTCGGCTGAAAAACCTCTACGGGTCAAGATTTCGGTCTCAAGAGCCACGCCGTCAAACGCAGGGACATCAAGTCCGGATGACAAACGGGCCCCTGAGTCAACAAGTCCGGTTGAAGAGGGAGTGGAAACGGAGGTGCCGCCAACAGCGACATTATTGTCGAGAACCACACCCTTCTTGGCCAGTCTGGAGCTATCAGAATAGCTGGAATTCTCTCTAGTCTGATCCGACGCAGCACTAGAGGAAGTAAGGGTATCGGCGGGAATACATAGATCAGCTCGAACTGATCCCACTGAGCCACTAGAGCATCCACCGCCACCGCCTTCGGGTCCTTGTACCTGGACATGAATGTCGGTAACTTGGCATTGGACCTGGATGCCATCAAATCCACTTGGGGGGTTCCCCAGCGAGAGCACAGTAGTGCAAAGACTTCCGGGTGGAGGCTCCATTCCCCGGGATCCATCCTTCTGCGACTGAGAAAGTCCGCTGTAATATTCTGAACCCCTGGAATGTGAATCGCCGAAATGGCTGGTACATTGGCCTCTGCCCAAATCAGAATTCGGGACACCTCTACCATGAGTCTGGAACTCCTTGTCCCACCTTGGTGATTGATATACGCGACAGCCGTCGCATTGTCTGTCTGCACACGGACTGGCAGACCGCTCAAAGGGACCGTCCAATGTTGGAGGCAAAGGAAAATCGCCCTCAATTCCAGGATGTTGATCGGAAGCACAGACTCTTCCGGTGACCATACCCCCTGAATCCAGAGATTGTTCCAAACACCCCCCCAGCCCGTCAGGCTGGCATCGGTGGTTATGACTGACCACTTCAGAGGGAGGAAAGACTTCCCCAGGGAGAATGCCCCTGGACGTAACCACCATTCTAGAGAATCCCGCACCGCGCGAGAAATGGTGACACTGCAATCCAGCGATTGCGACTGATTCCATCGACTCAAGATGAACCTTTGAAGAGTCCTGGAGTGGAACTGGGCAAAAGGAATTGCCTCCATGGACGCCACCATCAGTCCCAGAAGACGCATACACTTCCGTAGGGACATTGCCGTTGAGGATGTCATAATCTGTACATGTCGAAGAAGACATGACTGTTTGTCTGGTGGTAGGGAAACTACCGACCGAAACGTGTCGAGATGCATTCCCAAAAAGAGAATTGTCCTCGATGGTTCCAGGGACGACTTCTCCCAATTGACCAGCCAACCGAAGTCTTTCAGAAACTGAAGAGACAAATCCCGAGCCGTCAACGCCTCCTCCTCCGAGGAAGCCACGATCAAAAGATCGTCCAGATAAGGGAGAATCGTAATCCCCTGTCTTCGAAGGAGTGCCATGAGGGGCGCCAGAATTTTTGTAAAGACCCTTGGCGCTGAGGCTAAGCCGAACGGCAGAGCCACGAACTGGTAATGATTCTGACCTATGGCAAATCGAAGAAAGCGCTGATGAGCCTTTCCGATGGGAATATGCAAATAAGCGTCGCGAATGTCGATTGACACCAGAAAATCGTTCTGTGACAGAGCTGCCACAACGGAACGAAGCGACTCCATGCGAAATTTCCGGGCATGGACATGCCGGTTTAATCGCTTGAGATCCAGAATCGGGCGAAATTTGTTCTCCTTTTTGGGAACTATAAAAAGGTTGGAATAAAAACCTTTCCCTCGGTCCTCTGACGGAACCGGTATCACTACACCCTTTTGTAGTAGCGATTCGACCTCTCGCTGTAGAGCGACAACAAGCTCGGGTTCCGACGGAACGCGAGATTGACAAAAAACATTTGGGGGTTGAGAAGCAAACTCTATGAAATAGCCTGCCGACACTATCCGCGTTACCCAGGAATCTGGAACGCGAGCCATCCAAGTCTCCTTGAAAAGAAGCAGGCGACCCCCCACTCGAGAATCCTCGAGTGGACCCTGGCGTCAATCCGACTTTGCGGGTTTCTTGTCAAGTTCCCGCTTGTTCTGGCGGAAACTCTGCTTCCAGGGAGTACGAGTTTTCTGAGAGGATTTCTTTCCTGAGAAAGAAGGACGACCCGATCCCCACGAGGAGTGACTAGATCGTCCTCGGCCCCGAAAGGACCGCCGACCACTATAAACACCAGGCTTACTGGACACCGAGGCCATGGCCCTTTGCTGTGGTAATGCTGATTCCTTCGCCTTAGCCTTGGAAATCAGCTCTGTGAGGTCGGATCCAAAAAGATGGCCACCCTTGTAAGGTAAGGCCAACAACCCTTGTTTGGAAACTGCGTCCCCGGCCCACTGTCTGAGCCATAAAGCTCTTCTGACTGTGACCGCTGAAGCTTGCGCTTTGGCCAGCAGAGATGCCGTATCCAGACCGGCATCAAAGATATAACAGGCTGCCGTTTCTAACCATTCACAAGTTTCCCGTATCTCAGATAACGGAGATTCATTTTGCAACTCCGTCTTCAGACGTGCCAACCAGCTTAGAGAAGCTCTAGCAGCACACATGGATCCTAGCACTGCTCGAAATCCATGACCCGCAGCCTCATAGCTTGCTTTTGCCGCCAATTCTGCCTTTCTATCCAAAGGCTCCTGTAAGCTCGCTTTTCCCTTAATAGGGAGTAGAGAGGATTTACTAAGCTGAGACAAAGACACATCCACTTCAGGAGCAGAAGTCCAATTAGCCTTTAACTCCGTAGAGCAAGGATAAAGTGTATCAAAGAAATGCGTTCCATGAAAACGCTTATCTGGACATAGACGTTCCTCCTCTATTACACCATTAAGCTCATCCAGAGCTGGCAATGTTGTGCGCGAAGCACGGGACTCCTGGAACATGCGTGCTGATTTACCAGGACGACTAGTTACCTCCTCCGGTAACTGTAGTATATCTCTCATGGCTTCAATTAATGCCTCCGTACGCTTCGTCATAGAGGAACGCCCCTGCGGCTCGTCCGCATCTGAATCGGATATTTCTCCATCCGAATTTAAAGGGGAACTCTGCCCAATATCAGATACATCTGACTCGCTCCGTGTAGAGGCCGGTAACGGCCTGCGTCGCTTCCTCTGAGAGGAATTAGCAGACACATATTGACCTAAAAGGTCAGATAAGTTATTAATCGATCGAGCGATATCATCCAATTTTCCACCGCTGTCGACCGCAGCGCTAGACGCTGTGGAGGTCTGCGTATCTGATTGCCGCAATGGCACTGGGACGTGGTCCGCGGCATCTGAACTCTGTTCAGACATGTCTCACCTGTATGAGCAGGTCAAAGCGGTAATACCAGCAAAAACTATGCGGTTTTTTTTTTTTTTTTTTTCAAACGCTGAAGGGTTAACGCTCCACCAAGCAGAGTTACCCCAGCGGTATTCAGTCAGCAAATTTAGCTGGTAGAAATAACCCTCAAAGGGGTTAATATTGCAAACTCACCAAAATATATATATATTTGTGAGCCCCAGCCAATTTTTATGTCTCTGATGAGACTGCAGCTGCAGGATAGCGATCGCTGCGCTGCGGGGTGAGGAATCCGCACTCACCCAGCTGGCCGTGGTGTCTATATGAGGAGAGGAGCGGTCCGAGGAGCCCAGGAGCCTGAGTAATGGCCGCCACAGTGAGGGGGTCGCAGGAGAAAAGCCAGAGCGCGCGTCTTCCTGCTCAAAAGACCGGGATAGATAGGCCACGCCCCCTGCTAGCTCAAATAATGAGCGCGAACTCTCCCCGCTCCTGCTCCCTCTCTGTCCTGCAGCTATCTGCCTGCGGACAAAAAATCACCACATCTTCTTGTAACAGCGCTGTCACAGCAGCGCTGAAGCATACTGACATTACTTGTAGTAGCGCTGTCACAGCAGCGCTGAAGCATACTGACATTACATGTAGTAGCGCTGTCACAGCAGCGCTGAAGCATACTGACATTACATGTAGTAGCGCTGTCACAGCAGCGCTGAAGCATACTGACATACATGTAGTAACGCTGTCACAGCAGCGCTGAAGCATACTGACATTAGTAATAGCGCTGCTCATTCAGACGCTAAAGCACTCACACATAATTATTATTAAAATTTGTGTGGAGTACTCACCAGCCAAGGCGCCACAGGGACCCTCAGGGGTTTCTGGCGCAGTGCCCATGCTTCCCCCCAGGGCGAAGAACGCAGTGACCGCACGTGTGGTTTGCGTTCCCGCCAGAGAAGCTCTCCTCATCCCCAGGGCCGGCAAGGATTCTGCAGGGACTTTGAGTAAATACAGATCCGCCAAGGGAGAGGTTGGGGTACAGCAGCGCTGATACCCCTGAGACCTCTAGACCAACTGGTGATCCAAGTCTCCTGTCCGAATATAAAATAATAAAATCTTCTGAGGAGCTGCATTAGCAGCGACCATCCTCTGGACCTCAAATCTTAGACTGGAGCTGAGTAGGAGGAGCCCGAGCTGGAGGGGCCAGCCAGTCAGCACTCTTTTGATCTGAGGTAACATCCTGATCTGGGGCTCCGCCTACCCATCAGTAATGAATACTGTGGCT
>JARQOD010000007.1:121067232-121117963 GCA_033576555.1 Oophaga sylvatica
GCCCAATTGTAAAGGGGCCCACGAAGACCCCCACAGCCTTGGAATGAGCCCGAATATTAATCGGGCAAGGTTCGTCCAACACGGAAGTTTTCCAAATAGCTGACCGGATCCAACGAGCTATAGTATCTTTAGAAGCTCGTTGACCACGACGACGACCTGCTGGAATCACAAAAAGAGAATCCGACTTCGGGAAACTCTGCGTAACTGACAAGTAAAATTTCAATGCCGCACTAAGTCAATGAGTGCAAGGCCCGCCCCCTTCGCATTCTTTGGTTCTAAACCAAAGCGAAGGCAACACAATATCTTGATTGACATGGAATTGAGATACCACTTTAGGGAGAAAATCATTGTCGCGTGCGAAGAACAACACGACCCGGGGAAAAATTTCCCAAGAAAGGTGGCAAAACAGAAAGAGCCGCCAACTCGGAAACCCGTCTCAAAAAGGGTAAACCGCCACTAGGAAGGAAACCCTTTCCCAAGGGAAAGCAAGAAAGATTAATAGCATCCATAGGCTCGAAAGGAGCACTTTGAAGAGCTTTCAAAACCAGATTAAGCCGCCAAGGCGACACAGGAGTTTTCCTTGGAGGAAACTGACGGGCTGCTCCGCGAAAAAAGGCACATACGTCCCTACGCGAGCCAATAGCTTTACGAAAAAGCACCGACAGGGCAGACACCTGACCCTTCAGGGTACTGATTGCCAAACCCTTATCCAGCCCGTGCTGCAAAAAAACCAACAAGTTGGGTAATGAAAATTTCTTTGGATTCCTGGAAGAACCCAAACACCATGAAAAGAAGGATTCCCAAATCCTGTAGTAAATCCTAGTCGTAGCCGGACTTCTTGACGCTCTCATGGTGGCAATGACCTTTTCTGAAAACCCTTGACGGGTTAAAATCTCGGTCTCAAGAGCCAAGCCGTCAAACGCAGAGACCTCAGGCCCGGATGACACACGGGACCCTGAGTGAGCAAGTCCGGTCAAAGAGGCAGAGGAAAAGGAGGCGCCGCCAGAAGCGACATCAGTGTGGAAAACCACGTCCTTCTCGGCCAATCTGGGGCTATCAGAATAGCCGGAACCCTCTCCAGCCTGACCCGACGTAACACAAGCGGCAGCAAGGATATCGGTGGGAACACATAAACCAGCTGGTATTGGCTCCACGGAACCACCAGCGCATCCACTTCCACCAAGGTCGGATCCCTGTATCTGGACATGAAAGTTGGTAACTTGGCATTGATCCTGGAGGCCATCAAGACTACTTGAGGAGTCCCCCATCGGGAGCACAGAAGTGCAAAGATTTCCGGATGAAGACTCCATTCTCCTGAATCCATCCTCTCTCGGCTGAGAAAGTCTGCCTGGATATTCTGAACTCCTGGTATATGAATCGCAGAAATGGCAGGCACATGAGCCTCGGCCCATATCAGAATCCGAGATACCTCCGACATGAGTCTGGAGCTCCTCGTCCCGCCTTGATGGTTGATATACGCAACCGCCGTAGCGTTGTCCGTCTGAACACGAACTGGTAATCCGCTCAAAGGGACCGTCCAATGTTGGAGGCAAAGAAAAATTGCCCTCAATTCCAGGATGTTGATCGGTAACACAGATTCTTCCGGTGACCAAACTCCCTGAATCCAGAGATTGTTCCAAACCTCCCCCCAGCCCGACAGGCTGGCATCGGTGGTCAAGACCGACCATGACAGGGGAAGAAAAGATTTTCCCAGGAAAAACCGTTCTGGACGTAACCACCAGTCCAGAGACTCTCGCACTTTGCGGGAGATTAAAACCCTGCAATCCAGTGTTTCTTGTGCACGATTCCATCTCTACAAAATGAAGCTTTGAAGCGTTCTGCAATGGAACTGAGCAAACGGAAGAGCTTCCATCGAAGCGACCATTAACCCCAGAAGGCGCATACATCTTCGAAGGGATACTGTCGTTGAGGACTGCACAGTCTGTACCAGACAATGGATACTGGTTTGCTTGTCCTTTGGCAGAAAAACTACCACTTTCGCTGTGTCGAAAATCATGCCCAAAAACGGGATTGACTGAGAAGGCTCCAGGGATGACTTCTCCCAGTTGATCAGCCACCCGAAATCCTCCAGGAGCTGAAGGGATAAATCGCGAGCCGTCACTGCCTCCTCCTTTGAGGATGCCACAATCAGAAGATCGTCCAGATAAGGAAGTATCATGATCCCTTGTCTCCGAAGCATTGCCATAAGAGGTGCCAGCACCTTTGTAAAAACTCGGGGTGCCGAAGCCAACCCGAAAGGGAGGGCCACAAACTGGTAATGGTCCTGACCTATGGCAAAGCGCAGAAAGCGCTGATGAGATCTTCCGATGGGAACGTGTAAATAGGCGTCGCGAATATCTATGGACACCAGAAAATTGTTCTGTGACAGGGCAGTCACCACTGAGCGAAGCGACTCCATGCGGAACTTTTGGGTGTAAACATGCGATTTAACCTCTTGAGATCCAGAATGGGACGAAACTTTCCCTCCTTTTTGGGGACCACAAAGAGGTTGGAATAAAATCCCCTTCCCCGGTCTTCCGGAGGAACTGACACTACTACACCCTTCTGTAGTAAGGAATCGACTTCCTGCCGCAGAGCGGTCAATAAGTCGGGATCTGACGGCACGCGAGACTGACAGAATCTTTCTGGAGGGCGAGAGAGAACCTCTATGAAATAGCCTGCCGACATTATTCGTGTCACCCAGGAGTCTGAGACGCGGGAGACCCAAACCGCTTGAAACAGGAGCAGGCGCCCCCCCACTCGAGAATCCTCGAGTGAACTTCTGGCGTCAGTCCATTTTGGCGGGCTTTTTGTCAGATTCCCGCTTGTCATTGCGCGGGTATTGTTTCCAAGAAGCGTTAGACTTTTGGGAAGACTTTTTCCCTGAAAAGGTGGGACGACCCGATCCCCAAGAGGAGTGACCGGCTCGCCCCCTGCCACGAAAAAACCGCCGGTTACCGTAGGAACCGGTCCTGCCAAAAGCAGCCGTAGCTGCCCTACGCTGAGGCAACGCTGACTCCTTAGCCTTAGCAATCAATTCCGTGAGGTCAGAGCCGAAAAGCTGACCACCTTTGTAAGGCAAAGATAGCAAACCTTGTTTGGAGACCGCATCTCCAGTCCACTGTTTAAGCCACAACGCTCTTCTAACAGTGATTGTAGAAGCCTGAGCTCTGGATATTAGTGAAGCCATATCCAAAAGAGCGTCACAGACATATTGGTCTGATTCTTCTATTAACTTAATGATCTCATCTATTGCCTGTAAAGACGACCCATCTTGCAGGGATATCCGCAGGCGAGCTGTCCAACCCATGGAAGCTCTAGAAGCACAATAGGAAGATAAAGCCACTCTAAAGGCCTGACCAGCAGCTTCATAGCCGGCCTTGGCCGCCATCTCTGACTTTTGTCCAGCGCATCTTGCAAAGTAGCTTTCCCTTTGACGGGAAGCATAGTAGCTTTGTTAAGCTTGGATAAAGAAATATCCACCTCAGGGGACGGAATCCAGCTAGCAAATAGGTCTGCTGGACAAGGATACAAGGTTTCAAACAACCTTGTCCCCTGAAAACGCTTGTCTGGACAAACGCGTTCCTTTTCTACTTTCTTAGAAAACTCACTCATAGCTGGCATCGCTAAACGTGATCTTTGCGACCCATGGTACCATCTGGGTATACCTTCATCATCATTCATCTCCTCAGGTACTTGCAGTACCTCTCGTATGGCCCTGACAAAAGCATCTACACGGCCCGACAAGGAAGCAGAGTGCTCCTGAAAATCCTCTCTGCCCGAATCAGAACATTCTCCCTCAGAAACTGAAGGAGAACTCCCCCTCGCAGACAAATCTGAGTCACTTAGTGGGGAGGGCATAGCAATCCTGGGACGCTTCTTGCTATGAGAAGGTCTAGAGGATACCCACTGACCCAAAAGGTCAGAAAGCCCACTAATAGCAGTAGCGAGCATATCAAACTTGGCATCATAGCGACCTCCAATAGCAGCGCTAGAAGGTGCAGAGGATTCCATCGTGTCAGAAACGCGGGGCTGGTCCTGGAGAGGACGAGGAAGACGATCAGCCTCCTGACTCAAATCTGACATGCCGGTTATTGAGATGGTATAGTGATGAGAATAACCAGAGCAGTGTGGTCTCACACAGTAGCCAAACGCTGAAGGGTTAACTTCTTTTAAAAACAAAAGAATACCCCAGCAGTGAACAACGGCGCCCCCCCCCGCTGCAGACAGCTCACAGACCGTTACTGAGGGATACAATGTCCCAATGATCAGAAAACTGCAGTGCTGCGCTAGAGAGTGCAAACAGCAAAAACAAATGCTGCGGGAGGCTAAAGGGTTAAGCTGCTACCTAAGCGATAGCAGCGACTCACCCGGCTGGCTTGGTGTTGTCTCAAATGCCTGTGTACAGAAACGGAGGAGAGGAGACCAGGAGAGCTGTAATGGCTGCCGCAGAGAGCAGGAAGAGAAGGAGCCAGTCACTTCCTGTAATCAGAAAGCCGGGAAAGCCCGAAGCCACGCCCCCTCTCTGATCAGTCAAAAAAGTGCGGGAAATCTTTTGCACTCCTCTCCCTGTACACTGTAACGGCGCTGCAGCGCCGAAAACACACAGCACATATTAAATAAAAAAATCGCTCTTTTTTTTTTTAACCCCTTCATGACCCAGCCTATTTTGACCTTAAAGACCTTGCCATTTTTTGCAATTCTGACCAGTGTCCCTTTATGAGGTAATAACTCAGGAACGCTTCAACGGCTCCTAGCGATTCTGAGATTGTTTTTTCGTGACATATTGGGCTTCATGTTAGTGGTAAATTTAAGTTGATAATTTTTGCGTTTATTTGTGAAAAAAATGGAAATTTGGCGAAAATTTTGAAAATTTTGTAATTTTCAAATTTTTAATTTTTATTCTGTTAAACCAGAGAGTTATGTGACACAAAATAGTTAATAAATAACATTTCCCACATGTCTACTTTACATCAGCACAATTTTGGGAA
Organism: Oophaga sylvatica; assembly: GCA_033576555.1. NCBI lineage: Eukaryota > Metazoa > Chordata > Amphibia > Anura > Dendrobatidae > Oophaga > Oophaga sylvatica. The sequence goes on from JARQOD010000007.1 coordinate 121,072,224, forward strand.
CAACATTTTTTTTTGTTAGGAAGTTATAAGGGTTAAAAGTTGACCAGCGATTTCTCATTTTTACAGCAAAATTTACAAAACCATTTTTTTTAGGGACCACCTCACATTTGAAGTCACTTTGAGGGGTCTATATGGCAGAAAATACCCAAAAGTGACACCTTTATAAAAACTGCACCCCTCAAGCTACTCAAAACTACATTCAAGAAGATTATTAACCCTTCAGGTGCTTCACAGGAACTAAAGCAACGTGTAAGGAAAAAATGGACATTTTAATTTTTCCAACAAAAATTTTCTTTTAGCATCAATTTTTTCATTTTTACATGGGCATCAGGATAAAATGGATCCTAAAATTTGTTGGGCAATTTCTCTTGAGTACACAGATACCTCATATGTGGTCATAAACCACTGTATGGGCGCACGGCAGGGCTCAGAAGGGAAGGAGCGCCATTTGACTTTTTGAATGGAAAATATGCTGGAATATTTAGCGGTTGCCATGTCGCATTTGGAGAGTCCCTGTGTGCCTAAACATTGGAGCTCCCCCACAAGTGACCCCATTTTGGAAACTAGACCCCCTAAGGAACTTATCTAGATGCATAGTGATCATTTTGAACCCCCAGGTGCTTCACAAATTGATCTGTAAAAAAAATAAAGTACTTTTTTTTTCACAAAAATTTTCTTTTAGCCTCAGTTTTTTCATTTTCACATGGGCAACAGTATAAATTGGATCCTAAAATTTGTTGGGCAATTTCTCCTGAGTACACAGATACCTCATATGTGGTCATAAACCACTGTTTGGGCGCATGGCAGGGCTCAGAAGGGAAGCAGCGCCATTTGACTTTTTGAATGGAAAATATGCTGGAATATTTAGCGGTTGCCATGTCGCATTTGGAGAGTCCCTGTGTGCCTAAACATTGGAGCTCCCCCACAAGTGACCCCATTTTGGAAACTAGACCCCCTAAGGAACTTATCTAGATGCATAGTGAGCACTTTGAACCCCCAGGTGCTTCACAAATTGATCCGTAAAAAAAAGAAAGTACTTTTTTTTCACAAAAATTTTCTTTTAGCCTCAGTTTTTTTCATTTTCACATGGGCAACAGTATAAATTGGATTCTAAAATTTGTTGGGCAATTTCTCCTGAGTACACAGATACCTCATTTGTGATCATAAACCACTGTTTGGGCGCACGGCAGGGCTCAGAAGGGAAGGAGCGCCATTTGACTTTTTGAATAGAAAATATGCTGGAATATTTAGCGGTTGCCATGTCGCATTTGGAGAGTTCCTGTGTGCCTAAACATTGTAGCTCCCCCACAAGTGACCCCATTTTGGAAACTAGACGCCCTAAGGAACTTATCTAGATGCATAGTGAGCACTTTGAACCCCCCAGGTGCTTTACAGAAGTTTATAACGCAGAGCCGTGAAAATAAAATATCATTTTTTTTTCTCAAAAATGATTTTTTAGCCCACTATTTTTTATTTTCACAATGGTTACAGGAGAAATTGGACCCCGAAAGTTGTTGTCCAGTTTGTCCTGAGTACGCTAGTACCCCATATGTGGGGGGAACCACTGTTTGGGCACACGTCAGGGCTCGGAAGGGATGTAGTGACGCTTTGAAATGCCAACTTGATGGAATGGTCTGCGGGCATCTTGTTACGTTTGCAGAGCCCCTGATGCGCCTAAACAGTAGAAACTCCCCACAAGTGACCCCATTTTGGAAACTAGACACCGCAAAGAACTTATCTAGATGTGTGGTGAGCACTTTGAACCCCAAGGGCTACACAGAAGTTTAGAACGCCCGAGCATGAAAATAAAAAAAACATTTTTTCCACAATCAGGATCTTTTAGTCCCCAATTTTTTTATTTTCGCAAGGGTAACATGAGAAATTAGACCCCAAAAGTTGTTGTCCAATTTGTCCTGAGTATGCTGATATCCCATATGTGGGAGAAAACTACTGTATGGGCACACGTCGGGGCTCGGATGGGAAGTAGTGACCTTTTGAAATGCCCACTTGATGGAATGGTCTTCGGGCGTCATGTTACGTTTGCAGAGTCCCTGATGTGCCTAAACAGTAGAAACTCCCCACAAGTGACCCCATTTTGGAAACTAGATCCCCCAAGGAACTCCTCTAGATGTGTGGTGAGCACTTTGAATCTCCAAGTCCTTCACAGAAGTTTATAACGCAGAGCCGTGAAAATATAAAATCATTTTTTTTCCACAAAAATAATTTTTAGTCCCCAATTTTTTTTCCCAATGTTAACAGGAGAAATTAGAACCCCCAAAGTTGTTGTGCAATTTTTCCCGAGTACGCTGATACCTCATATGTGGGGATAAACCACTGTTTGGGCATACGTCGGGGCTTGGAATAAAGGGAGCACTGTTTGACTTTTTGAACGCAAAATTTGCAGGAATCAATGGTGGCGCCATGTCGCGTATGGAGACCCCCTGATGTGCCTAAATAGTGGAAACCCCTCAATTCTAACTCCAACCCTAACCCCAACACACCCCTAACGCCTACACACACCTAACCCTAATACAAACCCTAATCATAACCCTAACCCCAACACACCCCTAACCCTAATCCCAACTCTAACCATAAACCTAACTACAAGCCTAACCCTAATTCCAAACCTAACCCTAATTCCAACCCTAACCCAAATTCCAACCCTAATCGTAATTCTAACCTTAGCCCTAATGCTAACCCTAACCCTAGTTCTAACCCTAAGGCTGGGTTCATATTGCGTTTTACCAGCCCGTTCAACACGTAGCGTTGACCGGCTGGTAACGGTATAGCATAACGCGATCACGTTATGCTATACCGCTAGCGCAGATGAATCAGCAGCGAAATCCGCCGCGGATCAGCAGCGAAATCCGCCGCGGATCAGCAGCGAAATCCGCCGCGGATCAGCAGCGAAATCAGCCGCGGATCCGCAGCGAAATCAGTCGCGGATCCGCAGCGAAATCAGTCGCGGATCCGCAGCGAAATCCGCCGCGGATCAACAGCGAAATCCGCCGCCGATCAGCAGCGAAATCCGCCGCGGATCAGCAGCGAAATCCGCCGCCGATCAGCAGCGAAATCCGCCGCGGATCAGCAGCGAAATCCGCCGCGGATCAGCAGCGAAATCCGCCGCGGATCAGCAGCGAAATCCGCCGCCGATCAGCAGCGAAATCCGCCGCGGATCAGCAGCGAAATCCGCCGCGGATCAGCAGCGAAATCCGCCGCCGATCCGCAGCGAAATCCGCCGCCGATCAGCGGCGAAATCCGCCGCCGATCAGCAGCGAAATCCGCCGCCGATCAGCAGCGAAATCCGCCGCCGATCAGCAGCGAAATCCGCAGCGGATCAGCAGCGAAATCTGCCGCCGATCAGCAGCGAAATCCGCAGCGGATCCGCAGCGAAATCCGCCGCGGATCAGCAGCGATGTCCGCCGCGGATCAGCAGCGATGTCCGCCGCGGATCAGCAGCGATGTCCGCCGCGGATCAGCAGCGAAGTCCGCCGCGGATCAGCAGCGAAGTCCGCCGCGGATCAGCAGCGAAGTCCGCCGCGGATCAGCAGCGAAATCCGCCGCGGATCAGCAGCGAAATCCGCCGCGGATCAGCAGCGAAATCCGCCGCGGATAAGCAGCGAAATCCGCCGCGGATAAGCAGCGATATCCGCCGCGGATCCGCAGCGAAATCCGCCGCGGATCAGCAGCGAAATCCGCCGCGGATAAGCAGCGATATCCGCCGCGGATCCGCAGCAAAATCAGCTGCGGATCAGCAGCAAAATCCGCTAGGAAAAAAAAAAATTATTTTTTTTTATTTGTCCCTACCTATGATAAAGGGGGGGGTTCATTTACTTTTTTTTATTTTGATCACTGTGACAGTTTATCACAGTGATCAAAATAAATTTTTGAACACTGGGGGGTGCACTGCGCATGCGCCCGCCATTTTCCAATATGGCGGCGCCCATGAAGAGGCCCGGGCGGACGCCGGGCCCGATCGTGGGACATCGGTGGATCGGGAGAGGTGAGTAGGGGGGGTCGGAAGGCTGGGGGGGGGGGGGGGGATAGGAAGTGGGGGCAGTGGACCAAAAGAGGAGGGGAGCTGTAAGTGACGGCGGTGACCGATCGCTGCCATCCTTCGGTGGCGGCGGCCGATCGCCGCCGTGACTCGGTGTGGGGGGGGTCAGGGCTCGGTGTCCAGCCATGGCAGATGCTATTGCAGCATCGGCCATGGCTGGATTGTAATATTTCACCAATTAAATTGGTGAAATATTACACATTGCTCTGATTGGCTGTTTCACTTTTAACAGCCAATCAGAGCGATCGTGGCCACGGGGGGGTTAAGCCAACCCCCCTGTGGTGAAGCACAAAGGGTCCTGTAACTGCGGGTCGGGTGACCTTTGAGTGACCCCGGTCTCCCGGCCCGCAGGGACGAGATCCTTTCATGACGCCACATAGGCGTCATGGGTCGGATTGGCACTGACTTTCATGACGCCTACGTGGCGTCATGGGTCGGGAAGGGGTTAAAAATGCCCAATCATGAGAAAATAGTGGGAAACACCAATAACAGTCAGCGCTGTCACCGCAGACGCTGTAATCACTCGCACATATCAAAATATAATGCAGAGTACTCACCAGCCAAAAACGCCACAGGGACCCTCCACGGATATGTGACGCTGTGCCCATTGCTTCCCCATGAGGACAAGGAACGCAGTGACCCAGAACGTGGTGTGCGTCCTGTCAGGGATAGCCACCTCTTCCCCCCGGGCCGGCAAGAAAATGTAATGACCACCATTTAGGGAATACATTTCTGCCAGGGGAGAGGATGGGGTCCAGCAGCGCCGGTACCCTGATCCTCTAGACATAAAGTCCAGGACCCTGTCCGAGTAAAATAATAAACTCTTCTGAGGTGATTTCTGAGGAGCTGCATTAGCAGCCGTCCGAGTGTACGGCAGGAGGAGCCAGAGCCGGAGGGGCCGGACAACACCCATTTTTAGAACCTGAGGTTAGTCCTACTATCTGGCTCCGCCCTACCCAGAAGTAATGAAGTGTCCCCCTTGCTTCCATCTGCAGCTGAAAGTTAAAATTTTCATGATCTGGAGAATCATTTTGCCAGATCACGTTTACCGTCACAATGGCCTTTGCACACACTCATTAGATGCTTTAATACAAAAGATACGGTCAGGAGCTGACTTTTGTGGCTACGTACACAAGTAATTTTCTGAATTGAACAGAAAGAAAAAAGTCTAAAAACCGTTCCAGTGTCCGGGGTGAAATTTATACGTTTTACTTTTAATACAAATTTGATTAAAAAAAAAAAGAAAAAAAAAAACCCTTAAAAAAATAGGTCATATTCTAATAATCGTTTCCTCAAAAACAGGGAAGCCATGAATATGGTAGCAGCCAGAAATGCAGACTCACCTGAATCACCACCCGGGGGGACTGAGACAGGTACCACAATGGGATCCCGAACAAGCTCACAAGCGCCGTCTTTGTCTCATAGGTTTCGGAGCATCTTGTGCCCAGGATACTGCCCCCTAGAGAGCATGGACACATTCGCTTTATGTTAGATGATACAATGGCCTTACAAGTGATATACACGACTCACAAGGTGGGTTTTTTTTTTTTTTTTTTTTTAACAAAACTCACATTTTCTCACACAGACAAAAATCATCATTAAAGCCCTGGAAAGGTTGTACAGGATTACAAAAATGTGGCTTATTGCATTTAGACACAGCACCACCCCTGTCCACAGGCTGTATCTGGTATTGCAGCTCAGCTTCAATGATGTCAGTGGGGGATGAGCGGCATAATCCCACAACTTGGCAAATATGAAGCAGATTTTATGTTATTCATCGTCCAAATCTGAATTGACAGGTCTGTGAAATATGCTCAGATTGCATTCCCTGGACTGAGCGGTTAGTCTCCCGGCCGGGGTCATCACATTAATGTCTAGGAGGCAGTGAGGATCCGTCTGCTGGGCCATGTATTGTGATCAGAGCATGGTCATACGTCACAGACGTGTGAGCGCGACCGAAGGCCTCATTCAGACGACCAATTTCTGGGATTCGTGTGTCGTCAGCTTTTCTCATACTTGGACAAAGGAAAAAAAAAAATAAATATTTCTCCGCCTTCTCATTTTTGACAGTCTGATGAATTCAATTACGGTTCGATTTCTTCACGGACCCATAGGCTTGATTTTGACCTGACCCTTGTATCAAAATTGGACACATCTCCACAATTTTCTCAAACACGTGAATGGCCCCATAGACCATCACAGGTCCGAGTGCGATCCGATCCGTGATGAACACAAAAATCGGATGTCTGAATGAGGCCTTACAACAACAAAAAAAAAAAAAGCAACCAAAAAAACAATTATGGAGTTCTGATTTTTTTTTTCCTCGCTGCGCTGTTTACGGATCGGATTAATTCTCTTTTATATTGATAGATCGGGCGATTCTGAACATGGCGGTACCTAATGTGTATTTTTTTTTTTTTAAATTAATGGTTTTATTTTGAATGGGGCCGATGGGGGGGTGATTTAAACCTTTATATGTTTTTTTGATTTATTTTTTTTATTATACACTTTTCACTTGCTTTGCATGGGACACTAGACGCAGCGATTGTCTGATCACCTGTGCTACACTTGGCAGGGTAACAGCCCTGCTGTGTGTAGCAGAAATGCTCGTGTGCTATGAGCATCGGCCACTGGGCGGCGCTCATAGCTATCCAGCTATGACAACAGGGATTTCCTGCAGACCCCGGGTTGACATGCCAACCCATCGGTGACCCGCGTTCATGTGACACAGATTGGCGTGGTCTGTGACATGCTTCCGGGGTGTGCATGTTAATTGACAGCAGCATTTAACAGGTTATCAGTTGCAGGTGGATTGCGATTCCACCCGCGGCTGTTAGGGGCACATGTCAGCTCATCAAATCAGCTGACATGTGCCGGAAAAGATGCAGGCTCAGCTCCAGAGCCCACATCAAAGCAGTACATGTATGACGCATGTCATGAAGGAGTTAAAGGAAGATGTGAGACTCAAGTAAACTTCCCGATTTGATTGAGAAATCAAAATGCAAAAAGGTTAACAAATGAATACACAAACTTAAAGGGGTATTCCCATCTCCAAGATCCTATCCCAATAAGTAGTAGGTGTAATACTATTACTAAATACCTCCAATTAGAAATGTAGTATAGTTCTTCTGATTCACTGTGTCGCTTACCCCATATGCAGGGCATTGCAATAGCTTAGGTATCCATGGTTACGACCACTAACAACTGTTGTTATAGTGGTTGTAACCATGGATACCTAAGCAACTCTGGTGATGTAGAAGAGGACCGCAGTAGCGATTGAAATGGCAGAAGAGGACAGTCATTAAGTATTTTACTACACAACACATACACAAGAACAGATAGCCAGTGGTGAAATAAAAAAAATATGCTGGTACCTTAAAGGGAATTAATCAGAAAATGATCTAATATTTAAATCACGTTTTTGTGTTAAATGTATTTAACACTTTATTTTTAATCACTCTTTTACAAAAAAAAAAAATATTTTGAAACTTGCAATTTTCATTCTGGCCACTGGGGCATTTTTTTGAGACTAAAGTCCTGTGTCAGAAAGTGCACATGTACATTAGCCACAATGAGCGGACTCAGACGCCATCTTTCCTACTGAAGCATCGAAATGCTGTGTGCAAAGTAATTGTGACGAGACGGGGAGCAGTCTTATTTTTTTTTATGCTTGTTAACACAAACTTGATTTAAAAACATTAGGTTATTTTCTGCTAACACATTCCCTTTAAGAGCATTAAATTTAAAAAAAAAAAAGTAAATTTACCTCCAGATTCCAGCGCAAAGTCCACCATGCCGGTGCGGTCTTGTGCGTAAAGCTTCAGGGCATTATTCACAATGACACGCGCTTCCTGTAAACAGAAATAGAGCTGATGTCTAATCTCCACGTTAGAGGAAAGACATCAGTACGGTGTTTATTAACGGGTCTAGATGTCGTGCGCGGCACCCACCACTAGATCTGGAGTAAGGGGCACAAGTAAATGGAGCCTGGAGAACTCGAGTACAGTAGGACCTCACACACTTCCCATGGCGCCGTAGGACGGCTTTTTACAACTTCGCTTTGCATGTCTGGCAACCAGGGGAAAAAGGGAGAAGCACGAAATTCTGGTTATCCGTGAGGTCCTATGGTTAGGAGATGAGCTTAGGCTGGGCTAGCCCTTAAAGGGAATCTGTCAGCAGGTTTTGCCTTCTAATCTGAGAGCAGCATAGTGTAGGGACAGACACCCCGATGCCAGTGTCGTATCACTTACTGGGCTGCTTTCTGAAGTTTTGATAAAATCACTCATCAGCGGATGATCACTAGAGGACTAGTAACCTTGCTACCATGTAGCCCAACCACACCCCCACCACTGATTGGCAGCTTTCTATGTGCACAGGCAGAAATCTGCCAATCAGTGGTGTGGGCGGGGTTATACAGAGCTCAGTAGTCACAGAACTGGTAGATCTGCAGCAGAGAAAATGGGGATTTTATCAAAACTGCAGAAAGCAGGCTAGTAAGTGATACATCATTGGAATAAGGGTCACTGCCAACTACATCATGCTGCAGAAAAAAAAAAAAAAACCTGGTGACAGATTCCTTTTAAATCAAGTGAAAGTTATGGAAACCTACAAGTGCTCCCCATGATTTCGAGTCCTGGCCGCTGGACACAGCGTATGATATACGGCTAATCAGCATGTAGTTATGGCCCCGTACCTTCTCAGTAATGCCGGCTATCCCTCCTTTCACTGTCTCTTCCATCATTTGTGACGTTGGCACCTTCCCAGTAAGAGAAACATAATCTGTGATGTTCCTCAGTAGACGGAGCTCCAATTCTTGCAGTCTTTTGCTGAAGTCTTCGTTGCTCACGTAGTTGGCAGACAGCCACTGTAGTAAGGTCTCTGGCAAGTTTGCTTGGTTACCAAACATCATTTGGACATATTCTCTCACCCTGTCGTCCACCTGATGACCAATAAATACTGCAATCACAGGTAGAACACATACAGGGCCTCCATATACGTGTACAGCATTTGGCCAGTGCACATACACCAGCGGTGGCCATTACCTTCTGGAGTACGCAGTCTGGCAAGTCACAGCCGGGCCTCTGCTCTTTGAGAAATTCTGCTTTGTATGCCTCAAAATTTTGCGCCAGACTCTCGATCCTGCTTCGTAAAAGATTCAGATCTTGGATTCCTTCACTGCGCGTAAAAAGAACATGTTCATATGCTTCCATCTATGGCCGACATGGAAATCACCAGAAAACTATCAGACTAGGGCCATTTATGGGAGGTAGTTACCCTATAACTCAACATCTGATCCTTCAGGGGTCAGACATTGACTTATGGATTAGCGAGGCGGCCCTCCACCCAAGAGAAAAAAAAGCAATGATATACAGTTTTTTTCCCATGGACACAACCAGTCTCCTTAACGAGAGCCGGTCCTTCAAGCTCCATCTCAGGCTTACAAATTCTTGGAAGCCAGATATGAACCTAAATGTTTACCTTGCATTTGACTGTGCTTGTTTTCTATCTTCTGCAATGGCCTGAAAGGTGTAAGAAAAAGCATGGACACAGGTCACACCCAAGAGGGGCCATTATAGAGGATCTAGGGTAAGGTCCAGTGTAAAATACCTCTGATAGTTTGGTCAGCAGCGCTTCTAAGTGTAATATTCGGGCTTCGTGATTCCTACTGATGGCGCCTTCTTCCTAAAATGAGAAAACTATTGATTAGTCAAACTAAGGATTATAATCTGCTGCAAAAATACCCCAAAAAACAAGAACAAAAACTGTAAAGAAAATACAACACAATTTCGCATGTCACATATGGGTAATAAGGACACAATCCTTACATCCGACACTGAAGCTTTGTAAAGCAAAGGCTAGGTAAGGAGAGCAAAATCTTTGAGACGGGAGTGGAGAGGGGTTAGAAAGGCGAGTCCCTCCACTGCTCTCACCAATGGATAAGAATAAAAGGGGTTGTCCAGATTTGTCATGAAAGTTTGCAGTCACTGTGTGACTACAAAGTTCTGAATCATCACAGTACGTGCAGAATTCTCTGGTCCTGGTAACAAGAGCGGGCGGTCATGCAACCGCAAATATGCAGTCTGCACATTTCTGGCCACATTCCAACTAGATTTGTCAGAATGTGGCCGGGAGTACGCTAATTGCATACTTGCAGTCAAATGAATGCCTGTCATTAGAGAATCCTGACAGCAGGTGCTGTGAAGACTCACAAGTCTGCAGTCACACAGAGTGACTGCAAGACAAACCTCAGCCCGACACAAACTTAAAATATCAGGAGAAAGTTCCCTTGTATTCACTGTAAATTGGACCCAACTTCTTAGACCGGTTTTGATAAGTCCGACGTATGGGGTCCAAACCAGCCGTAGGTCTCCTAACCTGAAATCAACAGCCACATGGGCATATAGATGGGTTCGCGTCAGGTCACCCCGAGGACAGTCTGGGCATCACAGTTCATATCCGGAACCTGAATGTCAGATGTGTTATACTGGACTTAGATGGCTGATCTTAATTATCACATCACGTTCCCTCCTGACTCCCACCTTACACTAGTATGTGTGACTCAGCGGACCATGTACCGAATTTTTCAGACTATAAGTTGCGCTTTTTTCCTCCAAAAATTTGGAGGATAATGGGGGAACGTGTCTTATAGTCCTGATGAACCTAATCTGGCTGTGGATGGGGAGGTGGAGAAGTGGCAGCGGCGGAGCAGCAGGTCACAGGAGGCAGGAGCCGGCTGCTGCGGCCAACACCTGTGCCCACTGCTAAAAATCAATGAATATTCACTGCTCTACACGCCCATAGTCCCAGAGTGGAGAGGGGGCCATGCATACCAACCAGGATAGGGATGAGGGGGGGCCATGCATACCAACCAGGATAGGGATGAGGGGGGGCCATGCATACCAACCAGGATAGGGATGAGGTGGGGGCCATGCATACCAGGATAGGGATGAGGGGGGGCCATGCATACCAACCAGGATAGGGATGAGGGGGGGCCATGCATACCAACCAGGATAGGGATGAGGGGGGGCCATGCATACCAACCAGGATAGGGATGAGGGAGGGGCCATCATACCAACCAGGATAGGGATGAGGTGGGGGCCATGCATACCAGGATAGGGATGAGGTGGGGGCCATGCATACCAACCAGGATAGGGATGAGGGGGGGCCATGCATACCAACCAGGATAGGGATGAGGGGGGGCCATGCATACTAACCAGGATAGGGATGAGGTGGGGGCCATGCATACCAGGATAGGGATGAGGGGGGGCCATGCATACCAACCAGGATAGGGATGAGAGGGGGGCCATGCATACCAACCAGGATAGGGATGAGGTGGGGGCCATGCATACCAACCAGGATAGGGATGAGGGGGGGCCATGCATACCAACCAGGATAGGGATGAGGGGGGGGCCATGCATACCAACCAGGATAGGGATGAGGGGGGGGCCATGCATACCAACCAGGATAGGGATGAGGGAGGGGCCATCATACCAACCAGGATAGGGATGAGGGGGGGGGGGGGGGCATGCATACCAGGATAGGGATGAGGGGGACCTTGCATACCAGGATAGGGATGAGGGGGACCATGCATACCAGGATAGGGATGAGGGGGACCATGCATACCAGGATAGGGATGAGGGGGAAATGCACACCAGGATAGATGAGGTGGGATCCTCATTGGCCGATGACAAGAGGTGAATTGAGAACATGCATCACCACTGCTCCATTTACTTTCTGCCTCTCCCATAGATACACAGAAGTGAATAGAGCCATCACCCATATGCACCATCACTCCATTCACATGGGCAACACAGATCCACCATTCTGGCGATTTGTGGTCCCACTGCTGGGTCCTCACAATCATACATATATCACTTATCTTATGCATAGAAGCTGATGTTGTTCATGGGATAATCCCTTAAAACTAAAGTTCTCTCCAAAGATGGCTAGATTACAAAGCAAGATGAATGGACACAATCCAGGAGAGCACTTACCGTGGTGGGATCCTGTACGTTTGTCTTTATATTACCAAGATGATCATTGACGAGCCCGGCAATCAAAGCAGATATGCGACCCTGGTCGTTAATCTGACCGATCTGTTTCTGTATATCTTCTACCAGAAGCTTCAGTTTGTTGTAATCCTCCATCTGATGATTCAGATTGGTGGCCACCGAACCAAATTTCTTCTCCAGCTCTCTCATTCTGATGTCAAACTCACGTCTAGATTCCTGAAACCAGTTCAAGTTATTAAAGGGACGTTGTAGATTTCACAAAATGTAATTCCCCTTCATAAAGGAGATATCAGAATTCATGGCGATGCATGCCAGCTTCATGTGTTGGGCTCAATGTTAGGAGGTGCAAAGCGCAGACTGCGGAGATGGAAGAGCTTAGCATATCCTCGTCACTGGAGATGAAACGTTACCTTCTCGTCCGTGCTGGGTGTGTGAATATCCTCCGCTGGCTTCAGGATGGGAATCGGGTCCTCGATGCTTTGTGTGTTTGTGTATGTACTAGATCTGCTGAATAATGCTAGCATGGCGAGTAAAGTATCAAATCCCCAGAGCCAGAAACCTAAAGAAAGACCAATAGTCACATTATGGCCGGCGTCACACTAGTGAGTTTGATGCGAGTTAGTCGCACGACTTACTCGCATCAACACCCGGCACGGCCGCCCGCTCTCGGACCAGAGTGTGCGGCGGCAAAGAAATACATGCGACTAACTCGCATCAAACTCGCTAGTGTGACGCCGGCCTCTCTGGGAAAAACATGGATGAAACCCAGATAGACAATTGAAGCTAAAAATTTAATAATTGAAAGCATGAATTGCTTTTAAAAGGGAGTCGGTCAGGACAAAAAACAAGTGGAGGCGCTCGGTGCACCCTTGCCAAGGCCGGCAGTTCGGTGCACCTTCCCACCCATCTCTGCCCTTCTCTGGCTCCTGTGAAGCGAGAACTGTTGATGGAGGCGAAAATATTGCAGAGATGGATGAAAATGAAGTTGATGGGAAGGTGCTCTGAACAGAATTTATGATGGAGCCATTACGTCATGTATCTGTCATATGGATCCCAGTGGTCACATTAAAAAAAACGACTGCACTTACCCAGGAGCAGCAGTAGTGGGATCAGCAGGAGCAGCCCTCGGGAAGCTTTAGGAAGGCATCTAAAAGTAAATTCAGTGAATTAAAGAAAAGGACTCCTGGAAAACTGAAAAGGATACCAAACAAAATAACACTCAAATAATACTACACTAGAAAGGATTTTTTTTTTCAATTTTGTTGGGTTCTTCCACTGTCTCATCAACTTGACAACTGTGCTGAGACTTCATGTCTCTGAGCCAGGAGATACCACAGAGGTGGAGGAGGCTGCGCAGCGCAAACGTTTGTGCTGCCGTCTTACATTACACTGGATGCATACAGAGCAATGTGTGATGGGTTCCTGTGTATTCTGGAGCAGCAGAGTGACTCAGGAGGTGGCTACAAGAAATACTTTAAAATCGCAAGTTTCTTGGTGTGCCTGCTGAGGGCTCAGTGTATTATGTGAGAGACTCAGATTAACCCATTAGCAGAAACTCTCCACATAGTAGACAATTTCTTCTTTAAGTATATTAACCTCTTAAAAAGCAGCCCTGCCCTTCTCTTGCAGATTAACCAGTTACAAGTAGCTGTATCTTTCTCCTTAACTTGGCATACATAAAACACAGACAACCTTTCACATGTCTGATATACAACAATATTCTATATGTTGTAAAGCGAAAGTTCCTGGTGGTTGGAGACGAAGAAACATTTTTCACCCGATTTGCATTTTATTTCCATTTGGGATACATTGTTGCATTAATGTATCATAATTGCATTTTGCCTTATATATGGTGAAAAATATGTGAGCCCATCTTCCCACTGTATAAGACGTAGCAAAGCTTAACTTGACAAATACCACCATCTTGTTAAATGAGATATTCTTAACTTGTCATGAAAGGTTAAGAAAACTGCACAAGCTGATATCAAGTTAGGCGACATTACACTTTTGTGCTATGCTACCCCAGTGCCAGTCATTACACTTTTTCCTATGCTATCCATCCCAGTGTAGGTTAGAACACCTTTATGCTATGCTATCCCAGTGCAGATCATTACACTTTTGTGCTATGCTATCCCAGTGAAGGTCAATACGTTTTTGTGCTATGCTATCCCAGTACCAGTCATTACACTTTTGCCCTATGCTATCCATCCCAGTGCAGGTTATTACACCTTTATGCTATGCTATCCCAGTGCAGATCATTACACTTTTGTGCAGGCTATCCCAGTGCAGATCATTACACTTTTGTGCGAGGCTATCCCAGTGCAGGTCATTACACTGTTGTGCTATGCTATCCCAGTGCAGGTCATTACACTGTTGTGCTATGCTATCCCAGTGAAGGTCAATACACTTTTGTGCTATGCTATCCCAGTGCAGATCATTACACTTTTGTGCCATGCTCTCCCAGTGCAGGTTTATCGGTGTGAAGGTAAACTTCGCTACATCTGTAGTCTTTGAATCAATAACCAGATAAAACTGCAAAAAAGACAAATGGATTTGTTCACCCAGAACCTTGGAGAGATGTCCATACAAGGCTCCTTTTACCACTCAGATGCTATACAGAATCATTCCTCCCACCCGACACACCTGGTTTCTCCCAGAGAAGAGTCTGCCCAGATTTCACCATTCGCAGATGAAAATAATTAGATTTTGCGCCCACTCTGATACAATGAAAGTAAAACCTGCGTCCCTATAATACCCCCAAAAGGAGTTCACCCCGAGTAAAAATCCATTCATTGTGAGACAGCTCCTGTGCTTGCACCGATAAGAGGCGGCAGTACACCTGCACGTGTGCTGGGGCAATGACGTACCCCGGTGCCAATCGAGACAGAAAAAGGTGGTCAACAGGACCATTTTGAGACAACGCACCAGCTCGGTGACAATTTATAGGAGCAGCGCGCCACATTTAAGCAGTCAATTCACACCCACGCACATTACAATTTCATAACATACTGACCTAGTTAGCAAAAATACGTTTAGCAAGGAAACCAGGGTGGTGAGTTGGTACCAGCCTGTGCCCAGCCACCAGAACATTCCCGATGCGGCCATTCCTGCAAGGTAGAGGTGAAGGATTAGACACGCACAGGAGTTAAAGCCGAGCGCTCGTGCAGATGAATACGCCGTGATACATGGACACCTAAGCGTGCAATAAAACCTGGAATGAAAAAAATGTGCATCCAGTACCAGGTACAGAATAGACAGCTGGCATGCACTTCTACGCCATGTTACTATATACTATTAGTGTGGTACAAGAAGTGATCGATGTGAGCGCGCCATACGAGATGAACACTGTTATACGGAGGACTATGAGAATTTATATGTGTAGATTAATCAAATAAAGACAGTATGACCAGAAAGCAAAAAAAAAAAAAAAATGAATAAATGCAGAGACCTTCCCAATGCGCAAAATCAAAATAATAACCTGGTGATACAATGGCCAACCAAAGAAACGACAACACCTTCCTGGATACAAACCATCCAGCCGCTGCAGCACTGCGCGCCGCTTGCATTAAAAGGTTACCTAAAAGGAGAAAAATAAAAGTAAGCAGAGGAGACGGGTCAGCATTAAGCTTCCATTGATGGGCGGGCATGCTTTGTACAGGGCTATGAAATAGGTTAGTGACATAAAAGTGTTATTCAAGGAGGAAAAAAAACAAAGGAGGTAAAGAATTAATCAAAATTGAAGACATTGTGCCAACCCCAACACTATGTACCACAAGACATGCAGCCGCGGGGAGTCTAACATTTTTTCGAGCACGCTGAAGACACTCTTAGCACCCGAGCATGCTCAGATAACACCTTATCCCAGTACGCTCGCTCATCACTAGTATTTATGGATCCCTTATATACATGCAGGTCCAACTGTGGACAACTTTATTCATTTTCCATCTCACCAGGGCTAAGGGTCCGACAGACCATCCTTATTCAGGAGATAGATCCGCATCCCACCAGAATCCACACCTATGGGCTCTTGCCATAAAAGTCGGAGATGGAAACCCCTCTTTAAGGGCGCAGTCAAGACAGCCGAATAAATCGGACGGCAACGCTCGGGACTGGCTGGCGGCTCTCGCAACCAGAGCGTGATCGCTGTATATAAATACATGAAGCGGTCACGCTGGGGGTCGGGAGAGCCGCCAGCCAGTCTGTGCACTGCGGTCTGAGTTATATGGCCGTCTGTGTCCTACATCAGATGCCCTCTATTACTGGATTACGTCTAAAGCTATTCAATACCAATAGGAAACTTACAAAAGCAGCTGAAATATATTCAAAATGTAGTTGGTCCCGTTACCGCGTGCACTACAGCCTGCGGTAAGTGATATGCACATGCAACTACTGCGGAGGAGCAGGAAAGTGCATTTTTCTTAGAAAACCTTCTATTCATCTTCTGAATATCAGTGCTGCATAATGGGGCACCGCGTGATGGGACAGGTGGGCTGGAGGACGGGATTCCTACTCCCATACATTCCAGACATCACATGCATGACATGTGCCAGCACGCGGGGGACTAGAGGTCACGCACCGTAAGGTTATCTCATACACAAGAATATGATGAATTCTGCAGAGCCCACTGACGCCCCAGACTGCTAGAGCTTTATAAAAGAAGGAAGATGAGCCCCCTATGTCTTTACAACTATGACAGCATGGGGCGCATAGGATCAGAGTTAATAAAAGAGAAATGTAGAGTCCGGATCAGCGTGCAGACGAGGACAGTGGATGTTAGTGAGGAAATATAAAAATGTGCAAAATGGACCTGTGTACGAAAAGACGTGCCACAAGGACCCCGTCACCCTCTTAGCCTGTGAGGACTGCGTGTGGACAGTGGTGCGCGTTTCATATTTCATCCTTTTACAGTCATCACCTGTTGATTATTTTAAGAATTAGTTAACAGTCCTGAAACCTCAACCTCCTGGAAAGTCAATGCAGTGTAGTAATAAATGACATTCCCATTATTAGGTAATGGTACATCCTAGCAATATACCATCACTTATAGGATGGCTGGGGGCGAGACCTCCGTTCCCCAGCGCTGCGTGCCTTTTACAGTCTTCACAGTTTTAATCCTCCATGGGGGCATTTCTGGCCACCTGATGTGTCACGGCTCCTTTCGATTGAATTAAGGTAGCTGCAGTTTCCTCCATAGTCGAGCAACCAGGACAAGGGTAGCAGCTGTAGAGAGAACAGCCATATTTAATTGACAGGAGCTGTGCCTCATCAGGTCGCCTAGAATGCCCCTGCGCAGAGTTAAAACTGAAGAGGAGCCACGCTGCAGCCCCTTCAAGCTTCAAATCAGCGGTGGTCAGTCCCAAAGGTCCGACTCCAAGCGATAGGCCACCATGTTCTGAGATCGTAACCCAAGATGTGTCCCTTTCCGATGAGCCCCGTGTGCGCGCTCCATGTCATCTGTAACCAGAGGTGGCTGTACAACGTGAGAAGCTCTACAGACCGCTGCCTATAGCTCTGCTCCTGTACCACCGAGGGCAAGGTACTGGAGGTAAACCAAGTCACACCTGACTTCTGAGGTTGTGTGTATGGCACAAAAGGAGAGCTACATGCATTCGATTTTACTGGACCATCTGAATAAACAGTGGAGCTAGCCAAATTGGCTAATAAGTAATGATGAACGAGCGTGCTTGGATAAGGTGTTATCTGAGCATGCTCGAGGACTAGCTGAGTGTCTTTGGCTTGCTCAAAAAATATGCTCTATGTGTTCAACAGCCGCAACACATGCAGGGATTGCCTAACAGGTGCAAGACATGCAGCCGCGGGGACTCAAACATATTTTTCGAGAATACCGAAGAACTGTTAGCCCTCGTGAATGCAGATAACACCTTATCAGAGCATGTTTGCTCATCGCTACTAGTAAGAAATCCTCTAAACAGCGGAACGTTGTCACACTTCTCACGATTACGTGCATGCCGCCACTACGTGGGTGTACGTCTTCTGCGCAGCGAGTGGCATGCATTAGATACTTACAGAGAGTTTCTCCATTCACGTGGAGATGACCGGCCTCCGACTGATGGGCTTTCACATTCATACTGCCACAGAAATTCGAGTGAGCTGGAAAACACACACACGGGGCAACGTGAAATATAAAAAGCGTCGGCCTCTGGATTTGCATGACACCAAGGAGACGGCAATCTTGGCAATGCCATGAATAAAATTTGCTTGCTGCTTGCACAGTGGCACTCCGCTGTTTGCTCGATGCCCTCTGAGTAACATGCACTTTGTGATGCGCAGATTATCGAAAAAAGGAATTTTCCAGGAGTCAAACATTATAGGAGGCTCCAGCGGTGGTCCGAACCCCGCCAAAAAGTCCAACTTCAACTAAATTGATGCTTGCGGTACCGGCCGTTCTTTTTGGGCCCACACTCCTAAAGAAGTGCCCTTCATACTTGGCAGGTGACATCGACTTCAAATCTGTGTCACAATCTGCAGGTGTGAACATACCCTTAAGGTTACAGAATTCAGTATAAAACTTAAAGGGGTTATCCAGGATTAGATCAGAGCCGCACCACGTGACCACGGTGGAATGGAGCCGAGTGGCAATACCATGCACTACCTATGGTCATGGCTGGTGCCATTTCTGAAAGAATGCAGCCATGTTTTTCTTACCCTGGACCACCATTTTAATCATCGTCTAATGAAAATATCTGCAGAACGGCCACTACAGTGTGTATGGACCTGTGGTGTTCTGGCCATCAATATTGTATTCCTGACTACCCCTTTAAGCAAACAGAACAAAAAGATGGAGATTTTTGTTAAAGCTTTTTAGCCCGCAGATTTACCTAAAAAAGTGGCAATTGTTGCAGAGTTAGCTGACAGGTTTATTGGCACTATCAAAGACCATCTTCACCAAGCAGAAGGTAAAAATGTGGAGATAAAGGGTTATTTACAAATCAGAAGTTCTCCCCTATCCATAGGGTAATTATAGTTTACCGATCACTGGGGTCTGACTGCTGCCTCCCCCCCAGAAGTCCAGGGAACGGGGCTCTGCAGAGTCTAGCCTTGAATGGAGCTCGACGTCTATTCATTGTCTATGGGACTGCCGGAGAAAACAGAGGACAACGCTCCACTATTATCATAGAATGGTAGAGTTGGAAGGGACCTCCAGGGTCATCTGGTCCAATACCCTGCTCAATGCAGGATTCACTAAATCATCCCAGACAGATGTCTGTCCAGCCTCTGCTCGAAGACTTCCCTTGAAGGAGAACTCACCACCTCTCATGGCAGCCTGTTCCACTCATTGATCACCCTAACTGTCCCACAGACCACGAACGGAGCAGAGTTTGCAACTCTGCTCCAATACACACGAGACTCAGCTGTACCCTGTCCCCAAGATCCCGCACCCCGTTCTCAGGAACATCCCATGGATAGGCAAAAACTGCGATTTTGGGACTAATCATTCAAAACACAAAAGCGTATGAGAAAGTCGCAGAAGTTTCCATTAAAATACGATTCCGCTGTATCTACATAAACCATATAAACCATACAACAGATCACTAGAGCGGGATCACACCAGAGCGGAGCAGGAAAGTGAACGGAAGATTTCCAAGTCTAAGAAGAAACTACAGAAAATGATAGGTAGGGATCACAGCCCAACCTGCGAGATGCGGAGGTGCACAAGCTACAAGGACAGGATCCAGCGATAGTGACCAAGAGCCGGCTAACCAGCAGAGAGGAGAAAAGCCACCACTATCCAAACGCCCAAAGCCAAGAGATTGAGAACGCATATTGTGCAAAAGAAAGGTAATGGGTGTGGGGGGCTAAATCACCATTTATATTTTGGTACCTTTTGTCTCAAAACCAAGCTTCAATGTAATCACGTGAAACAGGTTGACGAGCAGTGCCGTCAGGGATGACGTGGCCCTTCTGACCAGCACCGCTGCCTTGTGCACGTACTGAGAGTGTACTCCTAACAAGAGAAAACAAGTCATTGCCATCACCAGGGCGCCACTGTGACCGAGGAACTAGCCCAAGGCCTAAAAGAAAGGCTCACGCCAGCGGTAAGGCTTCACTTCTAGTATAGCCATCGGATAGCGACAGCTACTCGAATCTTCTAATAAGGCCGCGTTCACACTGTCAGTATTTGGTCAGGATTTTACATCCGTATCTGTAAGCCCAAACCAGGAGTGGGTGATAAATAAAGAAGTGGTGACGTGTTTCTATTATACTTTTCCTCCGATTGTTCCACTCCTGATTTTGGCTTATAAATACTGATCCAAAACACTGACCAAATACTGAACATGTGAACGTGGCCTTTAGATTACCTACTAGTGCTGAAGCATTAACTTATACCCTGCAGTGTCCCATAGGCTATGATGGCCAGTGGGGTCTTGCTTCTCCGGCACTAGTCTTGCCTTGGATCCTCTCGCCTTCTCGGGTAGGATTGATAAGCCTGGATAAGGGTCCCCATACACAGACTCAAGTCAGCTGAGCCCGCCGATATTGACTGGTTTGGGCGACGGTCTAATGTGTATGGGGGCGCAGACAGAATGATGGTCAGGAGTTTTATATTACATTATTATTTTTATTTAGCACTTAATAAAAAAAACTGAAAAAAAAAACACTATAGAAGTGCACAGAAGGTTTATTATTAAAACTTTAAGTCGTCCTTACGGCTTTTGGAAAGTCCCAAATACCTCTAATAAAATCTGAGCCCCCACTATGCAGATATTGGACCTGCTTTGCATGTGGCTTCCGTCATGGACAGGCGACCGTATGAGGCCGATAGCAAATCATTGCTAAACGGGTGAAATGAGGACAAGAGATGGGAAACCTTACTTGACTTGTGGCTCCGGTCCCGGCTGTACACTTTTGTAGATATGGTGTAGGAGGACGCGGTGGTGGGTGGCACGGGAGAGAACGCGATGAGGACATTGCTCCTTTCGGAGAGCATGCTGCAGTCAGCACAGGTGTAGCCATTTAATAGGTTGTCTGAGTTTCGGCGGTGAGGCCTTCTCCATTTGCCTGAGTCACTGTAGTGTCCCCGGCTTAAAAAAGGGTAAAAAAAAATAAATAAATACATAATTGTTTGTTCCCATAAACGGATGAATGACAAAGGCTGAGGACGTACAACCTACTGTACTTCTTACCTTTAGAATCGTCGTCATCAAGGCCTATAGGAGAGAAGAAGAGAGAAATTCCAAAATTAGAAGCTTTAAAATTATCTTCCCGTCATGCACATTCAGCCAGGTGCCTGAAGACGGGGGCGACGGGATGTAAACAGTGTATAAAAGGGAACAAAAATTATACTGCAAAGAAGTACCAGACGCATGCTTAACGAGTTGCTAAGCAACCGCGATTAACAGAAAGGGAGCTGTGAAAGTCACAGCGGTAGCAGTGCGGTGCCCGCTAACACCGGCGCTGCCCTTGTTCTCAGCGATACGCCTATTCTCTATAGAGGAAGAGACACAGCTACAACATTGATTCCCGCAGGAAAACATTTACTTTCCTGCAGACCAGTCGTCTGACCTAGATGGGACCCAACAGCCCCAACCCTAGGAAAAACATGAAAGCCGACCGGAAGATAAGGTCTCTACATTGGTCATACTGAAGATGTGATGCGTTCTGTACGAAGAGGCACGAGTATGCCACTGCCAAACCGGACCAGACAACTCTGGAAGTGGCTCTTTACTCATCTACCAATCCTTATCTGTCAACATCTGCCGCCTCTGTGTCGAGAGGCCCCCCCCATACACAGATAGTTGGAAGGGCCCGCACATATTCTTCTTAAATCTATAGGCTGTGTTCACACTGCGTTTTGGCATACCAGTGGATTGGTCGGAGTTTATGTCCAAATCCCTGGAAAACGAGATTTGGACGTTAGCAGGTAATTGAGTAATGTCACATATTCCCCTTGAGAAAGCGTAACAGCGAAACGCGCGTCGGGGCACTGGTGGCTACATGTTGGGTCTCCTCACTTCAATATGGGTAAGCTCTATACTATATTAGATATGGACTGATTAAGCCTTTTTTTGTTACTTGTCTTCCAATATTACACTGCACGATATACATATAGACGGACTGATTATTTTTACATGTCCCATTTACATTTAACGCTTAACAAAATTTTTACATTTTATACTCTTTCGAGTGGTGTTTTTTTTTGGGTACTTTGTACCCTGACTTTGGTTGTATGTGTCAGTAGAACCCACCGGTTATTGATCTGTGTATGATAGGAAAATCCCTATGAAGATGTTTATATGTCTTTTGGATATTTTTATGGTCATAATTGATTAATGTTGTAGATGGAGTCACTATGTGCTCTGCAGGACATCACTTTCATCAGTATCCGCCTATCACCAAAGCGCAGTATGCCACGTTTTGGTGCCAGCTTCATATAAGCGGATACAGTCAACCCAGTGACATCCATTACTAGAGCAAAACACATTACAAGTGGGAGGACACTGGAGCTTCATTATAAAATCATTCTTATTTTGTGATACGAAAGCACTGGGAACGAAACTCCTCCAGCTCCGGTACGTGCTGATCAAAAGGAGGGAAGCAAAACAGTCCCAGAAAAATAACATGGGTTACTATATAACCAAGGAAGATCCTCTGCCCAATAACACAACCCACAGTGATTCACAGGAGAGACAGCAAGGGAAAGCAAACAATATACATAATTTGGCTGACCGTTGTCTCCCGAGTCCATTCTAGATGGTAAATGCCCATAAACTATCTTTAATGCGTGTATGGCGCCATATTTTGGTGAACCAAAATGGAACACACTCTGATTGGGTAACGGTTAGCAGTGGGGTACCACAGGGGTCAGTATTGGGCCCTCTTTTTAGCATTTATTAATGACCTTAAAGGGGGAATACAGAGTAGAATTACAATATGCAAATACAATTGCAGATGATAATACACTTTGCGGGGTAATCAACACAGAAGAGGATAATGCCATATTACAGGAGGATTTATATAAGCTGGAGGCTTGGGCTGAGAAATGGTAACTGAAAATTAATGTAAATTAATGCAAGGTCAGGCACTTAGAGGAAATAAAACACTGAGTAAAAACAGTCAAAGAAAGAGACTTGGGTGTATGGGTGGATGGCAAACTCCACTTCAGTGATCAGTGCCAGGCAGCTGCTGCCAAGTCAGATAAAATAATGGGATGCATTAAGAGAGGCATAGATGTCAATGACGAGAACATAGTTTTGCCTCTATAAGTCACCAGTGTTACCACACTATACAACGGATTCCAAATGTACCAGTTTTCTAAGACATAGATGAACTAGAGCCGGTGCAGAGAAGGCAAGGTTATTAAGTGAATGATGCATACCAAGCAGGTTATCAAACTTGGTTCGGTTTGGACAAACTAAGGCTTAAGGACGATCTTATTCATGTACAAGTATATGAGGGGACAGTACTGAGATCGTTCCTTGATCTTTTTACATTTAGGCCTGAGAGGAACAAGGGGCATCCTCTACGTCTCGAGGAAAGAAGTTTAATCATAATCACAAATACAATTCTTTACAACCAGGGAGCGAGGCTGTGGATTCTTTACTGCAAGGGCAGTGAGGCTGTGGATTCTTTACTGTAAGAGTTCCACAGTCTCACTGCCTGCTACATGATGTTTAATGGTCGATTCACTACTAAAATTCAAGGAGGCCTGATGCCTTTCTTGATAAATATATTACAGTTTGGGCACTAGATCCTGTGATGTGGCGATAAGACTAGTTCCCTAAATTGATTGCCGTAAGGATTGGAAGAACTTTTCTGATGTCACATGCCTCTTTCTTCATGTAGGCATTGCAGACCTAGGTCTCCATGTTACGCCCACTACAACTAGCAGACTGTCATATATCATGGTCGTAACAATGAATATCTTAAGGTCCTGCAATGCCTGAATATGAGGAAAGAAACTACGAATCCAAACTATACATTTCTAATTGGAGGTATTTGTTAATATATTACACCTACACATATTAGGACAGGATATTGGAGATGGAATACTCCTTTAATCTACCTTCACCTTAAACTATGAAACCCTACTGTCCAAGGACAAGATGCCATGTACTGGTCACGTTTAGGGCTAGCTTATAAAGATCACCTCTCTGGCTCCATGGGGATCATGTTTTTTTTTTGCAAGAGGGTGTAACATCTCACCATTTCCCTGCAGCGCCCTCTGCAGGACTTTATAGTATTACATTGCTACCATTCTGCTCCTCACTTACAATAGGGCTTCAAATTAGAACAGTTTTTTTTTTTTACATTCCTTAGGAAACAAGTGCTCAGGACAAGAGACATCTGAGCGTCTGCAGTCGCATAAATGGCATTTGTCGATCCCATTTTGCTTTAGCCAAATATTACAGACCACCTAATAAGATCCTCCGCTTCAGGTTGGAACAAGACTTTGCTTTTAGGTCTGTTCTTCAATTTTTTTTTTTTGCCCTAGGACAGCAAACCATCTTGGCAAAATTGCAAGCTGCTGAGGGATTCACTTGGTATATATCTTGTGTTTGCCAAGGACGCTTGTAGCGATCAACTTATAAGGGTGCAAGAATGGTATCTGGGATTAGAGATGCATATTGCCTAATATTAAGAAGAAAATAAATACTGCCGATCTGGCAGACTCCACGTGCCCACTCAAACATTCAATAGTGTGAACAGGTGCCATATACCCTGCAGTGTGCACGGATTGGGATATAGGCTTACACACCGATTTCTCCTCCAAAAAGAACGACTTACAGCATTAAGTTTACTTAGAAAAAAAAGTTTGTTTTTTAAAAATCTGCAACTTTATTACCAAGTTTAGCACAACTAAGATCCTTTCAGAACAGATCCACTCACCCCATAGGTGGTTCACTTCAGTCTGCTCCCGAATGGACGACTCGTCTAATACTGTTGACAATGTGGAGGTGTCGTGGACGGGCATGTTAAAGCTGACCTGGAGAGAGGAGTCGGAGACCCCTCTCCTGGATGAGCGACGGCTGCTGGATGAAGGCTGCATGCTGCTGTCCGGCCGATGTCTCACAGACCTAAGGAGGAACGCATATTGTGACTGCAGAATGTCCTGTATGTGTCGGCCATTACATTTAACAATTCCCGCCCGCATTTGGGCTGTGCCTTGCACCACATTTATGATTTTCTTTACACCAAAAATGAAGTCATCAAATAGTGGAACAATGAAATTATCAAAGAGTGGAAATGTTTACACCATCTAAGAGACTGCTGATTGGCTACAAGTCTGTCGGTGGTCGTAGTCGACCACAACTAAATGATTATATACTAAACATGTGTGCAAAGAATATCTTTTACTGGCAGCACATCTCCTGTTTACACAGAACGATGTGCTGCCGAGAAGTATGATTTTAGCCAGCTTTAAACTCATTTAACCCAATAAAAAAAATCCATTCAGACAATTAGCTTTTTAAGGAGGGCTTGTTAACAATAAACATCTAGTGGAAGTGAACCCTTACGGTTCGCCTTTAAGATGTCAACGCTCCCGCTAAAAGATATTTCTAGGCAAAGCTACTTTATGAGAAAGAAGTCTTTTTCGCTGGAGCGTCTTGGCCGTTGTTTTGAGGCTGCACTGCTGCCGGTATAATTTTCTATAATTTAGACTGACTGGCGAGCAGCTTCCCTGAAGAATGAACCTGCTAAAGTAGGAACATAAAGACTGAACATGTGCACAGTAATGTCGTTTTTACATTGCTGGCATGTTTATTTCTAGCTGCGGTTTTTATTTCAAGGCGGAATCCACCTGAAAAAATAATCGTCATGTGCACATACCCCTAAGACTAGACAGTCTAAAGAAGTCTCAAACTGCATGAGCCACTGTAACTAATCTGGCACACTCCCTAAAAGTTAGACAGCTTTAGCATGCCAACCCTAATGTTATTTTACAGATATTTTTGATCCATTTTTTTGGGAAAAATTTGGAGGGTGGAGGGTTAACACCAGAAGTGGTTACAGCAAGGAGCAAAAGTCATCCTTATATCTCCCATTGATGACGATGGAAGAAAACTATAAAACACTGCAGTAACGGTTTAAAAAAAAAACACTATAAAATCAAGCATATTGGATAGTCGCATTCTGAGCATTTATTTAATTTGCTCTTTACAAGCCGATTACAAAGTCAGCATAACATCGGTGCATTTTATACTGCCCGAGAGAACAATAATTCCTAGGAACGCCAACTCCCGATTATCGAACAGTCTAAAGAGACAGCCAATCAATCAAAGAACGAGCAAAATGGCCGCAGAGAGCGAGGATATTCTATTTGCACAGCGAAATCCTTTTAAAACGATCGCATGAAAGAGCCGGGAGCCTGTGTAAGCGGCTACAACCCTGGGTTCCTTCCTGCTGGTAAGGGTATGTGCACACACTATTTTGTGTGCAGAAATTTTGGCATCTTTTGGCAAGAAAAGGCAGCCTCAAAAACGTTGCATTTTTCGCCTGCGTTTTTTATAGTGAAGTCAATGGGTGAAAAACGCTGGCAAAAACGCACAGAGAATTGACAGGCTTCAGATTGTTTTCTGCGCCACAAATACTCAACGTGTGCGTGACACTTCAGGTTTCTCATTCACTTTGCTGGCGTCAGGTTTGGCAAAAAAAAAAAAATGCATGAAACCTGCAACGTGTGCACACAGCCTAAAAAGGGGCAAACCTAATAACATATGGGGGAACTATTCACAGTGCAACTTCCAAGAATTACATATGAAGTAGCGGTTATCGCTCTTATCACTAAGCGTATCTTATCAAGGTTATATCTTATCACTTGGCGACTATAAATAAGTAATCCATCTGGAGTAACGCTGGCATGCACCACTCATGGTACAACACACACTAAAGCCATAAAAACGGTGGACTGGTGCACGGCTACCAACCTCAACTCTCCCATACTCTGTGTTCTCAGTGAGCACTGCTGCCAGACATTCTGGTGGTGGCTTATTTTTTTGGAGAAAAAAAAAGGATTGAAGTCAGATATGCCAAATCCTTCTGTCCCCCTCGACATCATCTGACGGGGACATACAGTGCCTACAAGTAGTATTCAACCCCCTGCAGATTTAGCTGGTTTGATAAGATGCAAATAAGTTAGAGCCTTCAAACTGCAAACGAGAGTAGGATTTATTAACAGAAGCATAAATCTTACAAAACAAAAAGTTATGTTGCTCAGTTGAATTTTAATAAATTTTAAACATAAAAGTGTGGGTCAATTATTATACAACCCATATGTTTAATATTTCGTGGAATAACCCTTGTTTGCAATTACAGCTAATAATCGTCTTTTATAAGACCTGATCAGGCCGGCACAGGTCTGTGGAGTTATCTTGGCCCACTCCTCCATGCAGATCTTCTCCAAGTTAACTAGGTTCTTTGGGTGTCTCATGTGGACTTTAATCTTGAGCTCCTTCCACAAGTTTTCAATTGGGTTAAGGTCAGGAGACTGACTAGGCCACTCCAACACCTTGACTTTTTCCCTCTTGAACCAGGCCTTGGTTTTCTTGGCTGTGTGCTTTGGGTCGTTGTCTTGTTGGAAGATGAAATTACGACCCATCTTAAGATCCTTGATGGAGGACGGAGGTTCTTGGCCAAAATCTCCAGGTAGGCCGTGCTATCCATCCTCTCATGGATGCGGACCAGATGGCCAGGCCCCTTGGCTGAGAAACAGCCCCACAGCATGATGCTGCCACCACCATGCTTGACTGTAGGGATGGTATTCTTGGGGTCGTATGCAGTGCCATCCAGTCTCCAAAAGTCACGTGTGTGGTTGGCACCAAAGATCTCGATCTTGGTCTCATCAGACCATAGAACCTTGAACCAGTCTGTCTCAGAGTCCTCCAAGTGATCATGAGCAAACTGAAGACAGCCTTGACATGACGCTTTGAAAGTAAAGGTACCTTACGGGCTCATCTGGAACGGAGACCATTGCGGTGGAGTACGTTACTTATGGTATGGACTGAAACCAATGTCCCCACTGCCATGAGATCTTCCCGGAGCTCCTTCCTTGTTGTCCTTGGGTTAGCCTTGACTCTTCGGACAAGCCTGGCCTCGGCACGGGAGGAAACTTTCAAAGGCTGTCCAGGCCGTGGAAGGCTAACAGTAGTTCCATAAGCCTTCCACTTACGGATGATGCTCCCAACAGTGGAGACAGGTAGGCCCAACTCCTTGGAAAGGGTTTTGTACCCCTTGCCAGCCTTGTGACCCTCCACGATCTTGTCTCTGATGGCCTTGGAATGCTCCTTTGTCTTTCCCATGTTGACCATGTATGAGTGCTGTTCACAAGTTTGGGGAGGGTCTTAAATAGTCAGAAAAGGCTGGCAAAAGAGATCATTAATCCACACATGTGAAGCTCATTATTCTTGGTGCCTGAACTACTTCTTAATACTTTAAGGGGACCAAACAGAATTCTTGTGGTTTGAGGGCTGAATAATAAATGACACTCTGAATTAACTTGTAACGTTTTTTTTAAAAAAAAATAAATAAATAAAACAAAAATTTTTGCTGCAGTGCATTTCCCACTTCCAGGCTGATCTACAGTACAAATGTCACAATGCCAAGTTAATTCTGCATGTGTCAACCAGCTAAATCTGCAGGGGGCTGAATACTACTTGTAGGCACTGTATACATTAGACTGTCAAAATCGGAGGGTTAGGCCGACAGTCTACTGCAGGGGACGGGGAACCTCAGGCCCGCGGACTGATTACAGCCCTTGATGACCTTTTTTTCCGACCCCCGGGCAGATTCCCAGGGTGTTTGGGCCGGCAGCTATATTTTGCCAGTCACCGGCCTTTTAATTTCTTCTTGCTCTGTGAACATGAGCACGTCGTGTTCACTACTGAATGCTGAAGAAATGAAAGATTACGTACTGACACCAGTGCCAGCTTCAAGACGTACTTTGTGGGTGGAGTTAGGGCACGATTTGTACGGCCCCCGAAGGGCAGCTTAAATATCCAAATGGCCCTTGTCTGAAAAATACGGATTTTTGTGTTACTCACCGTAAAATCCTTTTCTCCGAGACGCTCATTGGGGGACACAGGACTGTGGGTGTATGCTACTGCCACTAGGAGGCTGACACTAAGTAAACATAAAAAAAAGGTTAGCTCCTCCTCCGCCGTATACACCTCAGCACTGGCCGCAGGCAAACCCAGTTTAGTGCAAAAAGCAGTAGGAGGCTAAAATAAATCAGAGTTAACACAGATACAGTATATCCAGAAGAAAAAACTGCTGATACAGATTAATCAGAGAATAAAGTTAACTCAAAACAAAGCCATCCGGCTCTAAGGAGGGTGCTGTGTCCCCCAATGAGCGTCTCGGAGAAAAGGATTTTACGGTGAGTAACACAAAAATCCGTATTTCTCCTTCGTCTCATTGGGGGACACAGGACTGTGGGACGTCCCAAAGCAGTCCCTTGGGTGGGAAACCGACTCCACAGTGTAATTTATAATCAAGCATTGCTTATAGGTGCGCAACCGCGCCCTGAAGAATCCTTCTACCCAGACTGGCATCCGCAGAAGCCTGGGTATGGACATTATAATGCTTGGAAAAGGTATGCAGACTGGACCAGGTTGCTGCCTTACAAACCTGTTCCACCGAAGCCTGATGCCGAAGGGCCCAGGAGGCACCCACCGCTCTGGTGGAGTGAGCCTTGATCCCTGCGGGAACCACCGCGCCTCTGATACGGTAAGCCTCCTGAATGGCTAACCGAATCCACCATAGCCAAGGTTGATCTAGAGGCAGCGAGTCCCTTACTGCGACCTTCAGGAGGACAAAACAGCGTGTCCGTCTGTCGAAAGGACGCCGTCCGAGATACATATCTCCTGAGTGCTCTCACCAGATCCAGCGTATGGAGAGCCTTCTCCACTCGGTGCGTCGGAGCTGGGCAAAATGAGGGCAAAACAATGTCCTCATTAATATGAAATGAGGACACGACTTTAGGCAAAAAAGGTGGTGTTGGTCTGAGCACTACCTTATCCTGATGGAAAAGAAGTACGGAGCTCGACAAGACAGTGCAGCCAGCTCCGAAACTCGCCTTATGGATGTTATGGCTACCAAAAACACCACTTTCCAGAAAGAAATGACAGAGAAACCTCCTGCAAGGGTTCAAAAGGAGACTCTTGCAGAACTCCCAGGACTAGATTGAGGTCCCAAACCTGTAAGGGAGCCTTGTAGGGAGGAACTATATGGACAACCCCCTGAATAAAGGTCCTAACCTGAAAATTAGATGCGATCTTTCGCTGAAAAAGAACCGACAAGGCTGATATCTGTCGTCTAAGAGTACTAGGCGCTAGACCTGAATCTAGGCCCGCCTGGAGAAAAGATAGAATGTTTGGAATTGAAAAGAGAAGCGGGGAACAACCATGTTCCCTGCACCAATCAAAAAAGACTTTCCAAGTACCGTGGTAGATGCGAGCCGAAACGGGCTTTCGGGCGCTAGCCATCGTCGCGGCAACCTTTTTAGAGAATCCAGCCCTGGTCAGGATCCAAGATTCAACGCCAGGCCGTCAAACACAGGACCGCTGAGTTCTGGTGGTAAACAGGGCCCTGGAGAGAAGGTCCACGCGCTCTGGCAGTCGCCAGGGTGCGTCGGCGAGCAATTGTACCAGCTCCGCGTACCATGAGCGACGCGGCCAATCCGGAGCGATTAATATCGCTGGAACCCCCTCTATCCTGATCTTTCTGATCACCCTTGGAGAAGAGCTATTGGTGGAAACAAGTATGGAAGATGAAACTGATTCCACGGCAGAACCAGGGCGTCTACTGCAATTGCCTGCGGATCCCGATACCGGGAGACGAAGTTGGGCACCTTGGCATTTATCCTGGAAGCCATCAGGTCCACATCTGGGGTTCCCCAGCGTTGGCATATCTGCTGAAAAATCTCGGGATGTAGCGACCATTCCCCTGACGCTATGCCGTGACGGCTGAGAAAATCCGCTGCCCAGTTTTCCTCGCCCGGAATGTGGACCGCTGAAATCACAGAGTGATTTACCTCTGCCCAGGTCAGAATATGTTTTACCTCGTGCATGGCTGCCCTGCTGCGGGTACCTCCCTGATGGTTTATATATGCCACCGCCGTGGCATTGTCGATTGTATTCGGACTGGATGGCCCGCCAGATGCTGGTGAAAATGCCTCAGAGCCAGTCGAACAGCTCGGATCTCTAAAATATTGATCGGGAGGGTTGATTCCTGCTGAGACCAAGTTCCCTAGGCTGTGTGCTGACGAAACACTGCTCCCCATCCGAGCAGACTGGCGTCCGTTGTGACTACCATCCAGAAATTTGGAGGAAACAAACGACCTTTGTTGAAGAGTGGTGCTCTTCGTCCACCACGTAAGAGTCTGTCTGACCTGCAGGGACAGACGGCACCGAAGATTGAGGGAGTAAGGGCTCCCGTCCCATACTGCCAAGAGTGCATGCTGAAGGGGGCGAAGATGAAACTGGGCAAATGGAATAGCCTCGATTGCTGCCACCATCCTTCCTAGGACCCTCATGCAAAAACGGATGGTGTGAGAAATTGGTCGGCGAAGGATCTGTACCTCTTGACGGAGAACTAAGGCCTTGTCCTGAGGAAGAATTATCAACCCCTGAGCGGTGTCGAAATTCATCCCTAAAAAGGTGATCTTCCGAGATGGCACGGGAGATGACTTCTTCATATTCACCAGCCACCCCAGGCGAGCAAGGGTGTCTAACGTAATGCTGACACTTTCCTCGCAGGTCTGAAAAGACGGACCCTTGATGAGGAGGTCGTCTAAGTAAGGCAGGATGACTATCCCCCTGGAGTGCAAAATGGACACAACAGCAGCCATGACCTTTGTGAACACTCTGGGGGCTGTGGCTAGCCCGAATGGCAAGGCTGCGAACTGAAGATGAAGTTTGCCGATGCAAACCGAAGAAACCTTTGATGAGAGGGGAAATATGGGGATGTGAAGATAGGCATCTTGGATGTCTATTGATGCTAGAAATTCCCCTTTTTCCATGGCTGCAATGACCGAACGGAGAGACTCCATTCGGAAATGCCGAATTTTGACAAACCGGTTCAGTCGTTTTAGATCCAGAATGGGCCTTACGGTACCGTCCCTCTTGGGTACAATGAACAGGTTGGAATAAAATCCCTGACCTCTTTCGACCTCCGGTACAGGTACAACAACCCTCTGTGCCGAAGAGACTCGACCGCCTTGAATAAGGCACGAACCCGAGACTCCTCTTTGGGAAGGCGCGAGGGAAAAAAGTGATTTTAGGGAAGGCTGGTAAATTCTATTTTGTACCCTGAGGAGATTAACTCCCTGACCCACTCGTCGTGAGTCACTGATAGCCAAGTGGGGCGAAACCAGAGTAAGCGGCCGCCTACCCTGGATAAATTGACCGGATTCTGCCTCCAGTCATTTGTCCGTATATTTTTGGGGTTTGGACCCTCTAGATCTTGGCTGATAAGATCGCCCTCTTCCCAGAGGGTTGGTCCTGTAGGTGACCTGGCGATCTCTGGCCTGATTAGGCCGACCTGAGCCGCTGGAGGTGGCTGGCACGGCCCAGCCTGGGTTACGAAAGGCCCTAAAACGAGGCTGAGGTTGTCGACGAAAAGGTTGTCTAATCCTTTGCTGAGGAAGGAAATTGCTCTTCCCTCCCGTTGCATCAGATATGAGCTGATCCAGTCTCTCGCCAAATAACCGACCACTCTGATATGGTAAAGATGTAAGCGACTTCTTTGAGGTTGAATCCGCTCCCAGGTTCTTAGCCACAAGGATCTTCTAATGGCAATTGCATTAGCAGCGGCTAATGCTGCGCAATTTGCCGCATCCATGGATGCATTAATTAAGAAGTCTCCAGCAAGAGCTATTTGATTAGAAATCTGGGTTACCTCAGACGGCACCTCTATGAAGAGCTCTATTTAGAGACTCCGACCAGGATATTATGGCCTTGGCAACCCAAGTCGCTGCAAAAGAAGGAGAGAGAGCAGAACCTGATGCCTCAAATACCGAACGGGCCAAACTCTCAATTAGACGATCCGTTGGCTCCTTAATAGAGGAACCGCTGGGAATGGAGAGGAGCGTTTTAGATGCCAAACGCGAAACAGGAGGATCAACCGAAGGAGATTCTGCCCACTTCTTAAGGAGCTCAGGAGCAAAAGGATATCTAGTATTGAGAGCCTTTTGTCCAGCAAAGCGCTTGTCCGGTTTTCTCCCGGTGGCGCTGCACTAATTCCTCAAACTCAGGATGAGCACCAAAAAACTTATGGGCTTGCCTGGCTCGTTTAAAGGACACCTTGTGACCAGAGGTCAAGGTGGACTCATCGTCTATCCCCAGGGTTTGATTGATAGCTTCGATCAAACTGTCAATTGTCTCCTGACTATACGGTGCCTCTAGATTAAGTGATTCTTCCAAATCGGAATCCGAATATTGATCACTTGCCAAGGGAGAGGGAGAGCGGGAGACGGAACTAAAAGATGCCGAGGCTCCAGACGGCATGGGCGACACAGTGTGGGTTTGTTTCCCCTGTGTCTGCCTGGTGAGAGCGCGGCCCCTGCAGGCCGGAGGTTCCTGAGACGTAGCCAAGACAGGTGAACCACTGTCCCTGCTCCTATCGGGAGCTTGAAGGGACTCGACCGCTCTGGTTAATGACCCACAGATTGAGCCAGGGAAAGGGTCCACTCAGGGGGACTTGACGCACTAGGCTCGGCTATAGGAGAAGGTTCCTGAGCCCGTTCAGAGTCACAGGCTTCGCAGACCCGAGAAGTCTGGGCGTGCGGAAAAGGGGACCTACAAGCAATGCATGCGGTATAAAGTATCGTATGAGTCTTAGTTCTTTTGGACATTCTGAATCCGTCACAGAGTACACAAACTGGATGTGTCGGTCAGCGGAAGGGGCGCAAAAGTGCGCAACAATCAGGCTGGAGGTAGTAGCACTTACCCCAGTCCAGTATCCCCTGCGTCTTTTCGTGTTCCGAATCGGAGTCCGAATATAACCGCAGAAAAAAAGGACATCCGAGCTCCAATTTTTCAAAAAAGAGCGCTCCATTGTCAGAGAGGAAGTGCTCATGTAGCCGAGCCTCAGGAGGGAGGGTCAAGAGGCGCGGCCTAGAAGTCAGGGCTTCCGTCCCACCAACTTCCGGCCGCGGCCTAATCTCCGGCAAAAGCCGGGGACTAAATTTGAAGGCGCGGCCTAGCGCCGCCGAAGCCGCGGTCTAATTTTCCGGCGGAGGCCGCCCCAAAGTCGGAGGGCGGGTCCGCCGGAAGGAGACGCCGCCGGGAGCGGAGCCCACTCCCGCGACCCCTCTAGCTGACGCCAGTATCACATTCCGGCCAGCGGCCCAGTCCCCTGGAAAAGCCGGGACTAGATTTGAAGCCGCGGCCTAGTCGCCATCTGAAGCCGCGGCCTAAATTTCCGGCGGCGGCCACCCCAAAGTCGGAGAGCGGCCCCGCCGGAAGGAGACGCCGCCGGGAGCGGTCCCTACTCTCACGACCGCGGCCCCCCCTCCGGCCGACACCGGACCATATTCCAGCCCCTAAGTAAAAGCGGCCTAGTCCCAGGGTAAAGCCGGGGACTAAATTTTTTACCCGAAGCGCTGCTGTATCCTTCGCCGTCCTGGACTTTGAAGGTGAGATTCTGTAGATCTTGGCTGATGCCACTTCCAACGTCTTCACATGCAGCGCATTAGAGGGGGACTCTCAGTAAAAAGGAGAAGGACGGTGCAGGAACCCTAACTCCATCACCCCTTCAGGGGATGAGGAGAGGGACCGTCCGCCACCTTGCAGCACCGCAGTCTAGCATTGGTGGTGCAGTGGGGGCCGCACGGACTAACTCCTGCCTCTGTACAGCCTAGGGCTTCAATACCCTAGGGTGGTCAGGGCTGAGTCCGGCATTTATGTCCCACGTTGCGGGAGAGGATACGTTGGAGGCTTTACTCCACGTGCTCGCCCGTTGATGGTTTGGGGAGATCGGACCCTTTCAATAGGATCCGTCGCCCCTATCTCATCTTCGTGGGAAAAAAAAAAAATGGTCTGGAAAAAGAACCAGACGTGTGCCTCCATCAGACACTAAGCATTAACTGGGTTTGCCTGCGGCCAGTGCTGAGGTGTATACGGCGGAGGAGGAGCTAACCTTTTTTTTATGTTTACTTAGTGTCAGCCTCCTAGTGGCAGTAGCATACACCCACAGTCCTGTGTCCCCCAATGAGACGAAGGAGAAAAAAGATTCACCATGGCTGATCTACTGTGTATTGTGAAATATCAGATAGCTGGATCATTCTGGCAACCAACACCCTACTCAGTCAGAGATGCCAATCAGATGGGTTTAATTACAGAGGGCGATAAGCGGCTGCCAGCAGCGTCTACTCTCTGGCATGTTGAAATCCAAACCACATCAGGGCAAGTTGAGCCGTCCCCATTTCAAAGATCGTTGACGTTTGCTGCCAATATACTTTGCTCATGAGGCTTGATCCGATCCAACTGTAAAACTCTGATCGGAGAGACCCAAGGTCTATTTGGGCTCTTGTCTCCAGATAGATATACATTTTCCAGTCCCTGTTCACCGTCAGCAAGCAGAGACCATAACTGAGGTGTAAAGCAAAGTAGGGATTTCTACTGAACTTTATTTTATAAGGTTAAAGCAAATTTCTACCAAATAAAAAAAAAAAAAAAATTAAAAGAATTCTAACCCCAGATCTTGTCCCCGTACGATATCGGGTCTCGTGACTTGCCTGTTATTTGTCCGGTCATTAGAAGCACTTCCAGAATTGGAGACATTGGAGCTGATGCTGCTGTTGAGGACGTCCTCAGAGAAGCCCGTGGTGGGGTTCGCGAGACGTAGACTACGCCTCGACATTCTGGGAGAATCAAATACTGGATCCAATTTGTGCAAGTTCTCAAAATCCAGGGCAGCTGAGGAATAGCTGGAGCTAGAAGAGTGAAGCACACGTTACTCCTTATACATGACCTATATGTTGCACATATATGTGAGCCCATTGGGGCTCACAATCTACATTCCCTATCAGTATATCTTTGGTGTTGGAAGAAACCGGAGAACCCGGAGGAAACACACACAAACACAGGGAGAACATACAAACTCTTTGCAGATGTTGTCCTTGGTGGGATTTGAACCCAGGACCCCATAGTTGCAAAGCAACAGTGCTAACCACTGAGCCACCGTGCTGCTGGCTGACCAGATGACTGGACAGTCTAGTGATGAGCGAGTATGCTCGTTGCTCGGGTGGTCTCCGAGTATTTAGAAGTGCTCGGAGATTTAGTTACTGTTGCCACAGCTGCATGATTTGTGGCTGCTTGACAGCCTGAATACACGTGAGAGTTGTCTGTTTGTTAGGGAATCCCCACATGTATTCAGACTGTCAAGCAGCTGCAAATCATGCAGCTGCCGCGACACAATAACTCTCCGAGCGCGCCAAAACACTCGGAGATCACCCGAGCAACGAGCATACTCGCTCATCACTACGTGGACACGTAAAATTCAGATAATACAAAAAGGATTGTAAGAAAAATCGAATTACTGCATATTCTTAGGAGGACACACCACAATACTGAATGACCATGACTTTATATTAGAAAAACATATCAAGACGAGAGATAACGTCGCGCCGAGTTTCCAGGAAACAGACTTTAGCCCGGCTGTTACCAAATGATAAAATATATGACAATGTCCTACAGAATTCTGCAGTAGCAGCGGCTGTGTGCCAGGAGAGAAACATGGCTGCCTTCTTCCATTAAACTGCACCACTTTTCCATGGTCTATTTTTGGTATTGCAGCAGCGTAGACCTATTGATTAGAGGGGACCGAGCCGATACCCGATAGCGCTCATTTCTAGGGGCTGCCATTACTGCAGCCATGTTTTGTAGAGAGGATACAGCTCTTCTAGGAGTTTATGACCATTCTGCACAGGTTGGCTGAGGGTCAGCAGATGGTCATGTAGTATGGTGGTGGTCTAATCAGCAACCCAGAGTGTCCATTAGGGTCTTCATGCAATAATAGGCACTTTTCTCATTATTCAGACACCACAAGGAGATTCCAAGCCCTAACCCGAGCTTGAGAATTGCTCCACACACTATAAGGAGCTCCGATCCGGCCCAGTATGTCCATGTCAGTCAACTGGCTCAAAAACCAGAGCCTGGCTATGGAGTAGGTGATCAAATACTTACTTCATGCGATAAAATGCAAATTATGTAAAAATCATACAGTGTAATTTTCTGTTTTCATTTTTCTTTTCAGTCTCTCACAGTTGAGGTGTACCTACGATAAAAATTCCAGACCTCCCGATTCTTTGTAGGTGGGAAAACTTGCAAAATCGTCAGCGGATCAAATACCTACAGTATTTTCCCCACTGTATTTGCGTGAATCAAGAGTAATAATGAGCATTACATCCTTTATGGTAACCATAAAAAATCATGACCCAAATTTATACACTGTTTCCTACAAGGAGGTCTAAAAAGAATTTAGGTCAGAAAATGTATGCTGAAATTATAATGGGAAGATTATATCTTTCTCTCTCTACAATATCTCTATCTATGCATACTCATGTGTATGAAGGGTTGGACTGGCTTTGCAGCCATTGCCCAATTGTTTGCTCGTGTCTACAGTTCTGGATCTGCAGCAACAAGATAAAAATATTTGCAAGCCGAGTCCAAGTGTAGCAGAGCTATCAGAGATCCTGAGAGGCGTCCAGATCTGCTATCGCGCCCTCTTATAACACTCGAGACACAGCTGAGACATCTCCAAGAAGGGGTAAGGTGAAAAGACCACTGTCTGCCTCAATAAACTGATTATACAGATCCTCTTCACAAAACAAGAGTCATTCACGTTTGCCAACGGGCATGTGTCTTCTAGCAACATGTGGCAAATCCAGAGCCCACACCAGCTGCCAAACAGTGCTGAAGTGTAACAAGCCGGCAGTGTGAAGACGAGTGCGGCCGTCCCTCTCCACACGTCATCACTCAATGGCTGGTGAATAGTGTCCTCGGAGAACGAATACCCCACATCTGCCATCACTCCAGGGGATTACACGTGCCTGACTGTGGATAGGTAAAGGTGACGTCAGCAATCTACTAACAACACTGGATGTGGAAGACTCAAACCCAACTATTCTACGTTATACCCACAAATAACCATTAGTCCACATTCCCATGGCCAAAGGTGTGGATTTTGGAAAATCCTCGGCATCTGGGACTCCTGATTTCCGTGCAATTCGGTCAGTGGATCTGCATTGTAATTTCTGGACATCTAATTGCAACCACGACGAGTGGATTCTGGCAAGACGATGGCGCAGCTTCCACCCCTGAAGGCGTGAACGTGGCCAGATGGGTACAGAGTCACTGCTTCGGATCTGCAAGGTGTGAACGTACCCGAGGATTGGCATCCACCACTTCTTCCTGATGGATCCACTTAAAAATTAAACTTCACATGCACTTCCTAAAGTTTAAGACCATGTTCACACCCCTTCATACAGGCTGTACCTGTTCAATGACCACAGGTGAAGGACGAATAATCCTTATGGGAACGTTTTTCTTTACCAAAGTAGGGCGATAACAAAAGATAAACATGGTCACCCCTTGTTCCAGATCAACTTTAGTCTTTTTAATTTCTTCAAGAAATTACGCCTCGTTGTGTTCCGGCCTAAGGGACTAAGAACTTGGAGGAATAGTCTGGACAGTGCACTACTAATAGGCTGCAGATATAATTTTGGGTCCGGTATTTGCCATAGCTAATGTCCAGGAGGTGAGTAACCTCGACCACGGGACTTCTGTATAACTGCGTGTGATCCAAATAAAAGCAACCGGATTCTGAATCTACTAAACAGGAAATAAAACTCCACGTTCTTCTCAAAACATCAAAACCAGAACATCCCAGGGGGTAATATACACAGCGGACGGACAGCAGAGTAAACATCAAGGACCTGACTGACGTCCATGTAGTAGTACTGCCTTCATTATAAGAAAGTCCTCGGCTCTTCAGCTACTCCACGTGAATTTCGGTTCCATTTATTTGCAATATATTAACCTCACTTCTGGGAGTTTTATATAATCCAGTCAATTCTCAGAGAAAAAGCCAAACGGCAGGCAGGTACAAGCCAAAAAATAGGGGTTAACATCGCTTTAGACAGGACCTTTCATATGGTCAAAAGGAGACCTTCTCTCATTTTATTCTCAATGCTCTCCTCATTTTTCCAATTTCTTTTTCTAAATGCAATGTACAATTCTGGGAGATGTAGACCTTTTTATTTAGCGCCAATTTTTATGGTCGGTACAAAGGAGGCGTGGCTCACAGGATCCTCTGGGGCGTGTCTGTAGGCTGCTCCGCATTATCACCCTGTGTGCCATGCCCCTTGAAAAAAGATCATAAAATTGGAACTCAATTAAAAAAGGTCCATATCTCTGGTATCATATGGTGAATTTAAGAAAAACAAAATTATGCAATACTCAGGGGAGCGGGGAGAGGAATAAAATAAGTGAAAAACTAGATGCTTCTGATCTGGCAACAGCTCCTCTTTAAAGACATTGAGAGAGGAGAAAGGTAGCATTGGGTCTATTGACACCTGACAATGGTGCACACGTCTCGGATGGTATTTGAGAAGGTCACGTCATCTGCCTCGCTCATCTCTCAAGATGGAAGAGAGTGGAGTGACAGGGGCAGATTTCTTGGCACAACGAGAATTGCCAAAGCCAAGTCAATCAGCGTTCATTTAAAGCGAGTCTCCGCAAGAGAAATCTCACTCATACAACATATTGGACGCAGTGAATCCGCACGGTTCAGTGATCACATGCAGATTCACCTGCGTTCAATAGATGGCAATGTTTTGGATGCGCTGCCAGTTCCGGATCGTGGGCACACACCCTAAGAGACATGTCATTTTCACAGCTACCAGGACTAACTCAACACTCCCTTCCATACATCAGTGATAACGTCTGCTGACTTTCTTTGTTACATGCCAGATAACAAAAAAAAAAAAGTTTATAATCTGTCAAAACAAAGACAGAAAAAAACCTTACAAATGAGGAAACCTTTCCCCACAAGTACCGCACATAGTAAACTTGCCTGTTCCGTGTTTATGCCCACATACTATCTCTGGGTGGGGTTACACGGAGCTTCCAAAGCCAAAATACTCAACATCTGACTCATCCGCTGCGGAGACATTGCCTCTGGAGACGTAAAGCCGCTGCCAGGCTACAGCTTGTACCAACAACGGATGCAGCAGGAAACTGACACAACGAGACTCTATACTGAAGGCACAAAGTTCCATGGCACCCCGCTCCCCCCAGATTACAAGTGCATGTGCGCCCCCCAATAATATCTCTTGTAGATGGAAGGGGCAGTGATCCCCAGGCTGGTTCTTCCCTCTTGGGCTATAAAGAGGGAGGTTTTTGAGGAGTTCACAAACTGCAAACTTTTCCAGTGGAAGCCCCTTCAGGAAACTTGTCTTCTTTGGGGAGACTTTGGAGGAGTCTTCATTTTCCGGAAGCGATTTTAAATAATTCTAGAAGCATTTTATTCCCCCTTGAAGTGCTTTAATTGTATAGTGCCGAGTTAGAAGCCTATGGTAAATGCTAAAAGCTGGCAAAAACATTGTGTTAATCTACAAAAATGCCATATGTGTAACCACCTTTAAAAGTGGTTGTCTACTACTCGGACAAACCATTCTCACCATGTTGCCCCCTTATAGAATAACAACAGCTACGCTCCCTTCCGATGCAGGCGCCATTCCAGCAGTGTTGGCACTGGCTCACCCAGGGCTCACTTGACGCGATTATGTCACGTGAGCCCTGCAGTCAATCAACGGCCACTTCACTCTCCCCTCCTTCAGACATGACTGTCCCCCTGAGAGCATCTACAGAAAGTGGTGACCGCTGCCCTCCCATCTCCACACCGGCAATGCATTACACGGCAGCAGCTGTTGTCAATGCCTCACCTTTTCCAGTGCCTGACCAATTATAGCACAGCTTATGCACATTGTCTGGACTGGCTAATCTCGGCCATCCTCTCTCTAAGCACAGGACAACAGATGTCACTCAGAGTTTAAGATGATGAAGCATTAACGCGCTTGAGGGACGAGCGGCGTCTCACCTTAGAGCATAGGTGTACCCAGTGTTCTCGGGAAGACACTGGGGTGGAGCGTACGTGTGAAGATGGGAATAATCCATTCTCAAGGTTTCAGATCATGCTGTAGCAAGTAAAAGGGCATAAAAAAAAATCCTACATTACAGCATTGTATTACACACAGCAATGAGCTGCCATGCATGAACGCCAGGATGCAGATAAGCGTGCACAGCGGTGATCATGGTGGCGGGAGCATGTTGAATGGACCGTCAGGTCTTATAGGTATGGTTATGGTCAGGGTGGGATGACATCGCATGGGTTGTCAATGGGGAGAGGAAAACAAGTCGCTGCTAAACACTGTTATATCCCAATCCTTTTACTTTCAGAGGAAATATGCTGCTGCCAGGGGTGTTCATGCTGCCCTGATTTGGTGTGTGGTCCGAGGGCAGTCTTCAATTCTGCGGCTGGCATCATGGGTGCCTCTCGCACTCAGGGCCTAGTATGTACAAGAGGCGCCCAGGACGCCGGGCGGGAACTGCCAGCTACAGAAGCAAAAAAGTGCCCTGGATGCCATACATGCGAGTCATGGGACCACTCCTAATGTTGAGCATGTCACCCCATTTTGGTGGGGCGGGATTTTAAGCCGATTAATGTATATATTTTCCCAATATATCAGGAAAATAAGGATTGAGCAATTTTGGATTCGACATGCCCAATCTTTTGCTGCGGTGGAAGAATGCCCTCTCCCCGTTGAAAACGCATGCAGGCTCAAGCTAATCTGCGGTGGAGTCGTGGAGAGAAGCAGCCAGGTGAAGGCCAGTTTGACATGTCCGATATTGATAGACTGGGCAGTCCGGACTGGCAATGGGACTCTCGACCTGAGCTCAACGGCCTTGTATATTCCCATGAGGCCACTGATTCAGAGGAGACCCGTTGCCGGTCCGGACATCACGACCCGTGCTCAGAACATGATTGTTGGATGTGTGAAACCGGCCTACTGGATAGGTGATCGTGTTAGATCAATGAGGGAAGGGGAAATTAGAAAGCGATCGTCATTCATAATAACTCGTCACCAGCTCTTCTTTCGACAGCGTGACCGGTGTATGACCAGCTTTGAGGACAATGCATGTTGTAAATGCTTACAGATGACCTAAAAGCAACAGTGCATGCTCCAAAGAGGCCGAGGCAAGTAGTAAACAGGAGCACATTCCTTCTCAAATACACGGTTCTCAGACAAAACAAGAAGCCGGACTACAGCTTAGAGACAGGAAGGATCCCACGAGAAGATAGCGAGTGCTGCCGAGGAGCTGACGACTAAACAATCACTCCAAGGCCTAAAGGGAACACACCCATCCTAACCCAGCCCGAGTCATCACACACCATCCTTCCCCCCAGACTACTGACACTTCATAAGAAAACATCAAACATGGAATGATATTTCATAGATCAGCGTGAAATCCAGGAAAACGTCCCGTGTGTATCCAGAGCGGTCAGACCTGCAGACACGGTGCAACGCCGCCACGAGGAGTCCGGCATACAGCAAGGAAAATGCACCTCTACATTATCCTGGCTCGTCCGAGGGGCCACATAGCATTTAAGTAATATTAATAGTCTAAGAAGAACACAGTTGTCATTATCTAAATATACAAGTTATTCAGACGAGCTGGAAAGTCGTCGGGGCAGGCCAACCATCGTATGCAAGACATTTTCACTAGTGATGAGTGAACGTGCTGGGATAAGGTGTTATCTGAGCATGCTCGGGTGCTAAGTGTCTTCGCTGTGCTCGAACAATATGTTTGAGTCCCCGCAGCTGCATGTCTCAACAGCCAGAACACATGCAGGGGTTGCCTGTTTGTTAGGCAATCCCTACGGCTGTCGAACAGCCGCGAGACATGCAGCCGCAGGGACTCGAACATAGTATTCGAGCACGCCGAAGACACTCTTACCATCCGAGCACGTTCGCTCGTCATCAATATTCATTCTTCCTTTTTTTAGGTGTCATTCTGGCAGGATCTTGCTGATCACAATGCAGCTCCATTCACTTGCACTATGCTGCAATGTATTGAGTGGTCTTTGCCCATGTAGCAGGTGTCAAAATAATAAAAAAAAAAAAACACTGAATGCATGAATAAGAAGTCTTTCAAAAGTTTACCCCCCACCCCACTAGTGGACCTGCCTTATTGGACAAAGTGTGAGTCCGTCAGCAATTCTCTGCTTTGCAATATCACAAGGTGGTCTTACAAAAGGAACTGGGAATTTCAAACTGGTCTTCAAACATATTTTCCACCCAAGACACAACGGGGTCACAAGACCCCACTAGGTGTTTGATCCACTTCATATGTAGGACGTTTCTCATGTATTCATACAAAAGCCATGAGGAAATAAGAAGTGACATGTTCTGCACCCTGACGCATCAGAGTCATTCTCCCAGAGACGCGCTGCGATGGGGCACCGCGTACCAGCACAAAGTGTACAGACTGGGCGCCACTGGAAAGCCTTTGTGCCCCTGGCTTTACTATCAGTATGGACCCCAAAAAAGGCGATTATGATCACAGTTTAATCACCATCAGAGAATTGGGAAGGTGAACACTGGAACGTTGTTCCTCTCGCAGCAAAGCAGAGGAGATCTTAAATCACGTGCTACAAGTAAAAAACTGCAAGAAAAATTATCTGCAC
The DNA here is from genome assembly GCA_033576555.1 of Oophaga sylvatica. Classification (NCBI taxonomy): domain Eukaryota; kingdom Metazoa; phylum Chordata; class Amphibia; order Anura; family Dendrobatidae; genus Oophaga; species Oophaga sylvatica. The sequence goes on from JARQOD010000007.1 coordinate 121,116,003, forward strand.
TGATGATACTAAAATTTGTGGCATCATATTCATCAATGGTTAAAATTGCAAAGTGATTTAAAAAAACAAAAAAAAAATCATTGTGTTTTATAGACTAGCTCCAAGCAAAAAAAATTTAAAAGTTTAAAGCTTATGTGCCCATTATCAGTAAACGCTGTGGGCTGGACGCTGCCTACTTGTGCAGCATCAAACCCGCAGCGGCCAGATGTTACAGCACAGTGGATGGGATTGCTAGAAACCCCATGCCCATTATGCGTGCATAGTCACTCGAGCCTCACCTGCGGCGCGTCTTTCCAGACCGCAGCATGTCAATTTCCCAGCATGCAGGGAAGCAGGGGTCCGCTGTGCTCCTGAAGACAGAAGATGAGCACTCGCCTTTAGGCTGGTGCTACAACCAGTGTGAACATAGCCCGAATGTCATTTTATGTAGCAAACGTTCACACTACGCCAAATCACAGCAAAACTTGCAGCTTTTGGTACATTTTTGCAGGTAACACCGCTCTACCTGAACATGCCCCACTTGCAGAGATTGATACGATCAACCATTTTCAGTCTGCTGAATCGTTCCATGTGATTTCACAATATAATATACAAGATATCTGGTGTAAACAAACTTTAAAAATGGCACAAAACTTTTGTGCAACTCGTAATTGCACAAACATTTTGCGACTGCTGGCAGTATTATGGAGGGGACGTACCGCAAGATGATGGTACTCCAGTCCATGACTGGAGTACGCTTTCAACGCTGGAGCATGCTAGCTGACAGATGTGCCAAAGTCATTAACATTTATAATACAATTTTTTCATTATATGTTATAAATAAATTGCAAGTGAATTTGGTGCATCTTCTTGGATCAAGACTGATGCACAAAAACAGATATGACCCTGCCCCATGGGGTGTAGGAGGCAGACACATGTTGAGTTTTGTCTCCTTCACGGGTAATGGTTGGTCAGATGCATCTTGCTCCAACAAGGCGCTCAGGGGGTTGTGCATTCGAGATATTTGTCACTCTGCTCGGATGATCAGCGGGCATCGTTTGGGGCAGATTTAGCGACACTGATCAAGAGCAAAACTGCGTGTGTGTACGAGCGCCTACATTTGTGTATATTTATTACATACACATATGCAGAATCTGGGCCCCACCAGCTGCCGGAAGCCATTACTATCTGCGGTGACACAGACCGCTCGCCTCTCATGGTGAAGGTCACACGGACTCAGTCTTCCTATAATTTGTAGCAGCAGAGTTTTCTTCTATGGAATGACATTTCTCCGTGTGCCATCAATGAATCCTGAGCATCCTGCAGGACTAGATGGTGCGGCCAAGCAGCGCTGAAACCGTTAATAATGGGGCAGCAGGTTACAAAACTAGGCTGACAGCAAGAGCAACTGTTCCCAGCTGGGGGTCCGCTGAGTGAAAACAGCAATCCCCCCTCCTACAAGACAATCCCAAGTGCAGTGACATCTGCCGGGACAGTTTACAGAGCACTATGGCGACACATGTTCAGGATACAAGGACCTCATTATACAGCACCACACACAGCTGTGTCTGGCAGTAGGAGCCGCCTGCTCCTCCGCTATTAACCCCTGAGCATCCCAGACACACCTGTAGGAGAGCAGCGGCAGGGTTGGGTACTCCGGTGGCAGGGTGGGTACTCCGGCAGGTGTGTCTGAGTCACGTGCTGCATTGCATTTCTTTTGATTTAAGCTCATGTTTTATAGAGCCGCATAAAAAATAAAATTTAAAAAAAAAAAAAAAATGCTCCTTGTTTTATACGGATAGTCGTGCGATTCAAAAGTTTAAAAACTTCAGAAAACAAGGATTCCATATAGGTTTACGTATCTGGATTTTTCCCAGAGTAAGGCAAAATGCTGTGAATTTGTGAAAAATCATGCAAAAATGCACAATATAATGGGACCACAGCCTAAAAAAAAAATATATATATATATATATATATATATA
>JARQOD010000007.1:121118063-121210290 GCA_033576555.1 Oophaga sylvatica
TTTTTTTTACCTTGAACCGAGTGATCGCTAAAAATAGCAAAGACGTCCCATTTTGATCCAAGGGTCGGATCAAAATTGACATTGCAAGTCAATGTGATGTCATCCAAGTGCGCTCTGATTTTTCAAGGAAGGTCAAAATGGGCCGACCGCTCCTGTATTTTGTCTAAGTGGGCACTGCCAGACATCTCTGGCAGCAGCTTATTTCTGGGAAAACTAAAGAATGGGCAGTCCAAAAATCTGACATTCCAGATCCTTATCTCCGACAATAAATTGCCCGTGGCTCCCGTACACAGAATATTGGCCGACCCATAGATATCGGCAGGCGCGGCCGACATTCGTTGAATGTATATGAGGGCCTTTAGGCTTAAGAAAAAATTAGAAACACAAATATTTGATTTTACAGGGAGGTGTTCGTGCACCCTACATGAAGAGATATAAGCAATATAAGGGTTTTCTGCTAACCTGAATAAATACGGTAATACTCTAGAATTTTCTTCCATCGTTCACGGTTCTTGGCCAATGAGTCGTTTTCGAGCGCCGGAGATGTGACCAGCAAAATTTTCACCGTCATTTGTTTATATTTTTAGTTTTCAGGAATCTACTGTGAAACCTGTTTAGCGACTGTGCAAGGTGCGTACTCTCATCACCCGCCTCACGTACCACCGTTTATGGCCAGGCGCTAATCACATGGTGTTTTATGGGCTTCGTTGACATGTCTTTCAGAGCTGAAGAAAGCAGTCAAGGTGCACGCCGCAGAGCGTAGTAGGACAAAGATCAGAGGCGAAATGCTCGAGGTGTGCGAGAGTCTCACGTTTGAAGAAAAGTATTTAGCCGAGGCTAGGACCGGTTGTAAACATTTGCTAGGTAGGTGTTCATTACGGGCAGAACAAGTGCATTAAAGCAGTAGGAACGGCAGGTAAAAGTGCAGAGGCCACAGAAGAAACCGCGAGTAACCAGTTTTATGAATCCATGTGAATGTAGACGCAAGACAAATGTAGTAACTGTTACTGGGTGTATTAAAGAAAACCCTAAAAGAACTACTGATCTAGCACCAGTACTCCACAGCTCCTTTTTTCCAGTTAAAGGGGCCCTAAGCTACAAATTTGCTGACACTCTATATGACTGCAGTCTTGTGAATTCCCACATCGTGCGTGAGGTTTCTCTGGTGCCAGGAGCGGCCGGTCTTTGACCGCAGGTTTGTGATTTGCATAATTCCAGCCACATTCCGACTAGACTGTATCCAGTCTCACACAGTACACTTACATCAGCGAGGCCGGATACAGTCTAGTCGGCATGTGACCACAATTATGCAAATCACACTCTCGGCAACAGCAAAAGTGAATCCTCACAGCGTGCAGAGCGACCGATGTGAGGATTCACAAGGCTGCAGTCACGTGGGGGACTGCAGACTTCCAACTTGAGACTGAACAACCCCTTTAAGAATGGCGTGACAGGGCGAATGCTGGCAAATGACATTGCTAGTTGTGCCCACCTAATACAGTCACTTAATTTAAATAAAAAAAAGGCACATTTTTAGCATATTTTTGGATAAAAAAAACTTTTTCAGTAGGGTTTAATAAATATATTAGACTGTTTGGCTTCTGCAGGCTTTATGTATCATAGTACATAGATTCATTGATAACTTATTCTGCAGGCTGACCATAGGGTCTGTAACCTGATCTTCTATATCTACATATTTTCCCTTCTCATCACTAAGCCTCTCTTATGGTGTGCCTACAACAGATGTGTATGAGGATAAATTTGAAGAAACTTTCCTAAAAGAAAAGGAACATGCTTTTGAAGCCAATTTATGTTACCTTCATACCAGAGCATGCATCGGGGTGAAAAGAAACTCCTTTCAGGCAAGTGAAACCTCACTGACTACAGACATTGATATTCGATAATCCTCAGCCCTTTAGAGAGAGTGTGTCAACACAAAATGACTGTTCAAACCAAGCACAGGCTCTTGGTTCACCATCGGGATTGCCTAACAGTTCAGTGCACCTTCCTACCTATTTGGTTTCCATCTCTCCTCTGCTTCCTGGCAACGAAGCGAGAGGAGGGTAGAAATCATTGCAAAATAAGCAGGTGGGAAGATGCACTGAACTGTTCCAGCAGGCCAAGCGTGTACTAAGCATATGTGCTTGGTTTGAACAGTCAATATTTTTGGCAGACAAGTTCCCTTTTATTTCATAAGTCAGTCAGAGATGTTACGGGTCATGGCTCACTTTTAGATATAATCTACAACATATCGTAAATAACTTTGCATTCACCTGTAAATGTCGTATCTTATATTCTCATCTAGGACTGGAATCAGGTTTTGCTGTCTGTCTTGCAGAGAGACTTCCAACTCCTAGTGTTATATACCAATAATGTGATCTAAAATGTTTTTAGAATTGGATTTAATCAAACTTTTTTCTTCTGCAGCTTCCATGCATTACAGTACACTGCAAGCGGCTCAATGCTCTTCAGTGTCAATCCTGACAGCTGGATCCCTGCTAGCTCAGTCTCTTTTTCCTCTTCGGTATGCCTATCTAAACTCAAATCTAAGAAAATTAACCAAACTCGTATTAAGGCCCCGTCTCACTTAGCGAGATCGCTGCTAAACAGCGATCTCGCTATGTCTGACACGTACCAGCGATCAGGCCCCTGCTGTGAATCGCTGGTCGTGTCAGAAATGCCAGGACTTTTTTTTTTGATCACTGGTCTCCCGCTGGCCAGCACGCATCGCTGCGTGTGACAGGCAGGAGACCAGCGATCAGCTGGTAACCAAGGTAAACATCGGGTTTCCAGGCGCGGGGCTGTGCCTGGAAACCCGACGTGTACCTTGGTTACCAGCTCCCTGCATCAGTGCGCTGGTATCCAACGTACACTGCGGGTAACTAGGCGACGTTACCCGCAGTGTCGCTGTGCTGATCGCTGCCTGTTTGGCAGCTCAGCAGCGATCATGTAGCGACACACCAGCGATCCTGATTGTTGTCGGGATCGCTGGTGTGTCGCTATGTGAGACGGGGCCCTTAGAAGTGATATTACCATTCAGGAGAGGTGAGGGGGTCTATCGACAACGAGCTGTCAGGACTGGCGCTCAATGGAATCGAGCAGCCTGCAGTGTCATGTAATACATGCAAGCTGCAAAACAAATAATCAGTTGGTGGATGAGGAATCCAGTAGGGAAGAGTGCCTAAAACTGTAAGTATGGAGCAAATGCATATGACTATACAGTGGGGACATGTATGCTATGCAACACACTACGGAATATGTTTTAATAATTTCAGCACAGTTCAATAATATGCCATATAAGTGCCGGGTCATGTTGGAAATGAAGGCCTCTATAAAAATTAGGCCGGTGTTACATTTGCGTGTGGATTGCGAGAAACTCGCATCAACACCTGGCACTCGGGACCTCAGTGTGCGGCTCTATAGAAATACATGCAGCCGCAGGCTCCGGTCCGAGTGCCGGGTATTGATGCGCGAGTTTCTCGCATCACGCTCGCAAGTGTGACACCGGCCGTAGAGTCAAGATGGCCGAACCTGCACATTTCAGCAGGATTGACTGACCATATTATGTGTACTGAGGCCTCCCACTTCACTCGTCAATTGATGTTGGAGGTTATAAGGGTTGGGATATTTAATTTTAACCCCTGATCCTTTTGTTTTGCACCGCTCCAGAGGCATCGGGCAGCAATTACTTACATTTTCCAATTGAGGACACATGAACTCCCTAATTAAGGAGTGCAATGCAGATGTAAACATGTCAAGGGCAGCACAACCGCATTCACTAAATAGGACAAGTGCACGATGGCGGCTGATGGTTCACAGACACACTACGTAGGGACCCTTACTTTCTGATGCCGGTGTGAATGATGCCATGATATGAGTTTCGCTAAATTGATAGCGTCTGCCTGCACAATGTCGATGGAATCCAAGCAGTTCCCAGTAGAATTAAAGGGGGTTTTCAGGACTCAAAAGGGGATAACGTCTCCCATATTAAATAACGTGATTTATCCTGTTTCCACTTCTGACCGTACCCGTTTACACAAGTGAATGTACTGCTGACAATGAGATCATTTTTTAGGGCACTGCAGAAGATGCGATCAACGCCATATAAGCAAATGATCGCCGATCGCTCTATCGTTGGCCTTTTTACACAGTTTCATCAAACTCTCCATTGCGTGATAGCAGCACATAGAAAAAGCCATATAGTATGACAGAAGGGCTAATTAGCAGCAATCACTATCAGTAATCTGTAAAGACAACAGAAAGTGATAGGATTAGCCATCTCTACTGACTGTGACGTCTCTATGTAATCCCATCTTTCTCAGCTTTCAGTTCCAGTTTGCTTAAAATATATATGATTAAAACCTAATAAGTGGAATTGCCTTCACCGTTGTGGCAGCATGGGAGATGCTGATCACTATCGTGCGTCTCACCCCCATAAATATCTTAAGGCCCCCCATACACGTTGATGGCTGAACCAGCCAATCTAGGCAGGTTCGGCCAACAATCTGTTCTATATGGGCATCTTCCAGACGCCAGTATAATTGAAGCTCTCACAGCCGGGTCAGGGTGACGTCAGCAGCGTGATCAGGTCATGTGATCATTCTGCTGATGTCACAGGCGCATACAACGGTGTTAAGGGGGTGATAGGGAGAAATTAAATTTGACAGTTTGGGGAATGAGGGATGGGTGCGGACACAATATGGTGAGTGGGGGGTTGGGTGCGGACACAATATGGTGAGTGGAGGATGGGTGTGGACACAATATGGTGGGTGGGGGAATGGGTGTGGACACAGTATGAAGAGCGAGGAGAAGAATGTATACGGATAGTATAGGGAGTGAGGGTGATTGGATGGGTGCAAAAAAAGTACGGTGAATCGGGGGGGCAGATGTGTGAGGAGACAGTATGAAGAGCAAGGGGGGTAAATGGTAGACAGCCATCAATCATGCAGCAGCGGGGACTCAAACATATTTTTCAAGCTCGCCGAAGACGCTCAGTTAGCACCCAAGCATGCTCAGATATCACCTTATCCGAGCACATTCGCTCGTCACTAGTACCTACGCATTACACTTATATCAACATGTGTTCCAGCTCACTTCTTTGGCATCCCTTAATACATGTAGAACATGTGTCCTAAATCTGGATGGTGTTATTCAGCGCCTTATACTTCCACATCAGGAGAGGAGAGACATCGCAGAGGTGTCACCTGCTGGTTGTTTGCCAGGTATCAGGCATGTATCCTACATTAACAAAACAGGTGCACGGTACTTTCAGACTTTGCAGGAGAGATGGCAAATGCCCGACAAATTCCACGTCAGTAGCAGCTCCTCACCTATGTGGAAGAGGAGCTGTTCTTCCTGTCAAATATGATGAAGGAAGCCTGCAAGGCAGTTGTGCACATAGCCTTAGACTATGCTCATGGATTAATTACCAGTGTGAAGGACAGATCTATAGTGCAGTACCCATATCCTGCTATAGGATCATTGTGCCACTGTGTATCTGCAATTTTATACAGAGAGGGACGGAAACATCTTAGAACGTTCATTCAAAATAAGAGGATTTCTGGGGACCTCTATATAATGGGAGAACCTAAGATAAAACAGTTTTTTTTTTTTTTGTCATTTCAGGAACAGAAGCAGAAATATGATGATGGGATAATTGAGGAGTTTATCAAAAATCATGGAGACCAAGTCTGTCATGCCAAGCCAATGGCCGCAGATGGTAGCGGAAATCTCAAAAACACAAGGGATGAACTTTAAAGAATATTCAAAAGCTTATGGTCTATCAACTTACAACAAAAAGGAAAAAATGGACCGTACGACTCGTAATCGACCTATCCCTAACCCTTTCCTAACTATACACTACTACTTTTTAGGGTGAAAAACTGACATTTTAAGAGCTTGGATCCAATCGCGGCTGTTTGTTACATGCAGATGCTGGCTGTGGGTATGGTGCAGGCCCGGCTGCTGAGCCTACGCCAGAAACCTGCCCCTGGTGTGTGACGTACATATACAGCACTTGAGGAAGGCGTTAAAGGGCCAATACTGACCCCTAGGATTGCTAATGCTCATCAATGCGTGGCGAAAAAAAAGGTTGCAAAAAATTTGGCCACTTTTGGCCTTTTCTTACCAGTTTTGGCCAGCTCTAACAAAATAGACAAATCTGGGACGGGGATATAGGAAATCGTTGGCCTTGATGAACCGGCGCCTCGTTATCTACTGATACGCCATCGATCTACATTACTATATAATCCATTTCAGTCTTTTCGAATATTTCAGAAATTTGACAATCCTGCTGTGCTTACACGACATTAAGTTAAAGCAGATGTGGTCTCGAGGAACCCAATTCTTCGTGTTACTATTTAATGAGTCTCTTCGCATTGCAATAAATGGATTTTACTCTCGTATGCGCTCTATGTTTCAACTACACTAAAAAAGGAGCGGTTACCCCATTATATGACGTGAACAAAGGTATCGCTTTTTTTTTTTTTTCATCTTAAAGGTATACACCGGTCTCTGACAGCACAAGGGCGGTGTGTACTTCACCACTTGTATGGTTTAAAGGGAACATGAAAACACAAAAAAAGCACAGTAAAACAAAAAAATACTCTGTTGCAAAAAAAATATAACAGTAAACAGCAAGTGCCAATAAAAAGATGGAAAAACACAGAGTATTTGGTTAATACATTTTGCACATTGGACACTACCTTTCTGAATCTGCTCACACAGGTATTATACATATGACCAGGTTTTTAAATACATCAGATAGGGACTACATACATTAGTCAGGGACTGCTCTAATACGGGTATACCTTGACGTTTGGTAGAGCGGCTTAATATACATTTCTTGCAAAAACTTATTAACCAAATACCCTGTGTTTTTCCATCTTTTTATTGGCACTTGCTGTTTACTGTTATATTTTTTTGCAACAGAGTATTTTTGGTTTTACTGTGCTTTTTTGTTTTCAGTCTTTGTGAGCAATGTCTCTACAGGCTTGTTCACTGTGTGCATGGCTCATGTGTTTCTGTTTTTCTGTTTTTAAAGACACTTTCCACCCTCCTAACTCAACATCAATGCTTTATACTGGGTACAGTAGAGTTAATAAGTTGTCCCTCTACGCTGTAGCCACAGGGACCATGGACGGGTCCTACAAAAAGCTGTATAGGGAAGAAAGATGTCATTACAGGTGAAAACACTTTCAAACAACTTGTTTAGAGCTTAAAGAATATAGACATCTTTGGGGACTTTTTTTTTTTTTAACGCACTAATTTTGTATTAAAAAAATAAAAAATGTTGCAGTTGGTTTTCACATAAAATGTTGCACCATCTGTCTATTACATGCTGCTTATTCCCTGCGCACTGCTGGCTGCAGAATGAGTTAACGGAGACTCTAGAAGTGAGCGCATTTTGAAAGACAGTTTGCAAACTCTTATCTGTCTTTTTCTGAACACCTGCCATGACGATTTACAACCACATCAAATGTTGAGCTGAATTTACGGGGGTCTTAATGATCAGCTGAGAAGAGTTCAGAAGAAAGATAAAATAATTACAAACTGTCCTTACGAATGAGCTCACTGATAGATTCTCAGTTAACACATTCAGCAGCCAGCAACGTGCATAGAAAACAAGAGGGGTTTTAAAAACCAAATTGTGCAACATTTTTTTAATGAAACCCAATTGCAAATTGTTTAGTAAAACAAAATGCATAGATTTAAAGTGATTTTCTACTTTAAGAAAAGTGGCCCCAGAGGATTGCAAACTTGTAAAGCAACATGCTCAGATAGTGGTCACCTTCCCCGACTCTCTGGTTCTGTTCCTAACTCCAACCTCCAAAAGGTGACAGCGCTGCTGCAGCATGTCAATCACGTAGTGGAGGGTGGAGTTAGGCATAAGGCTGACAATGGAGCAGAGGCGGTGGAAGTGCTCTATCTCGGCCAGAGCACTTCCAGACTCATTTGCATTTCACTTCTAATGTCAATTTCTTTGCAAAAGAACATCACTTTGTTTACTGGGATTACTTGTGTTCTTATACCCACACACAGGTAATCAGTCCATGCTCTCAAAAGGTGTCCACGTCCTTTAAATGAACATTTTGGATCTGGCATACCACTGACCCTTTTGCTTGCAATCTATGGCTAATAAAAAAAAGAAATAAAAAAAAAAAAAAAGCAAAAAAAAAGCGTTGAAAAGGAAAAATCCAGAGGATGCAATACGGATTTAAATCTGTATATAAAACCAAAAATAAATGTAAGATTACTCCACAATACGAGACTGCACCGATTTATCGGCTCCATCTCCATAATAAAGTGGCCTATATTATGGTGACAGGAGTAATGCTGGAGTTCGGGGACTCGTGGGTGCCGGACTACACATTTGTCTGACCGGTGCTAATCCAGAACACGCGAGACCTTATCCATCAGATGGAGAATATTACAATCATTGACATAGTGCAGTGAGCACCATTCATTTATATTGATCAGATGTATTCTGTTGCTTTTTTTTTATATTGTTTGTGCAATTATTTTTTTTAAATGTAGCTCCCCCAAACCTACCAAGGCTCTCACCTGTTGAAACCGGGAGATCCACCCTGCACTAAGTTAGTCGCAAGCACATGGGGTACTGTTGGAGATTATCCGTACCACTGCATAGCCGTGCAGTGCCTGTGCTGCCACCTGCTGGCTATGATGCATATCTCATGAAAACTTGTTAGCTTCAGGAGCTCTCAGCAGCCTCTGCAGACTAAAAAAAAAGGAAGCAATTTAAAAAAAAGGAATATGTCAACCTAACTTTAGTGTCCTTTAGTGAAAGGACATGAGCCGAGGCACTGGTGACCGTGCAGCCAGAGATCTCTTGAAAATAACTGAAAGGCAGAAGGAATAAAAATGCAAAACCAACAGGAAGATTTAATAGTGAAAGGAAACCTGTCCCATCATTCTGCCCTACTAAACTGCCCTTCATTGCCCTATAGGGTATCAGTCGGATCCTCAACATTTTTCTGTAAGCTGAACACCTCAGACCTTTAATCTTATGTCCCCTATGTAAAACCTTGGCCTCCAGTAATGTGGGCGACTCGGTATAATTAGCTCAGTCGCGATCCTCTGCCCAATAATGATGCCCATCGCAGCTTAATTGATGGCCTGGACTCCCTGAATGTCACAGCCTTCCTCCACGGATATCCTGACCCCGACTCCCTGGGCATGCACATTGATAGCTGGGTGTGCGACTTCTGGAGTAAACACAGATTGAAAGATAAGCTATCAATGTACGCTAAGCTTCAACGCTAGTAAGAAGTGTGCGGGCGCGGGATTCCCTTGGAGAGCAGAGAGACTTTGGGGTCATCCAGGCCATCAATCATACTGTGATAAGTATCACTATAGGGTGGAAAAGCGTGACCGAGAAAATATCCAGTGCCACCCACATGACTACACGCCAGGGATTTACTAAAGTTTAAAAGTATTTTTTTTTTGTTATATGCAAATGGCCTCTTCAGAGAGGAAGAGGACAGGAACACTACGCCAGTTATTGGAAGCAGCAATTCTAAAAGTCCCTTTAACGAGCCTTGCCATGTGACTTAGGATAAGAAAACGAACCAGAATCTCAATTTGCAGAATCGTGTTTCAGCGTGTTGTCCCTCCTCAGTGCAGTGCAGGAGATCAGATTTGGCAGTTTCTCCTTGTGGAGATTGATATGCCAGTGTAAGGAGACTTATAGGCCATGCAATGCTCCTCTGGAAAATTAAATATGCAAATTGCCTCTTCAAAAAGGAAGATTTACTTGTATACTTTACAGAAACATGTTAGGAACGCACATTACATGATCTGTAGTCATCGAGGGCAGTTTAGTAAAATAAATACATATGTAAATGAATATTCTTGACGCATAAAACAGATCACACTGGTTCAATTACGTCGATGCTTTGTCTCGAATCATCTGGATGTGTTGGAGGAGTTGATCACAATAGACGGGGGTCCGGTGTTTGTGCTTCACGGCTTCGATCTCTTGCACCAACACCGATGGGTCGGTGACACTCGCTTCCTTCAAAACGTCTGCAAGACAGAGGTCAAATACACACGGATCTATTAGTGGGCATGTGAGTTCTATTATTCCCCGCAAGAGTCAAAAAAAAAAAATTAAATAACTACGATCTGTGATTTTATTGGTCAAAATCATATTAAAAAAGGGACGGTCACGTATCCCAAGCCTCAAAGTAAAGCGTGTATTCCTGGAAGCTGATCACTCCATGACTGCTCGTCGATAAATCACCACGGCAAGGCTGCGATCGTTAGGATTTTACCTTTGATAGGTTGCTGCCACCTGGAGGCGCTTCACTGTTACTACGTGCAGTTAGACCAGTAGGGACAATGTAAAAAGGCAAGAAATAGGAGCAATAATGAAGGTGAATTAATTTGTAAAAAAAAAAATTTGTGCAAACCTGCAATGCTAAAATCTCCAGAAAGTCATGAGAATAGTGAGCTGATCCCCTGCCAGTGATGAAGCTTCTCGCAGAGCTCCGGATAACGCATCATAGTCATCAGTCGGCACTGAGCAGGTTAACGGAGACTATTACGTGACATGTCGTAGTTGCCATGATCAATTGAGTGTATCTGACAAGCTGCCCAGATGATAGGTCTATTTTTCCCCCTTATGCCACCGTGATTTATGGATGTAAAGGACTCTGAGAAGGTCCATACATCATCCCCTGGCAGCGCAGACAGGCAGCAATTTGTACAACAGATTAACATGAACCTGTCATCCGGCATAAAACTCGCCCATGTCTATCAGACACCGAATGGCCGTGCTGAGAAACAGAAAAGAAACCGGAGCCAAATACATGATCTCTGCAAAGAGAAAATGATGCGACTATGGGGGCGACATACAATAGAGGAACTGACGGGAGGCGATCCCAACAAAGCACTGGCGCCAACCTAACCAAAGCTTGGCATTTTCTGCTGCGCCCTCGTCGAGGGACAGGGTGCCATTTACTAGCTGCAAAAAATCTGCATCATGTTCGGTCTATACCAGCGTTCTCCGACTCCTCTCCCCTCCAGCAGACACTGCCTCTATGTCTCCATGTCCCTTTTACAAGGTAGTGCTGTAATTACTGTCAGATAAACATTCTGCTGCCCAGTTTCTGTAAAAAGGAAGGGGGAGTCACGGAGCAGTGACATCAGATAGATACCAGAAACGTGGCCACGTGGCTCCATGTGAGACTGGCTTACAGGGCACCTCGGCTACAGACATGCCACCTGTACCATGTCCTATCCGTAGGATCCCGCATCTCTGATGAGACACTAGACTCACCTAGTACTGCAGCCTGGAGAGTGGAATCTGTGTCATCCAGATGCACGAGGAGACAGCGAAACAGGAATTCAAGATGGCCCCGATTTGTCGTCCTTTCGTACCGGTCATCAATGACTTTGAACCATAGATTCAGGGTTTTGGCAGCGGTGATCCGCACGTCATCTGAAGCATCATCCAGACGCTTTACAATGTCTGTAAAAGACACAAGTGACACATGATGGATCACCGGGTGGTGCCCTACTTTGCAAGTCAATGTCACCTCCTCAAGACATAATAGAAAACAAAGATGAGCGATAACTTGCTGATTAGGAGGTGTCTCACTGCTGGGACCTGCACCGATTGGGGAACTTATCCTTTACAAGGCAGCAAGGCAGGGAAGACGCATGAATGACGCCCCATTCATTCTCTATGGGGCTGCATGCAAAAGCCGGGCACCGCGCTTCGCAGCCCCAGTGGTGCGGGACCTGCTTCGCAGCCCCAGTGGTGCGGGCACCGCGCTTCGCAGCCCCAGTGGTGCATGCATTGCGCTTCGCAGCCCGAGCGGTGCGGGCATTGCGCTTCCCAGTCCCAGCGGTGCGGGCATTGCGCTTCCAGTCCCAGCGGTGCGGGCATTGCGCTTCACAGCCCCAGCCCGGTGCGGGCATTGCGCTTCACAGCCCCAGCGGTGCGGGCATTGCGCTTCACAGCCCCAGCGTGCGGGCATTGAGCTTCACAGTCCCAGCGGTACGGGTATTGCGCTTCACAGTCCCAGCGGTACGGGCATTGCGCTTCACAGTCCCAGCGGTACGGGCATTGCGCTTCACAGTCCCAGCGGTACGGGCATTGCGCTTCACAGTCCCAGCGGTACGGGCATTGCGCTTCACAGTCCCAGCGGTACGGGCATTGCGCTTCACAGTCCCAGCGGTACGGGCATTGCGCTTCACAGTCTCAGCGGTACGAGCACTGCGCTTCACAGTCCCAGTGGTACTGGCATTGCGCTTCACAGTCCCAGTGGTACTGGCATTGCGCTTCCCAGTCCCAGTGGTACTGGCATTGCGCTTCACAATCCCAGTGGTACTGGCATTGCGCTTCACAGTCCCAGTGGTACGGGCATTGCGCTTCACAGTCCCGTGGTACGGGCATTGCGCTTCACAGTCCCAGTGGTACGGGCATTGCGCTTCACATCCAGTGTACGGCATTGCCTTCACAGTCCCAGTGGTACACGGGCATTGCGCTTCACAGTCCCAGTGGTACGGGCATTGCGCTTCACAGTCCCATGGTACGATGCGTTCACGCAGTGGACTTGCGCTTCACACCAGTGGTACGGGCATTGCCTTACGTCGTGGTACGGGCATTGCGCTTCACAGTCCCAGTGGTACTGGCAATGCGCTGTCCCAGTGGTACGGGTATTGCGCTTCCCAGTCCCAGTGGTATTGGCATTGCGCTTCACAGTCCCAGTGGTACGGGCATTGCGCTTCACAGTCCCAGTGGTACGGGCATGCGCTTCATAGTCCCAGTGGAGTACGGGTATATTGCGCTTCCCAGTCCCAGTGGTATTGGCATTGCGCTTCACAGTCCCAGTGGTACGGGCATTGCGCTTCACAGTCCCAGTGGTACGGGCATTGCGCTTCACAGTCCCAGTGGTACGGGCATTGCGCTTCGCAGTCCCAGTGGTACGGGCACTACACTTTGCAGTCCCAGTGGTACGGCACTGCACTTCGCAGTCCCAGTGGTACGGGCATTGCGCTTCGCAGTCCCAGTGGCGCGGGCACTGCCACTACATTGACATTGTCGATCGGTGCACGTCCCAATGGTCGGACACTCACATATCAGTTATCACCTAGCCTTGGATACGAGATAACGTGTTTTCTCAGGAGAATCACTAACTTTAAAAGGTAATCTGTCAGTCGATGCCAACCCTAAACTCATAACGCTGGTGAACAGGTCAAAGGGAACACAATACAAAAATCTCCATTTTTGCTGCAGTAAAGCAAGCATGCCTGAGGGAATTAGAGTGCATGCGGTCATGCACCATATCCTAATGAATTGTTAAGAATCCGATGGATGTTCATTCAGTCAAGTGCACTGGGTTATCAGGGACATAAATTCCCCCCACTGTTGATTAAGTCTCTAGCCTAACTGACCATCCCTCCAAAAGACATCTCCCATCAGGAGCACAAGGGGATGGGTGCTTGGTAGGGGATGGCCGTGATATTCCAAAGCTGAAAAAGACGGATTTTGGTAAGAACTTACCTGTAAAATCCTTTTCAGCGAAGGAAGGAAAGGAGACACACTAGTTCATAACTAGTGGGTAGGCGGAGCCCAGATAGGATTGACACCTCAGATTAAAAAGTGATGACCGGCCCCTCCAGCTCGGGCTCCTCCTACTCAGCTCTTCAGTCGTACCCAAGCTTAAGGAAGAACAATATCACCAGCGAAGCAACATAACCCCTTCTGAAGAACTTCAGAGAAAAAATATAAGAGTACAGGTTATGCATGCATTTGTCAAAAAATCACACAGTTCCAGGTACTACTCACTGAACCTGACTACTGCGATAAGCTGGCAATGCTGGAACAGAGCCGTAGCGCGTCGACCTCAGTCCAGATAATCGCTATCAGAGAAGGGTCACGCTGCATCTGTAAATACAACAACACACTTCTGCCATTGGAGGGAGCTGTGTCTCCTTTCCTTCCTTCGCTGAAAAGGATTTTACAGGTAAGTTCTTACCAAAATCCGTCTTTCAGCAGCAGGTGGAAAGAAAGGAGACACACTAGTTCATAACTAGTGGGACGTCCCAAAGCAGTCCAAAAATTAGGGTGGGAAAAAACCAAAATAGGCAGAAACCCAACAACCTAGACAAAAGCGCCACAGGCGCCAAATACAAGTTAACTAGAACTTTAAACTACCGCTGCCTGCAGGACCCTACGTCCTAAGGCCGCATCAGCGGAAGCACTAACGTCCACCTTATAAAACTTTGTAAATGTGTGGACAGAGCGCCAGGTCGCCGCTCGGCAGAGCTGAGCTGCCGAAGCCCCTTGATGAAAGGCCCACGATGAAGCCACAGCCCTCGTGGAGTGAGCTTGAATCTTAATCGGGCAAGGTTCGCCTTTAAGTCGGTAAGCCTCCAAAATGGCCGACCGAATCCAACGAGCTATAGAGTCCTTGGAAGCTCGCTGACCACGCCTGCGACCTGCTGGAATTAAAAACAGAGAATCTGACTTCCGAAAACCTTGAGTAATAGACAAATAGAACTTCAAGGCCCGCACCAAATCCAATGTGTGCAAGGCCCGTTCCTTTGCATTCCTCGGGCCCGGGCAAAGCGAGGGCAACACAATATCCTGGTTAACATGAAATTGCGACACCACCTTAGGTAGAAAGTCGCCCCATGTGCGAAGCACTACTCGATCAGAGTAAAACTCCAGGAAAAGAGGCGAGCAGGAAAGAGCCACCAACTCAGAAACTCTTCTCAAAGAGGTTACTGCCACTAAGAAAGCAACCTTCCAAGAAAGTAAAGAAAGGCTAGCAGAACTCATAGGCTCAAAAGGCACATGCTGAAGAGCCTCCAACACAAGGTTGAGCCGCCATGGAGACACAGGCGCCTTCCGCGGTGGAAACTGACGGGTTACTCTGCGAAAAAAGGAACGCACGTCCCTACGGGAGGCGATAGCCCTCGAAACAGTAAGGACAGAGCAGAAACCTGACCTTTCAGGGTGCTCACTGCCAAACCTTTGTCCAGCCCGTACTGCAGAAAAGCCAACAAATTGGGAATGGAAAAAATCCTCGGGTTCCTTGAAGAACCCGAACACCACGAAAAGAAGGCTTCCCAAGTCTTGTGATAAATCCTAGTAGTAGCCGGACTTCTGGCAGCTCGCAGAGTGGCAATGACTTTGGCTGAAAAACCTCTAAGGGTCAATATTTCGGTCTCAAGAGCCACGCCGTCAAACGCAGAGACTTCAAGTCCGGATGACGAACGGGACCCTGGGTCAACAGGTCCGGGCGAAGAGGAAGTGGGAATGGCGGCGCCGCCAAAAGCGACACCAGTGTCGAGAACCACGTCCTCCTTGGCCAATCTGGGGCTATCAACATAGCCGGAATTCTCTCCAGTCTGATCCGACGCAGCACCAGAGGGAGTAAAGATATCGGCGGAAACACAGACTAGCTCGAAATGGTCCCACGGAGCCACCAGAGCGTCTACCGCCACAGCCTTCGGGTCCTTGTACCTGGACATGAAGGTCGGTAGTTTGGCATTGAACCTGGATGCCATCAAGTCCACTTGGGGAGTTCCCCAACGGAGCACAGCAGTGCAAAAATTTCCGGATGAAGACTCCATTCTCCGAGATCCATCTTCTCACGACTGAGGAAGTCCGCAGTGGTATTCTGGACTCCTGGAATGTGAACCGCAGAGATAGCTGGAACCCTGGTCTCGGCCCATATCAGGATCCGAGATACCTCCACCATGAGTCTGGAACTCCTTGTCCCACCTTGGTGGTTGATATACGCGACCACTGTCGCGTTGTCTGTCTGCATTCGGACTGGTAGACCGCTCAAAGGGACCGTCCAGTGTTAGAGGCAAAGGGAAATTGCCCTCAATTCCAGGATGTTGATCGGTAGAAAAGACTCTTCCGATGACCATACTCCCTGAATCCAGAGATCGTTCCAGACACCTCCCCAGTCCGTCAGGCTGGCATCGGTGGATATGACCGACCACCTCGGAGGAAGGAATGACTTCCCCAGGGATAACGCTCCTGGACGTAACCACCATCCCAGAGATTCTCGCACCCTGCGAGAGATGATGACACTGCAATCCAGCGAAGCCTGCGATCGATCCCAATGACTCAGAATGAGCCTTTGGAATGAATACTGGGCAAACGGAAGTGCCTCCATGAACGCCACCATTAAACCCAGAAGGCGCATACACTTCCGAAGAGACATTACTGTCGAAGACTTCATAATCTGTACATGTCGAGGGAGACATGCCCGCTCGTCTGGAGGTAGAGACACCACTGCCCGTACCGTGTCGAAATGCATTCCTAAACATAGGATGGACTGCGACGGTTCCAGAGACGACTTCTCCCAATTGACCAGTCACCCGAAGTCCTCTAGGAGCTGAAGGAATGGATTGCGAGCCGTCACTGCCTCCTCCTTTGAGGACGCCACAATTGAAAGGTCATCCAGGTAGGGAAGAATCGTATGTCTACGAAGAATTGCCATGAGAGGCGCCAGAATCGTTGTAAAAACTCTGGGCGTAAGGCCAAGCCGAAAGGCCGAGCCACAAACTGGTGATGGTCCTGACCTATGGCAAAACGAAGGAAACGCCGGTGAGCCCTTCCGACGGGAACATGCAAATAAGCGTCGCGAATGTCGATTGACCAAAAAGACGTTCTGCGACAGGGCTGCCACAACGGAGCGAAGCGACTCCATGCGGAATGCTCGGGTGTGGACAAGCCGATTTAATCTTCCAGAATAGGGCGAAATTTGTCCTCCTTTTTGGGGACCACAAAGAGGTTGGAATAAAAATCCTCTTTCCCGGTCCTCTGCGGAACCGGTATCACCACACCCTTCTGCAGAAGAGAATCGACCACTCGCAGTAGAGCGGCAAATAGTTCGGCTCTGACGGAATGCGAGATTGGCAAAAAAACTGTCCGGGGGTCGAGAAAGAAACTCTATGAAGTAGCCTGCCAACACAACCTGTGTCACCCAGGCGTCCGACACACGGGAAACCCAAGTCGGTTTAAATTAGAGTAAACGACCTCCCACTCGAGAGCGCTCGAGTGAGACCCAGACTTCAGTCCGCCTTAGCGGGTTTTTTGTCTGTCTTAACATAAGTTCTGTTTCCAGGGTATGCGGAATTTCTGAGAATTCCCCTTTTTTTTTTTTTTTTTTTTAAAAAGAGGGGGACGACCCAAACCCCCAGAGGGTTGACCGGATCATCCCCTGAACCGAAAGGACCGCCGACAACTACCGGCACTAGTCCTGCCAGATGCAGAAGTCACAGCTCTGCGCTGCGGTAAAGCTGTTTCTTTGCCTTTGCCTTGGCAATCAGCTCCGTGAGGTCAGATTCAAATAGCTGACCACTTTGTAAGCTAAAGATAGCAAACCCTGCTTGGAAACCGCGTTCCACTGTCTAAGCCACAGTGCTCTTCTGACTGTGACTGCCGAGGATTACGCCCTGGATAGCAGTGACGCAGGATCCTTCAACTTGAAAAGCCCATCTACCTCGATAGAGGGGATCCATCTTGCCACGCCGCCCTTAGACGGTCCAACCGGCTCAGGGGAACTTTACAAGTATACATCCATTAACCGTAGGCTTCGCAGATGGATATTGTTGCCATCTCCGTCTTTCTGTCCAGCTGCAGACTCGCCTTCCCTTTACCAGGAAGATTGCCAAGCTGGGATAAAGAGACATTCACTTCATGAGAAGGGGTCCAATTAACAAACAACTCCGTAGAAAACGGATACAGTTTGTAAAGCCGTCGCGTCTATGCGACTCCTGAAAACATCCGGGCCGACTTACCAGGACGTCCAGTTACCTCCTCCGGTAACTGTAACGCCCTCATGGCTCCAATAGAAATCTTAGTACGGCCCATGAGACAGGTAGAGTGTCCCTGCCGATCCTCCTTGTCCGAATCGGGACATCTTCACTACGCGAGAAGGAAGGCACCGATTTGTGTCGCTTCCTTGAGAGGAACTAGCTGACACCCAATAACCTAGAAGGTCAGACAGGCCATCATAGAAACTAGCGAGGGCCTCCATTTTGACACCACTGGAACCTCCGACCGCTGCGCATGACGCCGTCGAGGTCTGCGTGTCAGATACGCAAGACTGATCCTGTAGCGGACTGGGAGAACTCTGACATTGCCAGTATATGGCAGGTTAAACCTGTCAGTAACTAGAACAGTGTGTTTCTTAAAGAAAAAACAAACGCTGAAGGGTTAAAGCTCTTAAAGAGAGAGCTACCCCAGCTGTCTCCCATTAAGAGTTAACTGCCTAAGAAGGGGTTAAAGTCGCAGACTCCCCACAACCTTGATAATAAAAAGGGTGTGCGAGCCCCAAGCGCCTCTTATAAGGCCGCAGCTGCAGGACAGCTATGCCACACTAAACAGAAAAAACGTTCCACAAGATCGCTAAAAAATTGCGCTGTTTTGTATAACGCAATGACCGCCAAAGTTGTTAAGGAGATCGCTAACCGCTTATGCGATGTTAATGAGATCGCCCAGATTGGCAGCTACTAGTGACATTAAAAAATGATCACACAAACGATCGCATAGTATGCGTCGTTATCGGAATCGTTAGCGGGAACGTATAGTGGCAGTATTAATGTCGCAGACTCCCCACAACCTCTTTATTAATATTGAAAAGAGTGTGCGAGCCCCTTATGCGACAACAGCTGCAGGACCGCGCAATCTGTCACTCATTAGTGCCCCAGACGGCGCCCGCGCTGTGGGGGCAGTATTAATGTCGCAGACTCCCACAACCTCTTTATTAATATTGAAAGAGTGTGCGAGCCCCTTATGCGACAACAGCTGCAGGACCGCGCAATCTGTCACTCATTAGTGCCCCAGACGGCGCCCGCGCTGTGGGGGCAGTATTAATGTCACAGACTCCCCACAACCTCTTTATTAATATTGAAAGAGTGTGCGAGCCCCTTATGCGACAACAGCTGCAGGACCGCGCAATCTGTCACTCATTAGTGCCCCAGACGGCGCCCGCGCTGTGGGGGTGAAGGGGTTCAGCTTCTGCCCGGCGGGTAGAAGCGACTCACCCAGCTGGTCACGGTTCTTGCCGGGAGGGGAGGGGAGCGATCCGGGGAGCTTTCAGCCTGCAGTGCTTTTCTGATCAGCAATGGCCGCCGTGCTCTGTCTCCGATGTGCTCCATGTAGAGGAGCCGGAAATGGAGACGGCAGTAAAGCGCGCGCGCTCAGAGCGGCGCGAAATTCAAAAATAAAAAAGCGCGCACTCCTCTCTTTCCCCTGTCCTGCAGGCATCATCCTGCGGACATAAAAATACCAGTCACCGGCATGTATACTGTACAGCGGCTGCCGCAGCAGTCGCTAAATCACTCACACATCACTTTAATAAAAATGTGGAGTACTCACCAGCCGAAGCGCCACAGGGACCCCCAGGGGTTTCTGGCGCTATGCCCATGCTTCCCCCCAGGGCAGGGAACGCAGTGACCCCTGTGCGCAGTTTGCGTCCCCGCCAGGGAAGCCATCCTCATCCCCCAGGGCCGGCATGATTCTGCAGGGACCATCATCAGGGTAATACAGATCCGCCAAGGGAGAGGTGGGGGTCCAGGAGCGCAGAGATCCCTGAGACCTCTAGACCACTTCTGGTGAGCCAAGTCTCCTGTCCGATTTAAAATAATAAAATCTTCTGAGGAGCTGCTTCCAGCAGCGACCATGCTCTGGGACCTCAAATTTAAGACTGAAGAGCTGAGTAGGAGGAGCCGAGCTGGAGGGGCCGGTCAACACTCTTTTTAATCTGAGGTGTCAATCCTATCTGGGCTCCGCCTACCCACTAGTTATGAACTAGTGTGTCTCCTTTCCTTCCACCTGCTGCTGAAATAAACACCCGTCATACGTAATTCATGAACATAAGTAGTGAAACAGTGTTCTCAGGTTTGCTTGGATTATTGTAGCATATGCGGGGATTTTGGAATTTGTTTCCCCAAGATCTATTCAGTGGTATTAAAGGGAATCTGTCAGTGGGATCAACCCTGCTAAGTCGTCTAAATGGGCATGTAGGTCATAGGAAAGTGAATAAAATGACACCTTGATATCTGCGAGCCGACATCTTATTCCAGAGAAATCCACGTTTTTCTTGTATATAAATGAGTTGTTAAGATCTATGGGTTGGACATAGATCTCACTGAGAATCGGCATCTGGGGCTTATTTTAAATGAAAGGAGAGTTACCAGTGTGAGACATGTAATGACTGACAGTTTGCTTGCTCCCATGACCTCACTGCAGAGCTGTGTGATTACAACTAATACAACACAATACAGCAGAACTGAACTTTGTCTCATTACAAACACATTTGCAGCAGCAGTTGTCCTTTCATTGTGCAATAGTTTCCATATCACAGTCGGCCAGTACAGCAGATCTGACAGCGCTGCGAGAGGAGAACTTCCAATGAGTTTGCAATGAAACAAAGTTCAACTCTGCTATACTGTGTTGGTTATAATCAGACACAGTTCTGCAGCAGAGATGTACTATGAGAGGACAACTATAGTGGCAAATGTGTTTGTAATAAGTCAAAACTCAGCACTGCTGTGTTACTTCTGATCTCACTGCAGAGCTGTATGTTATTATGAGAGCAAAGTGTCAGTCGTTACATGTCTCACACTGGCAAAACAACCCCTTTTCATTGAAAATAAGCTCTAGAGGCAGATTCTCAGAGAGATCTATGTTCAGCCCATAGATCTTAACAACTCATTTACATATTAAGAAATGTCTCTGGAATGAGACATAGGATTGCAGATATCAAGGTGTCACCTTTATTCAGCTTCCCATGACCTGCGTGTCCATACAGATGGCTTGGAGGGTTGATCCTACGGACAGATTCCCTTTAAGAATATACAAGGGTCGAAGCAGCTGGCGAAAATGAAAAAAATATAATAAAAAATAAAGTGTTCTTGCACAGGTACTGAGTGACAGCCTGTATTATAGTCCAGAGGTTCAAAACCAGTCTCTCGGCTCACACGCCCAAATCTCTGTGTTCCTTATTAGCTCAATGTCTTCATATTTTGCATGCAATGTAGGAGTGGGGGAAGTGCATTCATCTTGCAAAAAAAGGGAATGGCTCCCCTATAGCGTCTTTGTGCTGCTTTTCGACAATCCTCCGAATTCAGCACTTTGTCCCCGTTCTGCTACTTGGGTCAACACCTGGCGGGGGTGTCATGTGAGCGCTGCAGCCTATCCGCTTAGAAGAAATTGGAAGGCTGCAGCCGATCAATGCCCACAGATTAGCTGCTGTACTCACATGACGCCCCAACCCTGTTTATCCCAGTACCGGACGACCCTGTGATACGAGGATGAACAGCTGCCTTCTCTTACAACACAAGAAACAGACAAGCAAGTACCGGGGTAAATCGCATTCAGTTTATCTGCATCCAAGTACGGTCCGCAGACTCCCAGGAGAGCCTTGATAATACGACATGACACCAGGCGGCTCGTCTTTGAATCTTCTTCCAGAGTTGTGAGAACCTGGGGCATCAGGACGTCCTGTACCTGGAGAATCTGAGAAGAAGAGGGAGGGGGCGCAGATAAATCAAGCCTGTCACTATAACAAATGGGCTTTGTGCGCATTCAATATATTAAAGAGACTGTCAGCAGATTTTTGCTATGTAATCTGAAGACGGCATGAGGTAGGGGTTAAAACACAGATTTCAGAAATGCCTCTCTTATCAAGCTCTGTGGTTTTGTTTGCCTGCAACGATTGTTTTAGCACCAGGAGCTCATCTTGCTAGGACACAGCAGCACATGCCTGGTAGTCAGACTCCGCCCCCTCCTGTGATAGGCGCCTCACTATGGACTTTGTAGAACGAAAGCCTGGAGTGGGCGGGGTTAGCTTCCCCAGCTCTGCTGCATTGCTAAATCTAAAAACTCTGATAGTATCAGAATGGCTTCACCCAGTAAACCAAGTGATACATCATTGGATTCAGCTTCTCTTTGCCTACATCAGGCTGCTCTCAGATGAGATAGCTAAAACCTGTTCACAGATTCCCTTTAACTGGCCTGAGACCGCTGTTCTTTATAAAGTAACAAAATAAAATAGAAATCTCATGTAATCGTGTCGCTGGTAAAGAAGCATTAAAATATTTCATACGTTATTTCCTGAGGTTAAACATTATGTAAAGGAGCATGAAAATCTTATTATTGCTAAGATAGATCCAAGACAATCAAATGTGAGTAACCGATCCTAAGCAAGAATGAGCGTTCAAGGAAAAATTGTGAAGGAGCCACAGTCCTAAACTAAAGCCTTCACTCGGCGGGGTCCCCGCAGTCACACCCCCACAGATCAGATAGGTGAAAAAGGCCAATAAATCATCATCCATATACATGTCTTTACATTCACTGATCAGCCATACCATTAACACCACTAACAGATGAAGTGACCTCTATGGACAAGTGAAGATCGTAAATGGAGTACGGAGCAATGGAAGCAGGTGTTCAGTCTGATAAAGCCGGTTTTCTTTTACATGATGTGAATGGCGGTGTGTATATCACTTACTTGGGGAAGAGATGACACTGGGAAGTAAAATGGGAAGAAAAACCAGCAGAGCCAGTGTGCAGCACTGGATAATGTTCTGCTGGGAACCTTGGGTCCTGTCATTACTAGTGTGCTGCACTGGATAATGTTCTGCTGGGAAACCTTGGTTCCTGGCATTACTAGTGTGCTGCACTGGATAATGTTCTGCTTGGAACCTTGGGTCCTGGCATTGCCAGTGTGCAGCATTGGATACTGTTCTGCTGGGAAACCTTGGTCCTGGCATTACTAGTGTGCTGCACTGGATAATGTCCTGCTGGGAAACCTTGGGTCCTGGCATTGCAAGTGTGCAGCATTGGATAATGTCCTGCTGGGAAACCTTGGTTCCTGGCATTACCAGTGTGCTGCACTGGATAATGTCCTGCTGGGAACCTTGGGTCCTGGCATTACTAGTGTGCTGCACTGGATAATGTCCTTCTGGGAAACCTTTGGTCCTGGCATTACTAGTGTGCTGCACTGAATAATGTCCTGCTGGAACCTTGGGTCCTGGCATTACTAGTGTGCTGCACTGGATAATGTCCTGCTGGGAAACCTTGGGTCCTGGCATTACTATGTGCTGCACTGGATAATGCTCTGCTGGGAAACCTTGGGTCCTGCATTACTAGTGTGCTGCACTGGATAATGTCCTGCTGGGAACTTTGGGTCCTGGCATTACTAGTGTGCGCACTGGATAATATTCTGCTGGGAAACCTTGGGTCCTGGCATTGCCAGTGTGCTGCACTGGATAATGTCCTGCTGGGAAACCTTGGGTCCTGGCATTACTAGTGTGCTGCACTGGATAATATTCTGCTGGGAAACCTTGGGTCCTGGCATTACTAGTGTGCTGCACTGGATAATGTCCTGCTGGGAAACCTTGGGTCCTGGCATTACTAGTGTGCTGCACTGGATAATGTCCTGCTGGGAACCTTGGGTCCTGGCATTACTAGTGTGCTGCACTGGATAATATTCTGCTGGGAAACCTTGGGTCCTGGCATTACTAGTGTGCTGCACTGGATAATGTTCTGCTGGGAACCTTGGGTCCTGTCATTACTAGTGTGCTGCACTGGATAATGTTCTGCTGGGAAACCTTGGTTCCTGGCATTACTAGTGTGCTGCACTGGATAATGTTCTGCTTGGAACCTTGGGTCCTGGCATTGCCAGTGTGCAGCATTGGATAATGTTCTGCTGGGAAACCTTGGGTCCTGGCATTACTAGTGTGCTGCACTGGATAATGTCCTGCTGGGAAACCTTGGGTCCTGGCATTGCTAGTGTGCAGCATTGGATAATGTCCTGCTGGGAAACCTTGGTTCCTGGCATTACCAGTGTGCTGCACTGGATAATGTCCTGCTGGGAACCTTGGGTCCTGGCATTACTAGTGTGCTGCACTGGATAATGTCCTTCTGGGAAACCTTTGGTCCTGGCATTACTAGTGTGCTGCACTGTATAATGTCCTGCTGGGAACCTTGGGTCCTGGCATTACTAGTGTGCTGCACTGGATAATGTCCTGCTGGGAAACCTTGGGTCCTGGCATTACTAGTGTGCTGCACTGGATAATGCTCTGCTGGGAAACCTTGGGTCCTGGCATTACTAGTGTGCTGCACTGGATAATGTCCTGCTGGGAACTTTGGGTCCTGGCATTACTAGTGTGCTGCACTGGATAATATTCTGCTGGGAAACCTTGGGTCCTGGCATTGCCAGTATGCTGCACTGGATAATGTCCTGCTGGGAAACCTTGGGTCCTGGCATTACTAGTGTGCTGCACTGGATAATATTCTGCTGGGAAACCTTGGGTCCTGGCATTACTAGTGTGCTGCACTGGATAATGTCCTGCTGGGAAACCTTGGGTCCTGGCATTACTAGTGTGCTGCACTGGATAATGTCCTGCTGGGAACCTTGGGTCCTGGCATTACTAGTGTGCTGCACTGGATAATATTCTGCTGGGAAACCTTGGGTCCTGGCATTACTAGTGTGCTGCACTGGATAATGTTCTGCTGGGAAACCTTGGGTCCTGGCATTACTAGTGTGCTGCACTGGATAATGTCCTTCTGGGAAACCTTGGGTCCTGGCATTACTAGTGTGCTGCACTGGATAATGTCCTGCTGGGAAACCTTGGGTCCTGGCATTACTAGTGTGCTGCACTGGATAATGTCCTTCTGGGAAACCTTTGGTCCTGGCATTACTAGTGTGCTGCACTGGATAATGTCCTTCTGGGAAACCTTGGGTCCTGGCATTACTAGTGTGCTGCACTGGATAATGTCCTGCTGGGAAACCTTGGGTCCTGGCATTACTAGTGTGCTGCACTGGATAATGTCCTTCTGGGAAACCTTTGGTCCTGGCATTACTAGTGTGCTGCACTGGATAATGTCCTTCTGGGAAACCTTGGGTCCTGGCATTACTAGTGTGCTGCACTGGATAATGTTCTGCTGGGAAACCTCGGGTCCTGGCATTACTAGTGTGCTGCACTGGATAATGTCCTGCTGGGAAACCTTGGGTCCTGGCATTACTAGTGTGCTGCACTGGATAATGTCCTTCTGGGAAACCTTTGGTCCTGGCATTACTAGTGTGCTGCACTGGATAATGTCCTTCTGGGAAACCTTGGGTCCTGGCATTACTAGTGTGCTGCACTGGATATTGTCTTGGTGGGAAACCTTGGGTCCTGGCATTACTAGTGCTCTGCACTGGATATTGTCTTGGTGGGAAACCTTGGGTCCTGGCATTCACACGGATGTGACATGTATCACCTACCTACACAATGTACAGGGCGACTACCCCCTTCAAGGCATGGTATTCCCTAATGGCAGTGCCAATGTGCCGGCCACATTGAATGACTGGGTAACAAGACAAAGACTCCAAGGTACTGACCCATCCTCCAAATTCCCAGATAGGAATCCGATCAAATATCAAAGGACGTGATTAAAAAAAAAAAAAAAAAGTCCGATCAATTGGGTTGCACTCAGCAATTTACAGGACTTCTAGGATCTGCAGATAACTAGTGATTAGCGAGCGCGCTCGGATAAGGTCTTATGCGAGTTCGCACGTTTAATAATTGAGAATCTTTGGTGTCCTCGAATACTATGTTCAAGTCGCCGCGACTGAATATCGCGGCTGTTTGACAGCTTCAACACGTGCAGTAATTGCCTAACAGACAATCCATGCATGGGTTGAGGCTGTTGAACACCCACGAGACATGCAGCTGGGGGACTCGAACATATTATTCGAGCACGCCAATGACACTGTTAGCACCTGAGCATGCTCAGATAACGCCTTATCCCAGCACGTTCGCTCATCAATAGTGCTAATGTCTTGATGAAAATACCACAGGACAAGTTCAGAGGGAGGTCTTGTGGAGACCACGCTTTGATGCATCAGGGCCATCATGGCACAAGACGTGCCTAAACATTATTAAGCGGGTACGCTACCTCTTCATGTGTAAGAACCTCACTCTGCAGCAGGATCCAGAGGCAGGACACGGCTACGGTCCGGATGGCTCCTGCCGTCCTCCCAGCTTGCCACTTCAGGTTAGGAGCCAGGATGTCCCGAATGAGAGCTTCAGAGTAAAGATGGAACTGTCTGGGAGGGAAACAATACATCACATGCACATGTTTCCATGCAGGGACTGTCATCCTACAGAAACTTAGTGTCATTCAAGAAAAAAAAAAAAATTAAGAGAGGGATGGAAGACATAAAAGTTACCCAGAGATAAACATCACAATCATAAAAACATCTATATGGATCCATCCTACGCATCTTTCAATTTAGTTATATGCAAAAAAGCTTCAATATTAAAAGTTTATGCAAGTATCCAGTAGGGGGCACCCTAACACAAAGTAATGAGAACCAGTGTCCACAGTATTAATGTATGGGAATTACTGATCCACTATAATCCTACACCTACCGCCACCCTATATAGAATATCTGCCGCTCCATAGGCGCCCCACTCAGGTACAAAGGGCTTCCAAGTCATTTCATCACAGTTTTTCCTACTGTCTCAAGCAAAACGTGTGTCATACATACCGTACCGGGTTGTGTGTTGGGTATGGAGGGGCCTTGCATTTTTTTATCTTTGGTACCTACGGTATTTTCCTGACTTATTGTGTCTGTATGCAACATTTAATGTTACACAATCTGGGTCCAAATGTTGCCGTGGGAAGCTTCTGACTTATCTGGAGAAATCATGTGTCCTCTATGAGAACCACTGCCAAAATCATCTGGCAGCATGTTATCTCCCGCAGAACCAAAGAATCGGGCAACTGAATTCCAACTACCCAAGTCTTATGCCCCCAAAATAATATGATGCTCCACTCCAGGTCTACAACACTGCAAAATAATATAGTCAACCCACAAAAATCCCTCCAAAAAGAGAAGGCCACCTTCTGTCTATCTTGCTGTCCCTCTGCCTGCTGCCAAGTGTAATCTGTCTCTAACAGCAAAGATGGCGAGACAGATTACAGAAAGTTGTGGCGGGTCGTCGTTTCTCTGCTCCTGCTCTCCTGTCTGTCATATTGCGGACAGAGAAACCGGGTTTCAGCTATGGCGAGGCAAACCATGCGACATTGGCAAGTGCAAAGCATGCTGGCAAGTGCGGAAAAAGAAGTTCCTGCACCTATAGTGCTGTCAGAATACTGATGGGGAAGGAACGGCCCACTGAAAAAGAGTGGATAGCAAGTTACAGAGAAGGTTAACCAGGATAGTTCCTGGACATATTAGACTGGAATAGAAACATCAAACGCAGTTCTACTATATGGTGAGGGGGTAAGGGTACGCCATAGGGATGCTAAAGTGTTTAATGCCAGAAAATAAAATCTGGGAGGTCCATGGACTGAGCCATCCAACAATGCCCTGATCTATGTGTTCTCTGACCGGATCTACAAGGATTCCTAACCATTTCGACTTGGAGGTGTAGAATCTGTGTAGATGTCTAAACATATCAGCATATAATAATACACATTAACATAGCATGGGGGGGTAATAAAAAAAAAAAAAAAAGGTCCTCGCAGACTTCCTGACATGTCGGATTTAGTAAATGAGAAAAGAAGAAAAATAAGGACAAATCAATTCATTCATACATTTCCAGGAAGAATAAAAGAGGAACGGTGCAACACAAAGTTCTAGGAAGACATGCTTCAAAGTCTTTACTAAATCAAAGACTCTGGTGCTCATCTGCACCGTTCCTCTGTTATTCCTCCTGGAAATGTAGGAATAAAATGACTGGCCCTTAGTTTCCTCCTTGTTATTGGGGTGTGCTGTTTTTCAGTCTGACCTGGCAGCATTGATTAGACTTTGACGGTGTGTACGGACAAGACCCATTGACAAAGGAGTACTAAGGATGTCACTATATTCTCACTTTTCCAGGAGGAATAACGGAGGAACATTGTGGCAGAGTTCCAATTAAAGAAGCTCCCGTTTTCTCATTTTTACAGGGAATACAAGCGTTTAGGAAATCAGGCAGGTCAGCGGAGGTGACGGATCCTCCAAGACTTTCATATACCATATGCAAGTCTCCAGTTTACGGGACGCCGTCCTCTCCCACGGAGTTGGAGTGACTTGTGCATTGTTTTTCTTTAGTAAGTTAATTAAGTAACATTTCTGTGTAGGACTGGAGCAGAACAATACGCCTTTCAAGCATTCCTGCCTCTGAAACGTCGTATAAAAAGAGCCCAAAACCGTATGAATGGGCGCCTATTGTATTATATGGAGGGAAGGATTGGGAACGAACCCTCTGGAGTTGACGGTCTCGCTGGCTTTCAGCAGGAGCTTGGACAACATGGAGAAGAGCTTCAGTCGCATCTGTGGCTCTTTGTCTTGTTGAAGGCAGGACTTCAAAACCGGCATTAAGAGATCGAGATGCTCTCCAATCACAGGGCCTGAAAAATGCAGAGGGAAATGAATGTTACAGTCAGATCACATATTCTTTAAAACGTGTTTTTTTTTTCCACCTTTTTAAGCACATTTTTTGTTATTTTATTACATTTTTTTAGATCACCACTAGGGGGAGCTCACCACATACTGCATTGTATGAGAACAGTCCAAGAAGATTTTAAATCGTTTTTCTTTACCACTAGGGGGCGCTCACAGATGTACTGTATACATATCCCATTCAACTCAGCACTGGCCGTCCTTGTGGTGGCTGCCAGCAGAAATACAGGGGCTTCTCACAATACTAGAATATCATCAAAAAGTTAATTTATTTCAGTTCTTGAACACGAAAAGTGACACTCATATTCTATAGAGTCATTACACACAGAGTGATCTATTTCACGTGTTTATTTCTGTTAATGTTGATGATTATGGCTTATAGCCAATGAAAACCCAACAGTCATTATCTCAGAAAATTTGAATAATTAACAAAAAACACCTGCAAAGGCTTCCTAACCTTTAAAAAGGTCCCTTATTCTGTTTCAGTAGCTCCACAATCATGGGGAAGACTCTGACTTGACAGATGTCCAGAAGGCAGTCATTGATACACTCCACAAGGAGGGTAAGCCACAAAAGGTCATTGCTAAAGAAGCCGGCTGTTCACAGAGTGCTGTATCCAAGCATATTAATGGAAAGTTGAGTGTAAGGAACAAGTGTGGTAGAAAAAGGTGCACAAGCAACTGGGATAACCGCAGCCTTGAAAGGATTGTTAAGAAAAGGCATTAAAAAATTTGGGGTAGATTGACAAGGAGTGGACTGCGCTGGAGTCATTGCTTCAAGAGCCACCACACACAGACGTATCCAGGACATGGGCTACAAGTGTCACATTCCTTGTGTCAGCCACTCATGACCAATAGACAACGCCAGAAGCGTCTTACCTGGACCAAGGAGAAACAGAACCGGACTGTTGTCAGTTGTCCAAGGTGTTGTGTTTAGATGAAAGTAAATTTTACATTTCTGTTGGAAGTCAAGGTCCCAGAGTCTGGAGGAAGAGTGGAGGCCACAATCCAAGCAGCTGGAGATCTAGTGTGAAGTCTCCACAATCAGTGAAGGTTTGGGGAGCCATGTCATCTGCTGGTGTAGGTCCACTGTGTTTTATCAAGACCAAAGTCAGCGCAGCCGTCTACCAGGACATTTTAGAGCACTTCATGCTTCCCTCTGCCGACAAGCTTTTTGGAGATGGAAATGTCATTCTCCAGCAGGACTTGGCACCTGTCCACACTGCCAAAAGTACCAATACCTGGTTTACAAACAACAGTATCACTGTGCTTGATTGGTCAGCAAACTCGCCTGACCTTAACCCCATAGAGAATCTATGGAGTATTGTCATGAGGAAGATGAGACACCAGACCCCACAATGCAGACAATCTGAAGGCTGCTATCAAAGCAACCTGGGCTTCCATAACCCCTCAGCAGTGCCACAGGCTGATCGCCTCCATGCCACACCGCATTGATGCAGTAATTGATGCAAAAGGAGCCCCGACCAAGTATTGAGTGCATTTACTGATAATACATTTCAGTAGGACATTTCACATTTTAAAATAATTTTTTTTCAAGCTGGTGTTATAAAGTATTCTAATTTACTGAGATAATAACTTTTGGGTTTTCATTGGCTATAAGCAATAATCATCAACATTAACAGAAATAAACACATGAAATAGATCACTCTGTGTGTAATGACGCTATATAATATAGGAGTTTCACTTTTCGTATTGAAGAACTGAAATAAATTAACTTTTTGATGATATTCTAATTTTGCGAGAAGTGCCTGTAGATCTGGTTTAATGGCGGTTTCTAAGATGTAGGAAAACAGTACAAAACAGGGTCAATATTTCTAAGTCAACAGCCTTTTGCCCCAACACTCCCTCTTTTAAAGCAAACGGCCTCAGCTACAGTTCCCGCAACAGAATGAACGAGGACGGACGAGTGGGGGCCAAAAGACAGATGAGGGGGGCAAAAGGTCGGACGGGTGGGGGGGCCAAAGAACGGACGAGAGGGGGGCCAAAGGACAGACAGGTGGGGGGGCCAAAGGACGGACGAGGGGGGGGCCGAAAGACGGATGAGGGGGGCCAAAGGACGGACGGGTGGGGGGCAAGCGGAGACAAGGAAGAGTGGGGGGCCAAGGACGGACGGGGGGGCGACGGATGAGGGGCCAAGGACGGACGGTGGAGGGGAGCCAAGGACGGCGAGAGGAAAGATAAGAAGGACAAGGGAAGGAAATCACAAGTCACTAAAAGCCTCTATTATTAAGTTCCTTATTCCTAGGACAGCTGACAGATCACCCCATCAACGCCAGGACTGAATGGAGGGAGATGGTAGTACATGACCACTGACGCTTCATTCAACGTCTACAGGACCATCAGAGAACGTGCGAGAACAAGGAGATGGAAAGGTTCTAATAAGCGTGGGCGGCCCAGCAGCGAGAGCCCAGTGGTTGACATTCATCTCTGATCATAAGGTCAGATTTGCAGCATGAAAAAAAATAAAATAATGAGTCCATGCGTCAGTCCCCGTCTCCTCTGTGACCCGGAGAAGTCAACACTTTCATGCACTTAATAGGAACGGGGTCTTCAGACATAATCTAACCAATATTGCTTAAGCAAAATCTAAAATATGCATCTTCAAATTAATAGAAGATTACAGATCCGGACTACAATGTACAAACAAGGCAAGGCCTGAACACTCGGGCAAGAATGTCAGGGAAGAAAATGTAGCTTCATGAAACAAAGAACAAAGAGTTGGGACCAATACACGTTAATTAGTGGAATTCTTCTTTGTCTTCTGTCCTAGGCGTAACAATTACCACATATCATGGCAGGGAGACCGGTATCTGCCCCCGGGCCAAACGGGCCGAGCATTCCTGAGACACCACAACTTATAAGGATGAGGAGAGGCACAAAGGGAATATTGTGCTGTACTGTAAATTACCGTACGGAGTCCAGAAACTCTGAGGTTAGAAGCCAGGCAGATCTCTGCGACGGTAGAGTATGGGAATGGAAGCCAGAGCGATGTATCAGTCATGGACGGTGGGGGGCGCAGGGACTTTAGAACCAACTGGTGTCATTAACATCTTGAGGTTACATACATCTGTAGTTTGGATTTTAGCAGCACGACCCTGTGGGATGATAATGAAGCCTAAAGGGTTGGTCACCGCTGCAGCCAATCACACACCCACCTGGTTTTAACAGTTAGGAGGCTGGTGAGAGACCGGAGCGGCATTGCAAGAGGAGCGGCAGGAAATCGGGGATGCGAGAACTATTTTTCTTACAAACAGACATCATACTGGATGCGTTAAAAAAAAAAAAAAATTAAGACGTGGGCACCTTTTTTTAAAATGGGCGCGGTCAATACTTAGTCTCCCATGTGATATCACTGAAGATAGGGGGTCCCAGAGAAGCGGACACTCTCTTCAACGTTCCCTTCTAACAAGCAGAAAGCTCCTTTGAAGGGTTTCTTAGCATTTTCTTTATCGGTCCCATGTAGATATTAAAGTCTTGATTTTATTTTAGTTAAGTAAAAAGTCTTAATTAAAAATCCCTTTGTGTGTATATAACATGTATACTGACCAGTGTGCGTCTCCATGGTTACAGACTACAAACAATCCCGTGTAGTCGGACCCCGAGGCACTCTCCTGTCCGTCTGTCCCTTACTTCGTAATAATGTAACAAATATAAAGGATTCTTCCCAGAACTTACCAGATTCAGAGACGAGAACCTCAAGTTGTGCCCGTTCTACGGAATAGCCAGTCCAGTGATCGTGATCTCTGGATGCCCAAAGCATTAACTCTTGCATGTGCTGTCTGTACAGCCCCTGGATCCCGCTCACACCTTGTACCTCCGCTAGTGAGAGCATTACATTCTGAACCTGCAGAAAAAGACAGACGACTTCTCTTGGTATTGATGACTTGATCCATAGGATAAGTCATCAATACCAGATCGGCACGGGTGCGACGCCCAGCACCACCGCCGATCAGCTTGTTCCTGGTGCTGGCCGAATGGAGCGGAACAGCACAGCTCCGTCAACTGTATAGTGGCCACAATGGGGTACTGCACATTAGCCCCCATTCTTTCTTATAGGGGTGGATGTGCAGTACCGGCCACAGCCACTATGCAGTGATCGGAGATGCCGTGCAGCTCTCCTACTGATCACATCTGGCCGCCGCCAGCTGATCGACGGGGGTGCCGGGTGTCACACTTCCACCAATCCGATACGGTCCTGCGGATAAGCCCGCAATATAAAAGTCCTGGACAATGGCTTTAATGCAGAGAGTTTAAAAATAATAACATATAAAATAGTTTAAAAAAACGACCGATTAAGACAGGAGAACATAAGGTTACAGCACAGCGTTTGGGGACTCGGAGAGAAGTCTATTTTCTTGTACGCCGTGCGGTCTGATTCTTCTGGTGAACACTATACTGCTGACGCTGCGTCTGCTTTTCAGTGGTCCGACAAGTTCAGATTGATATAGGGCTGGTGATTGATGTAGTGGATACGCGTTACTTGTCTGACCTTATATCTGCGTATCAGAACTTTATGGGCCCTGAATAAAAACAGCAGATAGAGCACAAATGTATTAAAGGGGCTTTATGGATACAAAAAAAGGTCTCCAAGGCCATAAATATATAAATCAAGTGATGACACAAGGCGCCGTCAGCTGGTATGTCATCTGTCTGGACTGCAAGTCATTAGAGGGGATTGTCTGGGTTAGATATCCCATTTATATATACACCTTATAGGGGAATTCTACATTGAGGGGGAGGGGGACTCTGTTTAGGATCCTCAGGACATAGTGGAAAGGTAACTGTAAGGGAAAATCAAGCTGTTACAGGAAGGTATCCATACATATAATGTCCGATCGCTGGTGGTGCCAGCAAGGAGACACTATCATCATCTCCTGTGGGAACCAACAGTCCGATGTCAGGGGACAGACTCATATCTTCACCAAGTCCTTCCAAAACGGAGAGGATCAGCTAACTACAATGGTGTGAAAAAGTGTTTGCCCTCTTCCTGATTTCCTATTCTTTTGCATGTTTGTCACACAAAATGTAGTTTTTAAATGAAGGTCTTTATTATTAAGGGAAAAAGAAATCCAAACCTACAGGGTCCTGTGTGAAAAAGTGCTAGCCCCCCATTAAAACAAACTGTGGTTTATCACATCTTTGGGAAGCAGAGTTCAAATTCCTTAGCCACACACAGGTCTGATTACTGCCACACCTGTTCTCAATCAAGAAATCATTTAAATAGGAGCTGCCTGACAAAGTGAAATAGTCCAAAAGATCCTCAAAAGCTAGACATCATGCGGAGATCCAAAGAAATTCTGGAACAAAGGAAAAACAAAGTAATTCAGGAGCCATTATCCACAAATGGCAAAAACATGGAACAGTGGTGAACCTTCTCAGGAGTGGCCGGCCGACCAAAGTTACCCCAAGAGCGCAGCGACGACTCATCCAAGAGGTCACAAAAGACTCCACAACAACATCCAAAGAACTGAAGGCCTCACTTGCCTCAGTTAAGGTCAGTGTCCATGACTCCATCATAATAAAGAGACTCGGCAAGATTCCAATACAAAAACCACTGCTGAGCAGTAAGAACATATTGTCTATTCTCAGCTTTGCCAGAAAACATCTTGATGATTTCAAAGACTTTTGGGAGAATACTGTGTGGACTGAAGAGACACAAGTTTAACTTTTTGGATGGTGTATATCCCGTTACATCAGGCGTAAAAGTAACACAGCATTTCAGAAAAGGAACATCATACCAACAGTAAAATATGGTGGAGGTAGTGTGATGGTCTGGGGCCGTTTTGCTGCTTCACGACCTGGAAGACTTGCTGTGATAAATGGAACCATGAATTCTACGGTCTGCCAAAAAATTCTGAAAGAAAATGTTTGTCTATCTGTTCATGACCTCAAACTGAAGCGCACTTGGGTTATGCAGCAGGACAATGATCCAAAACACACCAGCAAGTCCACCTCTGAATGACTTTAAAAAAAACTAGTACTTTGGAGTGGCCTAGTCAAAGTCCTGACCTTAATACGATTGAGATACTGTGGCATGACCTTAAAAAGGCGGTTAATGCTCCGAAACCCTCCAATGTGGCTGAATTAAAGCAATTCTGCAAATATGAGAGCTCCAAAATTCCTCCAGAGCGTTATAAAAGACTCATTGCCGGTTATGCCAAACGCTTGATTGCAGTTGTTGCTGCTAAGGCTGGCCCAACCAGTTATTAGGTTTAGGGGCAAACACTTTTTCACACAGGGCCTTGTAGGTTTGGATTTCTTTTTTACTTAATAATAAAGACCTTCATTTAAAAACTGCGTTTTGTATTTACTTTGTTTGGTGATCTGAAACATTTAAGTGTGGCAAACATGTAAAAGAATAGGAAATCTGGAAAGGGGCAAACCCTTTTTCACACCACTGTATATGGTGTGTGTCACCTTCTTAAAGAGTTTGCGCCAAGTTTTAAAAGCATCACCTGTCGACATGATAGATGATAACTTGCTGATCACTATGGTTCCTGTGGCTGGGATCTCCATCAATCTACAGAACAGTGTTCCGAGTAGTCTGCTTTAAAAGGAGCATCTGTCGGGCAAGGGCACCACCTCTTTATTAATGGTCTATGGGACCGCTAGAGAAGGACGAGAGCTGCACTCCGCTCCGACATTGATGAATGAATTGGGTATAGAAGATCACTTTAAAACTTGGTACAATCCCTTTAAGGCTTTCCCGACATCAATGCTTAGATGTAGAGCTGGCACCACACAACAGCATTATATAGCCATCACCTGCCTTCAACAGCAGGAGATTGTGCATTTCACAATGTACTGCAATATACAGTGCAAGGAAACAAACAATGGAAGGTTCAAGTCTCTTCGTTGAGAAAGTACAAAAACATATTCCGTAAAAAGAAAAAAAAAAAGTTTTGAACAATGTGAAAAAATAAACATAAGCATTCTCATTTTTCCAATAACAAAAAAATAAATGAAAATATAAACATATTTGCAACTGCCATGTCGGTAAAAGGACAATGTGAAAATTTAATTAACCCAAAAGGATAAATGAAGAGAAAAAAAAAAAAAACACACAACATGCCAAAATTGCGTTTTTGTTTTCAGTCACTGTATCTTCCCTCAAAAATAGAATAAAAAGCAATCAAAACATCATATTTACCACAAAAGGGTATTAGGTTGCCATGCAAAAAAATAAAAAAAAAAAAACAAAATCACACTGCTCTATCCATGGAAAATAAAACATAAAAGGTTATGATATACCGGTAATAAAGTCTTGGAAAAAGGCAACATTAAACTAAAGGTTACTTTTTTTTTTTTTTAAACGCTAAAGTCCTGATTTTCTTTAGCCGCCAAGATTTTTTCTGGGTTATATTTTCAACACAACACAAATGGCAGATAAATGAATGGTGTAATTTAAAACTTCAAACATGTCACACAAAAAAGTCCTCATATGTTAGCAGGATGACAGGAGAACAAAGATAAAGTTGTGGGGGGGTGGGGAGGAAGGGAAGAGGCAGAGGAAGGGGAGAAAAGGGGAGAGGGAAAGGGGAGAGGGAAAGGGAAGGCAGAGGGAAAGGGAAGCAGAAGGGAAGAGGGAAAGGAGAGCAGAGGGAAAGGGAAAGGCAGAGGGAAAGGGAAGGCAGAAGGAAAGGGAAAGGCAGAAGGAAAGGGAAGGCAGAAGGAAAGGGAAGAGGCAGAAGGAAAGGGAAAGGCAGAAGGAAAGGGAAAGGCAGAAGGAAAGGGAGAGGCAGAAGGAAAGGGAGAGGCAGAAGGAAAGGGAGAGGGGAAAGGGAGAGGCAGAAGAAAAGGGAGAGGGGAAAGGGAGAGGCAGAAGAAAAGGGAGAGGGGAAAGGGTGAGGCAGAAGAAAAAGGGAAGGGAGAGGCAGAAGGAAAGGGAGAGGGAAAGGGAGAGCGAGAGGAGGGGGGGGAGAGGGAAGGCAAAAGAAACAAAAGTGCAAAAAAAAAAAAAAAATAACAAAAGTTGGCCTATTAAAAAAATAACATGTAGAAGTTTTGACTTTTGGAGCCATGTAACAAAATCTCCCCAAAACATTGAAACTTCATCCATAAGACTAACAGTAAAAAAAAAAAAAAAAATCAAAAAACACCACAAATCACCAGTGGAGGGGGTCTGTATTATCGCATTAAATATATAATAGTCAGATCCTGCAGTGTTCTCCGATACTCTAGACTGGAAAGCACACTCATCAGCAGGGGGCAGTACATAACACATTTTCACCCCGTCCGCCTTGCTTTTCTTCTGGTCTGTAGAAACAGCAGTAACAATGGACAGAAGAGAGATCACATTACCTTTCCATACAGGGTTTCGGAGGCCGGGCTGGCGAGTATTGTTATCAGGACTCGCATGCACTGCGGGCTGATATCTGTAGCGGTTTGCTGGCACATACTGATCATGGACTGGATGCAGCAGAGTAACTGCTCCGAGTACAGCATCTGTCAATCCAACACATAGAGGAGCCATTGTTAGGAGGTGTAGATGAGAAATATAGATATTGTAACCTGCGAGTCCGGCACGATTACAGAATAAATAATACTTCTCAGTCGTCACATACCGCACATACCGCTCACATGGCTAAAGATGGCCGCTTCAGATTAATTGGCAAACACCACACATTTACGGATGGCGAGATATGATATGCATCCGCAGTGCAGAAAGCACCATGGCATAGTGATACAGTGTCAGAACCCTTACTATACGCATTAACAATGGAAGCTATTACCCATCCATAGGATAGGCAAACACCTGCTGATCAGTGGGGTCCAACTAATATGCCATCACTCTTTAATCTATGGAGGACAGGTCCCTGGGACCCCAACTGATTTTGATAATTACGTGGTCACTAAAGGGCCCACGGCACGAATAAACAATGTGGCACCTTTATTCTCAAGATCTTTGCTGGCCCCAGAGTCCTGCCCCCACAGATCTAAAGTGATTTGCCACCACTTTACGAGATGGAAATGTCCTTTAAAGTCCATAGTTATACCACAGCCAACCACATTGCTGGCCATGATGCCCCAAAGTGCAACCAAATGAGCCTTCTTGTCAGTCAAAGTGGTCCATGGGGGTCTGATTATATATTATTATTATGTCCAATGAGAAAAACTGTCCTGATAAATCAAGGCAGCATCTAAAAAAAAAAATGAAAGGGGGGTTGATGACAGCATTTAATCTTAATTATGCCAGACTTATATTTTCAGCAGGCCCGGTGACAGACTATTGTTCACATGAGTCTGAATGTTGACTCTTGAATTGATGTGTTTTTCTTCAGTGGGTCAAGAGATATAGGCCATTTTTCATATGAGCCTAAACATTGACTCTTGAATTGATTATTGTGTTGCTATCCTTGGAGGACAGGAATGCAGGGTCATTGAACAATTGATGCTTGCTAATATGTTGATTTCCCATTGCATAAGTCCATGTACCTTGTTGACCTGCAAACAGTGAAGGACAAACTATGCAGATTGATTAAATACTCATCAGAAGGGTTGAAACTCTAATTTGCATCATCTTGGGTATTTGGCGGTACGGTTATATATGTTATTGTCTGTTGGTGATTCAATAAATTATTGACACACTGTTTTACCCTCACCGTGTGTTGTCTGATGGTATTCTGCCCAAGGGAAAGGAGTGCGTGGGTTCAGTGGGATGATTCGTGGTCCAAGTGGTCTTTCTTAAGACAGCCGGGCCAGCAGGACGAGAACACCCACTGACCCTGTGTCTCCACAGGGGGCCTCGTCAGTGAGACACTCCTAGATGTTTAAAAAAAAAAAAAAAACACACAACACTGAAGGAAAGCAACCCCTCACCCTGGGACTGAGTAGTGACTACAGTGATTGGTGCCACCCATTTACCACACTGACTTCCCTTTTGAGAAGGAAGTTTAATTCCTCCTGCACCCAAGATGGCCGTCGAAATGCCATAGGGAGCGGTGGTCAGTCTGAACCACACCTCCCCTGCGTTTCCTTTGTAGTGGATGTGTAGTTGACTCAACACTGCCCCCTGGGACACAGTGCTAGCCATCTCGGGTGCCAGAGGTCCATAAGGCCAGTCTCAGCAGAGAAGGCATTGGAGGGGGAGGAATGGAGGTCACCAGGTTGGATGACTAAACATGACAAATGAAGTCACTTTTCAGTGCCAGGGTGGATTCTTATTTTTCACAGCTCCGGTCAGTTCTATTACTTTCTTCACTAATGATTTCTTCCATTTGCATAGCAGTGATCACCACTCGCCCCACTTGGCCTGGCGAGCAGGTTGTCAGACATGAGACGCCGTGTAGATTAGCCGCTGGCTGTGAAGCTGGAGCTAGGTCTCCTCTACCTATGACTTCTCCAGTTACATAGGTTTAGGGTATAGAGTCGCCGATGCTCACGTTACAGAAGCGCAGCTGCCGCTTCCCCGTGGCTTGTGTGACCCTATTAAAACTCCGAAGTCACTGCATAGCGAAATGCATTCACAAGGTCTGCTGTAATTTCACTTTCCAGCACATTGCTAAACATAAAACCACCCTAAAACAGAGACAAATTAATAATTGAGGAAAAAAAAAAGCCAGCCCGTATCATCGGCAATATACGGAAGCTTCTGCCTAGCAGAATACACTTACCCCTACTAGAAACCTAGGGGTCAAACGAGTAGCTATTGTCGGGAAAAAAAAACATCTAGAAGAACAATGCACCAGCAATGCCAAACTGGCCATGATCTGGCACCACACCTTTACCAATGCCATCACTATTGGCTACTGTCCCTTGCCCTCTGGTAGCAAAACTACGGTGCCCAATTCCAGGCAATGGTGAGGAGTGATCGAGCGCTATTAGCCACAGTCGGCCACGGTACGTGGCACACTGACATCAGAGGTTCACAATGGCTCACTGAACCTTGCACAGTAACCACAATCTGCCACTGTAGGGGCAGCGACTTCATTATTGTTTTCAATCATTACTAACGTCCACAGTACCCTACTGTGTGCACTCGACCACCGCACATTACAGGATGTCACTACTGTGTGCACCACCACCGCACATTACAGGGATGTCACTACTGTGTGCACTCGACCACCGCACATTACAGCGATGTCACTACTGTGCACTCGACCACGCAACATTACAGCGATGTCACTACTGTCGTGCACACTCGACCACCGCATGATACAGGATGTCACTACTGTCGCACTCGACCACCGCAGATTACAGCGATGTCACTACTGTCCGCACTCGACCACCGCACATTACAGCGATGTCACTACTGTCCGCACTCGACCACCGCACATTACAGGGATGTCACTACTGTCTGCACTCGACCACCGCACATTACAGGGATGTCACTACTGTCTCACTCGACCACCGCAGATTACAGGATGTCACTACTGTCCGCACTCGACCACCGCACATTACAGGGATGTCACTACTGTCGCACTCGACCACCGCACATTACAGGGATGTCACTACTGTCGCACTCGACCACCGCACATTACAGGGATGTCACTACTGTCTGCACTCGACCACCGCACATTACAGGATGTCACTACTGTCCGCATCGACCACCGCACATTACAGCGATGTCACTACTGTCCGCACTCGACCACCGCACATTACAGGATGTCACTACTGTCTGCACTCGACCACCGCACATTACAGGGATGTCACTACTGTCTGCACTCGACCACCGCACATTACAGCGAGTCACTACTGTCGCACTCGACCATCGCACATACAGCGATGTCACTACTGTCCGCACTCGACCACCGAACATTACAGGGATGTCACTACTGTCTGCACTCGACCACCGCAACATTACAGGGATGTCACTACTGTGTGCACTCGACCATCGCACATAACAGCGATGTCACTATTGTCCGCACTCGACCATCGCACATTACAGGATGTCACTACTGTCTGCACTCGACCACCGCACATTACAGGATGTCACTACTTGTCCGCACTCGACCATCGCACATTACAGCGATGTCACTATTGTCCGCACTCGACCACTGCACATTACAGGGATGTCACTACTGTCCGCACTCGACCACTGCACATTACAGGATGTCACTACTGTCCGCACTCGACCACCGCACATTACAGGATGTCACTACTGTCCGCACTCGACCACTGCACATTACAGGGATGTCACTACTGTCCGCACTCGACCACTGCACATTACAGGGATGTCACTACTGTCTGCACTCGACCACCGCACATTACAGGGATGTCACTACTGTCCGCATCGACCACCGCACATTACAGGGATGTCACTACTGTCCGCAATCGACCACCGCACATTACAGGGATGTCACTACTGTCCGCACTCGACCACCGCACATTACAGGGATGTCACTACTGTCCGCACTCGACCACCGCACATTACAGGGATGTCACTACTGTCCGCACTCGACCATCGCACATTACAGGGATGTCCTACTGTCCACTCGACCATCGCACATTACAGGGATGTCACTACTACGACGTACTCGACCACCGCACATTACAGCGATGTCACTACTGTCCGCACTCGGTTACCGCACATTACAGCGATGTCACTACTGTCCGCACTCGGTTACCGCACATTACAGCGATGTCACTACTGTCCGCACTCGGTTACCGCACATTACAGCGATGTCACTACTGTCCGCACGCAACCACTGCACATTACAGGGATGTTACTACTGTCTGCGATCAATTCCCACAGATTGCAGTGACATCATTACCGTCCACACTGAGCCACTGCACATAACACAGTGACATCACTATTGACCACTACTAATGGCCACAACCAGCCACTGTGGATTGTAGAGTCCTATCACCCGAAGCCATTACAAGAGCGGGTATGACTGGCACAGCTTCTGAGAGTGGTCCTCTCCCCCCGGTTACCTATAATTCTGACTGAAGAACCTGCCTGTGTCACCAGTTATGTCCAAATCAAGCAGTACCAGGCTATAAAATATTTTAGGATCACATTGGAGTTGGGTGGGTGGTGTGTTGTCAATTAGTATTTCGCTGCCCGTTCCACTCTCCCCTCCGCCAGGTGTGTAATTGTGAGCCGTACACCTGGGACCTTCCATTCATGGCCCTCTTATCCAGCCATTGAGATCACAGCGCTCTGATGACACGGGTGCCGACACTACATCAGGATTTCATTTTCTTGATATGACTGGGTTAGTTCATGCTGCCAGGCCGGATTAAGCTCCACATTTGGACTGTCCATCATCAGAACAATATTGCTCGGGCTCTCCATATTTATAGAGGAGCCATCAATGGCCGGCCTTCAGCGAGGGGTGTTTGCTTTGTTCATAGCAATAGAACATATGCACCTAAATACTCCATTCATTATCCTCCAATACATCAACACATGGGAGATGGCTGCAATTACCCCCGGCTGGTGCACAATAGGGCGCATTGATATTTCCTCTGCGGATGATTAATCTGTAAGGATTCTTATTGGAGCTTCTCACAAGGATTTGGTTCCTTTCAGCGTTCTGTTATATGGAGGATCCACGATGGCGCGTCTTCAGGGACGGTCGTTTCTTATTACACTCAAGCTTTGAGACCACAGATCATGTAGGAATAATGCCCAAAAACATGGCATTAGCACTGAAGAAAATTAATGTACCATACCATATCATTTGGGCATGCTGGGAGTTGTCTCCCAGAAAATGATATTTTTTTTGTCGTTACCTGATGTGCCAGTCATGAGAAATCTGGCAAAGAAGCCATATTATTTTACTGGGGGAAAATATAGGGATTGAGAAAGGGTTGTCCGAGTAGTGGACAAGCCCTTTAAGGGGAGAGTCACACGGTTGTATAACTCGGCCGAAGATCGCAACGCAATGCTCGGACAGGCCGTCGGCTCTCCTGACCCGAGCGTGGCAGCTGCATAAAAATGCATGCTGTCACGCTGCTGTTGGGAGAGCTGACGGCCAGTCCGAGCATTGCGATCTTCGGCCGAGTTATACGGTCGTGTGACTCTCACATCTAGAAAGCCGCCTGGAAGCATACATGTTAAAAGCCCTTTGGATCTCAGGAAGGCAAATCTTCCCATTCATCCTGCAAGTTTTCATAGATTAGTCCCACAATGAGCAGAGAGCTCATTTTTTAAGCAAGGAATACACTTCAAACCTCTAAATCATTGCTATCAGTTTCTTACCTTTTCGGACCCCTGGCAGATCTCGGGCTTAGAAATGACATCGGCAATACGATGCATATTGGCGTCATCAACTCGCGAGAGCTTCCCCGAATACACGCTGCCAAAACGGTGATGTGTGACGATAGAGGAGACTTCTGAAGAGCCTGCAGAATCAGCTTGAGGAAAACCTCAGGATTCACGAAAGCGCCGATTAATTCTGCAGATTTTATACTCTAGAAAGAAAAAGAAAAAAAGATGTTATAGAACAGTATCAAAGTCCGTTCTGCATTATATATACACACACACAATCGGCAGGCAATGAAAAGTCCATGTACCGCTGCAGATCTGGGTCATGTGTACGTTGGCACAGCTAGGACCCTAAATCATGTCACACGTCAATGTC
This sequence comes from Oophaga sylvatica, assembly GCA_033576555.1. Classification (NCBI taxonomy): domain Eukaryota; kingdom Metazoa; phylum Chordata; class Amphibia; order Anura; family Dendrobatidae; genus Oophaga; species Oophaga sylvatica. Next base: position 121,161,057 of record JARQOD010000007.1, read on the forward strand.
AACACCACAAGGAACAGAGGCGCTGTGCGCACCCATAGTGACGGGATGCGGGGCTTTACGTGTGCGAAGTCCAAAAGTCCAATTCTACTGCTAGATCGTATGAGGAACCGAGGAAAAATAAACATTCTGCGAGGTCGGATCACTTCTGAATCTTGTTTTAGGCTATATACAGTGGGGAAAATAAGTATTTGATACACTGCCGATTTCGCAATTTTTCCCATATACAAAGAATGGAGAGAGAGGTCTGTAATTTTTATCATAGATACACTTCAACTGTGAGAGACAGAATCTAAAAATGAAAAAAAAAAACAGAAAATCACACTGTATGATTTTTCCATAATTAAATTGCATTTTATTGCATGTAGTAAGTATTTGATCACCAACCAGCCAGCAAGAATTCTGGCTCTTACAGGCCTGTTAATTTTTCTTAAGAACCCTCCTACTCTGCACTCATTACCTGTATCAATTGCACCTGTTTGAACTTGTTATCTTTATAAAAGCTACCTCTCCACCATGGCCAAGACCAAAGAATTGTCTAAGGACACCAGGGACAAAACTATAGACCTGCACAAGGCTGGGATGGGCTACATGACATTAGGCAAGCAGCTTGGTGAGAAGGCAACAAGTGTTGGCACAATTATTAGAAAATGGAAGAAACAAACAATGACTGTCAATCTTTCTCGGTCTGAGGCTCCATGTGAGATCTCGCCTCGTGGGGTGAGGATGATTCTGAGAACGGTCAGGAATCCGCTCAGAACCGCAAGGGAGGACCTGGTCAATGACCTGAAGAGAGCTGGGAGATGATCATGTGGTCAGATGACACCAAAATAGAACATTTTGGCACCAACTCCACTCGCTCTTTGTGGAAGAAGGATGAGTACAACCCCAAGAACACCATCCAACCATGAAGAATGGTGGAGGGAAACATCTAACTCTGGGGGTTCTTTTCTGCAAAGGGGACAGGACGACTGCACCATACTGAAGGGAGGATGGATGGGGTCATTATCGCAAGATTTTGGCCAACAACCGCCTTCCCTCAGTAAGAGAATTGAAGATGGGTCATGGCAGGATCTTTCCAGTATGACAATGACCCAAAACACAGAGCCAGGGCAACTAAGGAGTGGCTCCGTAAGAAGCATTTTAAGGTTTTGGATCGGCCTAGCCACTCAATGTTGCCTAGCAACAACCCCGAAACCTGAAAGATCTGGAGAAGATCTGTATGGAGGAGGAGGGGGCCAAAATCCCTGCTGCAGTGTATGCAAACTTGGTCAAGAACTACAGGAAACGTCTGACCTCTGTAATTGCAAACAAAGGTTTCTGTACCAAATATTATGTTCTGTTTTTCTATTGTATCAAATACTTATTTCATGCAATAAAATTCAAAATAATTTTGTAAAAATCATAAAAATCCTGAAAATCACATTGTCAGATTCAGTCTTTCACAGTTGAAGTGTACCTACGATAAAAATTACAGACCTCTCCATTCTTTGTTGGTGGGAAAACTTGCAAAATCGGCAGTGTATTAAATACTTATTTTCCTCACTGTACGATCAATAATACTGATGTGTTACAAAAAAGAAAAAAAATACAGCATCTGGTAAACCCAATGAATTTCCCAGAATGCAGCTACGCACCTTGCAAAATCGGCAGTGTATTAAATACTTATTTTCCCCACTGTACGATCAATAATACTGATGTGTTACAAAAAAAAAAAAAATACAGCATCTGGTAAACCCAATGAATTTCCCAGAATGCAGCTACGCACCTCATGTTATGTAAAGACACTGAACCAGCAGGGGGAACAGTGGGATGTGTGAGATCAGAGTGAAAAGTAGTTTATAACTGGGTGTACCACTACTTTGATATTAATAAGGATAGGTCATCAATAAAGCTCAACAAAAACATTTTTCAGGATCCTGGTCCAACCATGTTGGTAGTCTGTGGTCGCTGGGTCAGGGGTCTGAAAACCTCCTACTTATCAGCAGTAAATGTTCAGCTTCACAACTGTTTAGCCTTCTGACTAGAAGGCCCATTGTGATGTCTTGCTGCAGCAATAACATTGCACTAGACCTACTAACCAGGTGCTGGGCACATTGACAGCTAGGAAGAGATTTGCATGGCTTGGGCTCAAGGCTGTGGAGTCGGTAAGCCAAACCTCCGACTCCTCAATTTCCATGACACCAACTCTGACTCCGACTCCAGACTCCGACTCCTCATACCAGGGCTGTGAAGTCAGTAAGCCAAACCTCCGACTCAGACTCCTCAATTTCCATGATAATGACCCCAACTCCGACTCCACGACTCCCTCATACCAGGGTTGTGAAGTCAGTAAGCCAAACCTCCGATCAGCTCCTCAATTTCCATGACACCGACTCCAATCTGATCCATCAAGGGCTCTGACTTTGACTCCACGACTCCGACTCCAAAGCCTGCTTGGGCTAGTGGTCACAGACTACTAACATGGCTGCTGGACCAGGGTCCTGCCAATCTGTGATCAATTCTAGTAATCAGCATCAGACAGGTGGGGGTCCGACACGCAACAGTCCACCAATAAGGTGTTCTCAGCTAAGATGGCAGCCAGATGCAAGGCTAGGCAGTATTGTCCTTTTCTCTGGATCAGTAGGTGTCACAAAATAATTATGGGCATCAATAAGATGCTAATTAAAAAAAAAGTTAAGCTTGTTGGAACAGGATCCTCTAAACATCTTCCGAACCTAGAGTTTAAAAAAGGAGATTTTTGTGTACTCACCGTAAAATCCTTTTCTCCGAGACGCTCATTGGGGGACACACAGACCGTGGGTGTTATGCTGCTGCCACTAGGAGGACACTAAGCAATACAAGCACAAAAGATTAACTCCTCCTCCTGCAGTATACACCCTCTGTTGGCTCAATCCTGAACCAGTTCGGTGCCAAAGCAGTAGGAGCTCATAACAGAGTGCAATATGCCAACAATTCAAATGAACAACGAGGCTACAAGTTAAAACCAGGGTGAGAGCTGTGTCCCCAATGAGCGTCTCGGAGAAAAGGATTTTACGGTGAGTACACAAAAATCTCCTTTTCTCCTTCGCCTCATTGGGGGACACACAGACCGTGGGACGTCCCAAAGCAGTCCCTGGGTGGGAACTCATCAACAGATGAAGCCTCGTGAACCTCATGCATATAACGCTTAACTAGTCAACAGACAACTTACAGATGCGCAACAGCTGATTGCAGAATCTGTCTGCCAAGAGCCGCATCTGAAGAAACTTGAGCATGAATTTGGTAATGTTTGACGAAAGTATGAAGACTGGACCAAGTCGCAGCCTTGCACACTTGCTGTGCCGAAGCCTGGTGCCGAATGGCCCAGGAGGCCCCCACAGAACGAGTGGAGTGTGCCTTAATCCCAGCCGGGATAGGCTGACCTTTAACACGGTATGCCTCTTGGAACGCCGAGCGAATCCATCTGGCTAACGTGGCCTTGGAAGCAGGAAGACCCTGTCTGCGTCCTTCCGGAAGCACAAACAGAGCGTCCGATTTTCGGAAAGGTGCCGTTCTCGAAATGTACCTTCGGAGAGCCCTCATCAAGTCTAAAGTGTGAAGGGCTTTTTCAGTACGGTGAATTGGCGCTGGACAGAATGAAGGCAAAACTATCTCCTCATTGATATGAAAAGCCGAAACGACTTTTGGCGTGAAAGACGGAGAAGTCCTAAGGACTACCTTGTCCTGGTGAAAAATGAGGAAAGGAGGTTTACAAGATAAGGCTGCCAATTCCGATACTCGTCTGATAGAGGTAATCGCCACTAGGAAGACCACCTTCCAGGACAGAAGCGATAAGGACACTTCCGACAAAGGTTCGAAGGGGGAGTCCTGTAAGGCACTGAGGACCAAATTAAGATCCCAAGGCTCCAAAGGCCTCTTGTAAGGTGGAACAAGATGAGACACTCCCTGAATAAAAGTCTTGACCTGAGACTTAGATGCGATCCGTCGTTGGAAAAGGACGGACAAGGCAGAAATCTGGCCCTTGAGGGAAGAAAGGGCTAATCCCGAATCCATTCCTGCTTGAAGAAATTCCAGGATGGAAGGGATAGAGAAAACCAAAGGGGAACGACCTTTGTTCTCACACCAGGAAAGGAATGTCTTCCAGACACGATGATAGATGCGGGCGGAAGCCGGCCTCCTGGCATTGACCATTGTAGAAATGACTTTGTGAGAAAAAACCAGCCTGAGTTAAGATCCAGGCTTCAATGGCCATACCGTCAAATTCAGCGCTTTTGAATTGTGATGGTAAATCGGATCCTGTGAAAGGAGGTCCGGCCGATCTGGTAATCTCCAGGGAACGTCTGCGACCAGACGCACTAGTTCCGCATACCACGGACGGCGAGGCCAGTCCGGAGCGATCAGAATGAGAGGAACGCCTTCCGCCTTGATCTTCCGAATCACCCTCGGGATTAACGGAAGAGGAGGAAAAATGTAAGGAAGGCGAAAATGACTCCAAGGGAGGACTAGCGCATCCGAGCCGACGGCTAGTGGATCGCGAGAACGACTTATGAAAGTCTGAACCTTGGCATTCAGTCTGGATGCCATGAGGTCTTCATCCGGCAGGCCCCATCGCTGGCAAACAAGATGGAACACTTCTGGGTGCAGGGACCATTCCCTGAGTCTAGGCCCTGGCGACTGAGGAAGTCGGCCTCCCAATTGTCCACTCCTGGAATGTGAACCGCGGAGATGAGCGAGCGGTTTTTCTCGGCCCAGCGCAGAATGTGCGATACCTCGAGCATCGCTGATCTGCTCCGAGTGCCCCCCTGACGGTTGATGCACGCCACGGCCGTGGCATTGTCTGACTGAATCCTGATGGGACGAACCGGCCAGGAGATGATGGAAATGCACGAGAGCTAACTTGATAGCTCTGATCTCTAGGATGTTGATCGGGAGACGGGACTCTGACAGAGACCAGCGGCCTTGAGCCGTGTGATGAAGGAACACAGCTTCCCATCGAGAAGACTGGCATCGGTGGTCACCACCAGCCAATGGACAGGCAGGATAGATTTGCCGTGATTCAGTGATGAGGCATTCATCCACCATTTTAAGGAGCTTCTGACTGTGGGAGACAGACGGAAGCGGCGACCTAGAGACGCTGGGTTCCTGTCCCAGACTGATATCAACTCCTGTTGAAGAGGGCGGAGATGAAACTGGGTGAAAGGTACTGCTTCGATGGAAGCTACCATTTTTCCAAGGACCTGCATGGCGCTCCGCAGAGAATGAGGGCGGTTTAGCGACAGTAGGAGCACTCCCCGCTTCAGAGAGATAATCTTCTCTGGAGGGAGAGATACCAATCCTTGGGAGGTATCCAAAATCATTCCCAGAAAAGGAATCTTCTGAGAGGGAATGGGAAGAGACTTGTCTAAATTGACTAACCAACCGAGCCGGGAGAGGGTGTCGATAGTGATTTCGACACTCTCTTCGCAGGCTCGAAAAGTCGGACCTTTTATGAGTAGATCTCCGGATACGGGAGGACTACCACACCCCGAGAGTGTAAAATTGACATGGCGGCCGCCATGACCTTTGTGAACACTCTGGGGGCGGTTGCGAGACCGAAGGGCAGAGCGGTAAACTGAAAATGATCCTCTCCGACAGCAAAACGCAGAAACTTTTGATGTCCGCTGAAAATTGGAATGTGCAGATACGCATCCTTGATGTCGATAGACGCCAAGTATTCTTTCCTCTCTAGAGATGCGACAACAGAACGGAGGGATTCCATCCTGAAATGACGGACTCTGATGAATTTGTTTAGCAATTTTAGGTCCAGAATAGGACGCAAGGAGCCGTCCTTCTTGGGAACCACAAAGAGGTTTGAGTAAAACCCTTTGAATTTTCCGTTGTGAGGAACTGAGACGATGACTCCGCTGGAACGGAGCGTGTTCAGAGGCTGAAGAAAAGGAATTGCAAGATCCTTGGACTTGGGGAAGCGAGACTGAAAGAAACGTCTTGGGGGAAGGGACAAGAATTCGATTTTGTAACCTGAGTGTACTAGATCGAGGACCCACTGGTCTTGAACTACTGACCCCCAGACTTTGTGAAACAAGAGTAGGCGGCCGCCTACCTTGTTTGGGTCCCCCATCCCCAGCAAGGAGTCATTGTGATGACAACTTGCGAGAGGAGGAGCTCCTATTTCCTGCCTGAGAAGACCTGTTTCTCCAGGCTGAGAGGATCTGGACGATGGTTGCGAGCCCCTATCTCTACGAGATGACCGGGATGCTCGAGCAGAGGACGAAGCAGGGGACCAATTAAAGGAGCTACGAAATGGTCGGAAACGACTTTGGAATTGAGACCGAAAAGGCCTATTGATTCTGCGCTGTGGAAGAAATTTGCTTTTGCCACCAGTAGCGTCAGAAATAATCTGATCAAGGCGATCTCCAAAAAGACGCCCTGAGTGATAAGGCAATGAAGTCAAAGTCTTCTTTGAAGCAGCGTCTGCACGCCACTCACGGAGCCATAGGGACCTCCGAATGGCGATAGCATTGGCGGCCGTGATAGCAGCGCAGTTAGCTGCATCCAGGGACGCATGAACCATGTAGTCACCTGCCCGAGTAATCTGATAGGCCAGATTACGTGCCTCGGGGGAAAGAGGGATATGACTAGTCATTTTGACTAGGCCCTCAACCCAAGCCACCATAGCTCTTGCCACCCAGGTGGCTGCAAAAGAGGGAGATAGAGATGCTCCAGCCGCCTCAAAAATTGGTTTGGCGAGGTTGTCAATCTGTTTATCTGAAGGGTTCCTAATGGATGAACTATCAGAAACAGAGAGTAGGGTTTTTGAAGATAGACGAGATACTGGAGGATCTACAACAGGAGATTCAGTCCACTCTTTCGCCACGGTTGCTGAAAAAGGGTATCGAGCTTTCAGAGACTTCAGTCCTGAAAAACGTCTGTCCGGACGCTCCCTGTGTCCCTAAACAATATCAGTAAATTCAGGGTGGTTACTAAACACCTTGTGAACACGTTTTGCCCTTTTGAAGGAGATAGGATGATTCGGCTGAGACCCAGGTTCTTCTTCTAGTTTGAGGATTGTATTAATTGCCTCAATTAAAGAATCTAACGACTCCTGAAATTCCGGCGAGTTGGGATCATCACCAATGTCCGACTCGTATTCCGAATCATGGTCACTGATGTTTCTGGGAGAAGGTGAACGAGAACCTGAACTCGCAGATGCTGAACCACTAGATGGATTGGGAGATGCATTATGGCGGCGTTTTTTTGGACGACCGCTTTGCGGACGCCGTGAGACGGCCCCTGTCAGATGAGACATCTCTGAAGGCTAACGGACCCCTCTCTGGAAAAGGGGCGCTCTGGCTAGGAGCAGATCCACGAAAGGTATCCAAGGCTCTAGTCAGAGAGTTTATGGAGTGCGCCAGATATTCGGGCCACCCTGAAGAACCTGACTCAATGGGATCAGGAATAGGTAGGGACTCCTGCTCGGTAATAGGGGGCTCATGAGCAGAGGAAGCCATGGGCTCCTGGGCACATGATGCACAGAATTGGGAACTATGCATTGATGGCAGGGGAGCGTTGCATGAAGCGCAGGCGGCATATACTACAGAGTAGTTCTTGTCAGCCTTTTTAATTCCCTTTGATTGCAACATATTTCCTCACCAGAGAACCTTCTGCAGGAGAAGGGTTAAGCGCTGTGTAGACCTAGTCGCAGCGTGCACTTACCCAGGGCCTATGTGTGTGCACCAGGGAAGTGAGAGGATGGCGATGCAGCGCTGTCCCAGGAGAATATGGCGCCCGAGATCTTAGAAGCGCCTCCCGTGTGAGACGAGAGGCGCCAGAAACAGTGGGAAGAGAGGGGGAGGAAACAGGGGAAGTCCCCTGTTAACTGGTGACGGCCAATAGCGTGCGGTGTGGGCGGAGCCACACGGACTGCCCTCTCCCTTTGAGGCCTATCCCGGCCCGAAGCCGGGGAGTAAATTTTAAAGTTGCGGCCTACCCTGGGCCGGAGCCGGGGACTAAATTTGAGGCCGTGGCGCGATAGGGAACGCCAGCGGCGCAATTGTGTGCTGCGGCGGCGCAACGCCATGCGGGCGCAGTGCGCAGAAGCGGTCGCAGTGACCGGTATAACAGTGCCCCTCATATACTCACTGCGGGGAGAGCCCGAAGATGGAGGAGGGAGAACTCCACAGCACTACAGCGACTATGGCTGTACATCCTCTATCCACCAACCCCCTTCAATAGGGGGGTGGAGAGGGCTCTTACATGCCTCCAGACCGCCACCGCTTTCAGGAGAGGTGGTGGGGGTAACCATCCAAGGTGCCACGCAAAATCATCATCATCCTCAAGTAAGGGTATCTCATGGGGAGAGCGGCCTGTTATAAGGAACTGTCGCCCCATGGTAGCGTGGCAGGAGGGGTACGTGGAGGCGAACACTCGCACGATGCTGCCTGTTGTTGGTTTTTGGGAGATCGTGACTTTTCGTACAAGTCCCGTCGCCCATCCGTGCGTGAAGAAAGTAAAATAATAAAAATTTTAAAAATCAGAAAAAAAAAATCTGAAAAAAAGTGGGGTCTGAAAGCAGACCCTAGTGCCTCCTACAGACACTAAGCAAGAACTGGTTCAGGATTGAGCCAACAGAGGGTGTATACTGCAGGAGGAGGAGTTAATCTTTTGTGCTTGTATTGCTTAGTGTCCTCCTAGTGGCAGCAGCATAACACCCACGGTCTGTGTGTCCCCCAATGAGGCGAAGGAGAAAACTGTATACTCAGCTTGGTATCCAGCTGAAAAGGACTTTAGGGAGGAGTGTAGCGCATGACTGTCACATCGCTCCTCCAAAAAGGTCCTTTTCAGTTGGCTGCCAGGCAAGGTACAGTCACTGCTCAATCTTCGGAGGTTGCACAGGGGGAGTTCTTCGCCCATAATGTAATCTGTTATGAACATCGAAGAGAAGTAGTTGCTTGAAATGACCCAGAGTTATGAGGATAGAAGCAAAACTTTCTCATAGTAGGGAGCAACACGAAAAGATAAAAGAACAATCAATACAGATTTACGGGCATTATACACAGTTTTACAAGCCGTCACCGGGGTCATTCATTAAATAAGGGGTCATGGATAAGTTTGGTTTTAGTACTCATTTATATATTAAAAAAAAAAAATCTATCTATGATCTTGTGTAAGTTTGTTTTGCGATATTTTTAGAAGGGGCAACATCTGGCCATGTCGAATAGCTGGATCACTTCCAGGGTTGTAGAAGCCACTAGAGTGGACAGATATTATGACTATAGTAACGGTCTGACCACACTGTTCCTCTATCTGTTGGATGTATATAGGAGACCCAATTCTGCAAAGCAATCTGAATATTACAAAAAGATATCATGTGAGTAATAAAAAATATATTTTACATTATATTTCCAATAACAAATATAACTGAGAAACTAAAAATATATATATGTCCGGATAAGAACTGTCTTTTGCGGATTATAAGACAAACTCAAAATTTTGGAGAAAAAATAATAATAAAAAAAAGTTTTACTAAAATGATGGTGCGTCTTATAATCCACTTTTTGTAACTTACCTGGGGGGCGGCGGCGGCAGTGGAGTGGGGTCCCAGGTGGCAGAGTCGCTGCTGCAGGAAGCTGGGAGGCAGGCGATGCTGCGGGCCCCAGCCTAGTAGGAGGTGGTGTTCAGAGGAGGTAGGAGTGGGGCAATGCTACGGGCCCCAGGCAGGCAGAATGAGGTGTTCAGCGGTGCAGGGGCCCAACATTTTGTGAGAGCCTGGAGCCCCTTTCCAATGCAATGAACTAGGGGAAAATGGTCGCCGGAGGCGGTACATGCGCAATTAAGATCTCGGGAGCCAAAAGCTCATTGCAGAGATCTCAATATGTGCATGCGCCGCCTCCAGAGGCCATTTTTCCATAGTCCATCGCATTGAAAAGTATAGCAATTGCTGGGGCTCCGGTCTTTCACAAAATGTCGTCGGAGCCCCCGCACCGCCAAATACCTTCTCCTACAGGTCTGGGGCCCGCAGCATCACCCCACTCCTGACACCGCTAGAAGCTTCCTGCAGCAGCGACCCTGGACCCCCCTCCACCGCAGTCATTAAGCTACATTCGTATTATAAGATACACCTCCATTTCCACACCAAACTTTGGGGAAAAAAAAGTGCATCTTGTAATCCAAAAAATACGGTATGCATCAAAGACAGGAGGATTTATTTTAGGGGAGAAATTCTTTTATAAAAGCTGATCAATAGCGTTTAATTACTTGCATATGTGTATATACAGCTAGAATGTATGTATTAAAAAAAAAAGTGCTTTATATTTGCTAAAACTCCACTCTTCCTTTGCATTAGTCTTTATACAGAAGTATGTGCTGTTTCAGCAGAGACATCTGAAAACTGAAATTTTTATTCTATGCAGTTTCCATTGCAGTTTGAAATCGTGACAAATCCATGTATTTGGCAAGGCAAGCTGGGAATTCTGCAGCATGTCCTGAATAGCGCTTTTTTTTTTCAGCAGCGTGTAAATAAGGCTTTTCTACACCGTAAATGTGTTGCTTATTTTCGGTGCAGAATACTCACCCAGATCCTCAACAAAAAACAGTGTCTGAAAAGAAATACTCTAAATATGCTGCCATTCATAGAGATGGAGCGACAAACCAATAACTCACATTGTGGACTACTTTCTCCTCTTCATCCAGGCACGATCGGTATAAGGTGCTCAGCAAAAGCTCCATGTGCTGCGTGGTGTGATCTTCGGCATGAATCAACAAGACTACGAGGAGCTGTGCCGCCTTCACCCGGGTACCAGCTACCCAGTCTGTTATGTCGTGACTAACAGCAGGCAAAACTTTAGAGAGATTTCGAAATATCAGCTCGCGACATCCCAAGCCTGGTCTCTGCACTGAAACGAAAAAACGTGGTGAGATCAGAAATATATGGGTTGTACAACCTCTAGAACCATTTTATAAAACTCGCAATCGCAACCCCTTTGTCAACTCTGCAGATATTTATGGTAGACCAAAGGGGCCACTGTTGCAAAGGCACAGCCTAATATATTGGCTGTTGGGGGTGACCTCCGTCTGGTCCCAGTCTTGCGGCCAGGAAAGATCATGTGACAAGTCCCCCGTTTTGGCAATCAGCGGAGTAACAAATGATTTTACAGTTACCACCGATCCAGTGGATAGACCGCTTAGACCAAAATACCTCGATAACTGATGTATGCCACTCATGGCAACTCACCTCCAGGCGGATAACATGTAGGATACGGTGCGCTGAAATCCATCTTATCTTTTAAATCATCCTCATTTTCTTTTTCCCACTGTAATCCAACTTTCTGCCAATAATCTAAGGCGGTCTGCCTAAAATTAGGAAAAAAAAAACAAAAACAGGCGATAAACTAAACATGGCACACACGTAAGTACAGCTGGTATTTTGCATCAGTAACCTGTTGAATGCTGCTGTTAGTCTCCGACAGCGGCATATAATGCACACCGGCAGGGGGTAAACATCATTCTATGCACCCATGACGTGGACTGCGGGGTGCCTATGGGTTGGCATGACAGCCGGGGGTCTGCTGAAGACCCCTCATGACAGTACTCCTGTAAACGCCAGCCATGAGACCGTGATGAATGCACACATAGCAGTATTGTGGTATTGCTGGATATCACAAGAGATCGGATGATCGAAGCTTCAAGTCCTTTAAGAGTATGGACAAGTACAGTAAAAAAAAAAAGTGTAAAAAAATATGAAAATATTAAAGTTCAAAATTACCCCCCTTTATGCCCCATTAAAAATAAAAAACATATTTGATAATTGCCGTGTTTGTAAAAGTCTGATCAAAATATTAAATAAAATATGACTTGTAAACAATGTAACGAGAACAAAATTGAAACGCCAGAATTACGTTTTGTTTTTTTTGGCCACCGCAACATTGCAATAAAAAGTAATAAGGGGCGATTAAAACATTGTATCTGCCCCAAAATGGTATCAATAAAAATGTCACTGATATTCAGAATGTGGGGTCCTGTTGCTGGGACTCTCATGCCTTGTATTAGCATAAAAGTAAAGTGATCAATCTCCCGTGCTTGGAAAGGTGAATATTTGATAACTTACTGGATGTCCGGAATCTCGTCTGTGCTGCTGCTCAGCAGAAGAGGAATAAGTTTATGGAAATAGGAATATCGATCCCTGAGCTCCAAAAGCCAGGTGCCCACCACGGTAGTAACAGCGAGGCGAACCTGCAACATAAAGCAGAAGATAACCGCGCTATATAGGATTCATACAATATAGATATCCAGGTATCTAATATATGCCTGGATATGGATAGGGTCCCATCCTATGGTCACATCCCTCCCCCGCACTTGTCCGCAAGCATTTTCTGAAAATGGGAATATCTGTCCCTTTAACGTTTCAGTGCTGGATGTGAAAGTCTTGGTTCTGTTCCAGAAGAGAGCGTCGTTAATGGAAAGTGATTGCCCCCAATTAACGGTCTATGCTTCTAGCACTAAATTACAGCTTGTTTTGATTGAAAAACATAATGATGAAATCGTTGGATGGGAGTGAAAGGTATTTGCTGGCATCTAGGGCTTGTTATGCCAACCATCCTACTGAAGAGCTTCCTCTTTGGCGAGCGCGGCTTCAGCCCACACATTACGAGAGGACCAATCTGACAAGTGAGAAATCTGTGACAACAGACCCATCACAACCTTTACAGAGATGCGTGGGGAAGGAATATGGAGCCCGGCTGTACCATGGCTGGGAATACGCACACCGCCTGCATGATACTGTAAGGACCGCACTTCACCATCTTCAGGAACCTGCCACTCATTAAGATCAGCACCATGGGCAATGAATGAAGAAGTCAACGTGCTCCATTGTGAATGGGAATTTCACAGCCTTTGTCTGGAGATTGGGAGAAAGGGACCAAGAGGTCAGACCCCTAACCCATCTGAAAGTTGTCAACTAACCTTTGGATAGGCAATAAACTTTCAATAACGGGAACAACCCTTTAGCCTGTGAAACTTAAAATATTAGTTTGGCCAGTGTAACCTTTTCTTCTTTCTTCTGTCACTCGGTGGAAATTGGACTGCACTTAAGATGTTATCCGAGTGCAGTCCGATAGCTTCCATGGACTCACTGACTTGCAATGGTCGAGTGCAATCAGAATATCAGATCAAACTTGAGCATGGCCCTATAACACTTGTCCGGATGCGATCTGATCACACTCGGAGCGATAACACGTTGCAAAGTCCTCTGTTGGTGAACTAAATGTCTTTTAATGGGAACCATAAATGGAATCAGTCATCACTGGTCAATTATAAAAATATTGGCCATTATTTCACAGTATAAAAATAAATAAATAACAGGTACTCAACTCCCGCACCGGCGACTTCCAGTGATGTCCCTGCCTTCAGATCATATGTGTGACGTTGTTATGCCTCGAGAGAGCTGCAGCCAATCGGTAGCCGCTAATGGGTTGGATATTTGGGAACTACCTTGAACAAAACTCAGATATATGTCTAAGGGAAGTGTGAGAACTAGAGCCCAGTCGCTGATTAGCTGCAGCGCTCACGTGGCCTTACGAGGTCACACAATTGCCCCCAGAACCAACGCTGACAATGCTGGAAAAATGACTGCATGGGAATTGAGAATTTTTTATTTAACCCTGAGAAATACATTATTTAAGAAGGGGTTGTCCGTTGTTCGAGTAGTGGAATTGTGGATAAGTTATTAAGGACAATAGTATGGAAACAAAAAATTGAATTCAAAGAAAGTGGTCTGATGGGTGGCTGTGGCTCTCCTGTGAACTAGTGACGAGAGATCTCAGCGGTCACTGATGCGAGGGACCAATACAATGAAGGTTTCTTTATTAAAGGGGATGTCCACTACCTTGATACGGATGACTCATCCTTAGGAAAGGACATCAAAAGCAGATTAATGGGGGTCTTACACCCGGCAGCCCCACAGCTGTTTTCAGTTCCAGTGTCGGATGAATATAAACCATGAATGGAGCCAGAATAGCACAGATTCACCCCCTACTGTGCTGAAAACAGCTGATTGGTGGATGTGCTGGTTATATAGTCCTTTAACAGCAAGCTAAGGGCCCCGTCTCACATAGCGAGATCGCTGCTGAGTCACAAGTTTGTGATGCAACAGCGATCTCAGCAGCGATCTCGCTATGTCTGACACTACCAGCGATCAGGCCCTGCTGTGAATCGCTGGTTGTGTCAGAAATGCCTGGACTTTTTTTTTTTGATCGCTGGTCTCCCGCTGGCCAGCACGCATCGCTGCGTGTGGCAGGCAGGAGACCAGCGATCAGCTGGTAACCAAGGTACACATCGGGTTTCCAGGTGCGGGGCTGCGTCTGGAAACCCGATGTATACCTTGGTTACCAGCTGATTGCTGGTCTCCTGCCTGCCACACGCAGCGATGCGTGCTGGCCAGCAGGAGATCAGCGATCAAAGAAAAGTCCAGGCATTTCTGACACAACCAGCGATTCACAGCAGGGGCCTGATCGCTGGTACGTGTCAGACATAGCGAGATCGCTGTTGAGATCGCTGTTGCGTCACAAAACTTGTGACTCAGCAGCGATCTCGCTATGTGAGACGGGGCCCTAATGTGTAGCATATTAGCACCCTATAAATGCCCCAAAGGATCCTTGAATGAAAATTACTGTAAGCGGTAAATAAACGTCCCCCGCCAATTCATTTACTGAATGTGTTTTATAAAAATGTCCACTACTTGGATAACCACTTCTCAACCTGACTGCTCCTGTTAAGATAAAGACACTGTCACTGTCCGCACCTTCGGATGAATCAGACATCAGCAGATAGTCAGGGCTACATCTGCTCTCTGACTTCCTCTTGATGTTCGATTTGTCCGAAAGGCGCTAACAGTGAGGCCGGCGCTAATTGCGTGCAGGGCTCCAGCGACACAACAAAGTCATGTGAGCACTGGGAGAGCCAGTGCTGACACAGCGGGAACGGCGCCAGCACAAGAGGGGAGTACAAGTATTTTTATTTTATAGGGGGCAAACACTCACATTGAGAAGGGGGCTGTCCGAATAGTGGACATACCCTTTAAGGCACCTGTTACATGGGCCAACCTAGGCCATTTAATGACCACTGATCGACTAGATGCAATCAGATTTGCAGTGGAAAAAAGCACCACTCCATTGTTTTTTTTTTATTAATAAAGCACTGGAGTAATGTACGTTCCATGCCTCATGTCTTATACTTACCAGATGCCATCTTCATCCGTTGTCAGCAAAGCTCTATTCAGTCTCAAGCGCTTTGTGACCTGCCAGTTTTCTCCAGTTTCCTGGGCGAGCTAGAAATCACAACTCAATGCAAGTGTCAGAGGCACGAGGGGCTCATAGACTTACATGGAGAGCTTGTGACCGCTACTTCTGACTTCCGGCCAGTCAGAAGTTGATGGTGGAGTGTAACCGAAGCTGCACCGGGAAGAGCTGAAGATAATGAGAACTTACTTTAGTAGCACCACTCTAGCACTGAAATAAAAATAAAAAAACAAAAATGGTGGTGGTGCCTTAACGGTCTGCTTAGATCGGCCGACAAACAATCTATGTGCAGAACGACTGTTCATACGACCGTTCTTTGTCCGTAGAATACCAAGTAATCGGCAGCACTTCACCTGTTTACACAGGACGATGTGTCCCCAATAATGATTCGTAAGCTGGCTTGAAAATCATTGCACCCGACAGACAAGTGCTGATCGTTTATCCAGCAATTGATGATCTGTGTTGACCGGCCAATAGTTCCTTCGAACACTCGTTCATTGATTACCGACTAGTGATGAGTGATCGTGCTCTGATAAGGTGTTATCTGAGCATGCTCGTGTGCGAGCCGAGTGCCTTCGGTGTGCCCGAATAATACGCTTGAGTCCCCGAGGCTGTTAGACAGCCTGTTTGTTAAGCAATCCCTGCATGTGTTGCGACTGTCGGCCAGGAGACATGCAGCCGCAGGCTCTCGAATATATTTTTCGAGCACGCTGAAGGCACTCTGTTAGCACCAGAGCATGCTCAGGTAACACCTTATCCCAGCACGTTCGCTCATCACTATTACGGACTTATCTAAAACGGGCCATTAGCCTAGAGATTTCACTGATATTACCTACCTGAGGAGAGTCGTCGAACAGTCTCTGCGCTAGATGAGAGAGGACATCGTCCACAGACTTGCTATTGCCATACTGTATAACAGCCCCCGTTGTCTGTATAACGGCTATGCGCACTTTCGAGTGCTGGTGGGAGATCGTCTGCATTAGGGGTTTAATGAGGGATTCAGACTGCAGGTGAAAATGTTCTGGAAAATACATATGGCACATAATATTAATATTAAAGTGTTATGTCCTAAATAAAAATGTTTTATAGGTTCAGAGTATTAAAAAAAAAAAAAAAATGTATTCCATTTAATACAGAACAACAGCGCTAGCTGACGAGCCCACCAAACCTTCCACTTCCTTCTGCGCTGTGTGAGGTCTGACCTCAATGCAGAGCTGAGTGATCAAGAGAGCAAACTGTTAAGGCCCCGTCTCACATAGCGAGATCGCTAGCAAGATCGCTGCTAAACAGCGATCTCAGCAGCGATCTCACTATGTCTGACACATACCAGCGATCAGCCCCCCTGCTGTGAATCGCTGGCCGTGTCAGAAATGCCAGGACTTTTTTTTGATCGCTGGTCTCCCGCTGGCCAGCACGCATCGCTGCGTGTGACAGGCAGGAGACCAGCGATCAGCAACCAAGGTACACTTCAGGTTTCCAGGCGCGGGGCTGTGCCTGGAAACCCGACGTGTATGTTGGATACCAGCGCGCTGCTGCAGGGGAGCTGGTGACCAAGGTACACATCGGGTTTCCAGGCACTGTGCAGCGCCTGGAAACTCGAAGTGTACCTTGGTTACCAGCTCCCTGCATCAGCGGGCTGGTATCCAACGTACACTGCGGGTAACTAGGCGACGTTACCCGCAGTGTCGCTGTCCTGATCGCTGCCTGTTTGGCAGCTCAGCAGCGATCATGTAGCGACACACCAGCGATCCTGATCGTTGTCGGGATCGCTGGTGTGTCGCTATGTGAGAAGGGGCCCTTAGTCATTAAATGTCTCACACTGGTAACACCCCTTGCATTAATAATAGTCTCTATGGGCAAATTCTCAGAGATCTATGTCGCACCCATAGATCTTGACAACTCATTTACATATTAAAACATACGTGGATTTCTCTGGAATAGGACATCGGATCACAGATATCAAGGTATCATTTTGTTCAGCTTCTTATGACCTACAGGCCCATATGGACGACTTAAGAGGAGGGTTGATCCTACTGACAGATTCCCTTTAACAAAACGCTTCTTCTGCTCCCCTACCTCTCATGTTCTTTCTTGTAAAAGAGGCGTTGCGCTCCTCATTAGGGATGGAAAATTTGGGTTTTGGTGCTCGACCGAACTTTAGTCCAAAGTCCAGTCCGGCTATCAGAACTTGAATTCTATTGAAATAAATGGGGACCCGAAATATGGAGCTGGAAAAACCTCTGTCTCTTCAGTAGCTTTGCCTTGGCAGGAGTGCAGGGGAACACTTGCAAGCACAGCACTTGTCGTCTAGGAGACCGATCACCGCTGATAACACTGCAGAGGTGACAAGTAACCTAGGCAACAAGTGGTATAAAATAGAACTGACAATCCCTATAGAGAGTTTTTAATCAGTCATAAATTACAAAACTTGATTGTTTTTATGAGCATTTTCCAATTTTAATGATGGAGAAAACCCTGTAAGTGACGCATAGGGGTATGATCAGAGGAGGGGTAAGGATCCATCTATGCCCCCGGCCCATTACCTGGCACGCTCCGGGCATAGCTGGCAGCACACCTGCAGCTTTCCTTTCTTACATCAGGGAAGGGGTCCACTATGGTCCTCTGTAAGATCCTGGCCATCTCCTCCAGGTAGGGGCCCAGCTTCCTGCCACACACCTCCACCAGCAGGGTGAGGAGCTCGCTGAGGGCCAGCCTCAGCTCCTCGGAGGGCTCCGCCAGCTCAGGGCCCCCCAGGCGCTGGGTGATGGCCGGCACCAGATAGGGCAGCGCCTCCTCGGGTCTGGGGACATTGGTGGCACAGTGAGTGAGGACCTGGATGGCGATCTCTCTGCACTTCTCCATGGGGTCTGCCAGGCACCGGAGCAGCGGTTTCAGCAGGTCCATGAAGACTTCCTGCAGGACCCCGCTGGAGAGCCGCCGGTCCTCGGCTTCCCTCAGTATGGCGGCCAGGGCCCTCTTCCTTGTGCTCTTATTGTCGTCATTTAGGCTGTTAAGGTGGCGAGCCAGGGCCTGCGACACCTCACCGGCCGCACGTTGCTGTCCCTCCGCCGCCGCCGCCGCCGCATCTTTGTAACCCCTGGTAACCAAGCGCTTCCCAGTACACAGCCGAGCAACGAGCATTCAAACGGGCTAAACTTTATTAGCAACGCAAGCAGCGCGAACAGCACAGCAGAGCGGCTGTAGTTGCTAGGCAACCCGTGCTGGACCCCTATATACTAGTGAGGGGACAGAGAAGGATTTACCTGCAGCAACCAGTCACCATTTCTGAAGATTGCTACAAGTTTTCCATTTTTATCAATGTTTTCGTTTTTTACTCTTCTTCCCAAAGCCATAGCTTTGTATTATTTCTTCCTTTGACACCATGCATGCACTGGAAAGCAGGAAAAAGTGGGTTAAAAAAGCACAATTCTGTTATTGTTTTTTGCGTTTATTTTTTACGGCGTTCGTTGTACGGTAAAAATGACCTAGAAAAATGATTCTCCGAGTCCGTACGATTACAGCAATACCAAACTTGTGTAGGTTTTTATTACCCTGACTGAAAAATTGCCAATATCTTAAAGGGGTTGTCCAGGAGTATTTACTTTACTTTAGGCCCAAGCACTAGCAGGCAGGGAGCGGCTATCTACCCGCCTGTTGTGGCCGGCGCCGATCTCTGCTGGAACATAACAGTCACTGACCGCTCCTGCCGGCGATACAGGGGTTCCGCTGACGTCATGTCGACAGAGCAGCGGCTTCTCTTCTGCATGGCTGATGGGACGTGACTGCCGGCGTCATGTTGGATAACAGACGGCCCCCACTACCTAACTGCGGGGAGCCAGCTGTCAATCAGCACTAGAGATGAGAGAACCGGAACTGTAAAGTTCAGGGTTCGTACCGGACACCTCGTGTCTGGTGCTGAACTTCGAACACGGATTTCTACTGGAAGTCCGTTTTACAGTTTGGGAGTCTGGGAACAAGAGAGAGTGCGATATTCCAGCTCCAAAGTTCTAGTCTTCACTGATTTCAATGGTTTCTGGTTCAGGTAGTTCGGGTAAAGTTCCGATACTAGAACCGGACTTTAGACTAAAGTTCGGTTGGGTACCAGAACCTGAGCTTCCACTTTTCCACTCATCCCTAATCAGCACCATGTCAATAGTCACGCCCCGTCCAGAGAGCTGCCCCAGTGTTGACATGAAGCAGCTGAATCGCCGGCAGGAGCGGTCGGTGACCAGTCTGATAGTCTAACCGAACTCTGGACTAAAGTTTGGTTGGGTATCAGAACCTGATCTTCCACAGTTCCACTCATCTGTAATCAGCACCATGTCAGTAGTCACGCCCCGTCCAGAGAGCTGCCCTGTTGACATGAAGCAGCTGAATTGCCGGCAGGAGCGGTCAGTGACCAGTCTGATAGTCTAACCGAACTCTGGACTAAAGTTTGGTTGGGTATCAGAACCTGAGATTCCACGGTTCCACTCATCTGTAATCAGCACCATGTCAGTAGTCACGCCCCGTCCAGAGAGCTGCCCTGTTGACATGAAGCAGCTGAATCGCTGGCAGGAGCGGTCGGTGACCAGTCTGATACTCGAACCGAACTCTGGACTAAAGTTTGGTTGGGTATCAGAACCTGATCTTCCACAGTTCCACTCATCTGTAATCAGCACCATGTCAGTAGTCACGCCCCGTCCAGAGAGCTGCCCTGTTGACATGAAGCAGCTGAATCGCCGGCAGGAGCGGTCAGTGACCAGTCTGATAGTCTAAACGAACTCTGGACTAAAGTTTGGTTGGGTATCAGAACCTGAGATTCCACGGTTCCACTCATCCGTAATCAGCACCATGTCAGTAGTCACGCCCTGTCCAGAGAGCTGCCCTGTTGACATGAAGCAGCTGAATCGCTGGCAGGAGCGGTCAGTGACCAGTCTGGTACTCGAACCGAACTCTGGACTAAACTTTGGTTGGGTATCAGAACCCGATCTTCCACAGTTCCACTCATCCCTAATCAGCACCATGTCAGTAGTTACGCCCCATCCAGAGAGCTGCACTGTTGACAGTAGTTGAATCGCCAGCAGGAGCGGTCGATGACCAGTCTGAGCCGACGCCTGATACAATTGTCAGCTTGTTAGCAATTATCTGGCCTGTAGTAAAAAAAATAAAATTCTCCTGAAAAAAAAATCATTTACGAGGCTCGGTAATGTTATATAATCCAAATAAGCATTGGAAGTATTATGCCAAAAAATTACAATTCTTTATTAGAAAAAATACACTCATAGCTAACAATACACAGTTAAAAGATCTATTTAAAATGGGATGTATATACAGTATGCTCCCACAGGTATAAATGCTATGACAGGTGTATGACCTTAGGTCCAAAATCAGAATTAATACTAATACCAAATGCAATGTACCTACAAATATACTACATACAAAGCGGTACTGAATGCCTTATATACAGACTGGAGCAAAGGTAATGTATATATATTTAGTATAATTAGTGGTTTGCCACCGTCAATATTACAACCACTGCTACCAAGTCTATACATATAAGATGGTATACCGCTAATAGATTCTTAATGAAGGTATATAGGGTGTAGTTATAAAGGTGCCAGAATAGCAGGCTACTATATTGTCAAATGACAGGTTTTTTGTCAGATAATGCCTGCTATGGCCCCATAAGTACATCCATACGGCATAGTTAGAATAGTACTATATTGCTAGTCATAGAACATATACAACCTTGTTAGGAGCCAAATGTTCCCCTTCCCCGACGCGCGTTTCGCGTTAGCTTCGTCTATGGGGGTTGGTAGATGTGACATATAGTCAGATGTGCCCTTATATATCTTTACAGAGATTGCATTTACCGTTATGTCCTCCACATGTGTGCGAAACCCTGCTGCCTTCGGCGTGTGACGCACCAAGGCAGCGCCCCCGTCGGCCGTGCAGCCACCTCCCATCCGACACGTCAGGATGAGGAGGGAACTGCTCCGGTTCGATTGGACGCGTCACCACGGTAACCCACAGCGTCGCAGGAGCGCGTCATCCGCCGCCAAGCCACGCCTCCTCGTCCGACGTGTCAGAACGAAGAAGCGCTGCCATGACAACCTGGAAGAATGAGCTCCCACTCCGCTCTGCCACTAAAGCCCCAGGGTTCAACACACAGGCGGGGTAAGAGAATAACAGTTATATACCAGGCAAATTATCATTCAAATATGAAAAATACTGCATGTAGATAAATACAATTATAATTATATTAAACACCAAGTAACCACAAAGATTAAACTGCAATCCCAAATACAATACATTGTTTCCTAAAAAATAAACAAAAGTGAAAAAAATATAAAAAATGAAAAAACAAAATAATATTGCTTATAGCTCCACATATATAATGATGTATCACAGATACTGTAAGTCTCAAGTCGATATTGTATATCTTCAGGGATCCTAGAAGAGTCCTTAATTTTTCATTTCAAATTGATTGTAGTATTGATGCTCAAAGAAGATATCCCATACACTTAATTGATGAACTATCCTCATAGCATTGGCTTCCTTGAACATCCTTCATTCATACACTTCATGGATACCCGGGATACTTGTCAAAACCACATCACTGACATCACACATATATATGACCTATTATAAACTGAAAAAAGCATATATAAGGTATAGAATAAAACTATAAAAACACTAAAGAAAGGGTAACACCTATAGAAAGGGGCAAAGCTCAGAACCTCATTGAGCCCCTCCGGTTGAAGAGATCCAATACGAAAGATCCATTGTGTTTCTACTTGGGCTAATTTCTTTTTTATGTCTCCTCCCCTATAATCCACAAAGATTTTATCTATGCCCATCACCTTGAGCAATTTGGGATTAGAGTCGTGGTATATTTTGAAATGCTTCGATATGGGTTTCAAAAGGGTGACATCATTCTCCTCTCAGGCATTCTTTATGTCCCTATAGTGTTCTCTGACCCTGATTTTTAGGGGTCTCGAGGTCATGCCCACATATATTTTTGTGCACGGGCATTGGGCATAGTAAATCACCCCAGTTGAATTACAAGTAATATGTTGAGTGATCTTGAAGGTTTTCTTACCATCACTAGAGTCAAATGAAAAAGCACGCTTCATGTTCGGGCATGCAATACATGAATTGCATGGGAAGAAGCCCCATTTTTGGCCTGTAGATCCAAAGATTTTTTTCGATTTTTGACCCCCATGATAGCTATGTACTAGAATGTCCCTCAAGTTATTAGACCTTCTATACGTAACAGAAGGAAATTCGGGAACAAATTTCTCTAGGGCTTTGTCAATTCGAAGTAGAGGCCAATATTTTTTAGAGCTTTTTTAACTTCCCACCACTTATCATTGTATGTAGATATAAATCTGACTTTTTGTGGGTTCTCATTTATGTTTTTATTTTTGGGGGTTAATAGATCATTTCGTATTGCCAGCTTGGCCCTCTTTAAACCCCTTTTGATGCTGCGATTCGAATATCCTCTAGCTGAGAATCTGGAAGATAAATCCCTTGTTTGTTCCTCAAAGGCCTTCTCACTTGAGCATATACGTCTTGCCCTTAGGAATTGTCCTGTGGGAATACTCTCTATTAATGATTTAGGATGAGATGAGGTGGCATGCAAGACTGAATTTACTGAGGTTTCTTTTCGGTGTACATTGGTTTCTAAGAAACCATTCTCACCTTTTGTAATCATGATGTCAAGAAAGTCAATGCTGGTCTGACTATACTTACATGTCAGCTTAATGTTCAGGGAATTGTCATTCAAGATATTCAGAAAATCAAGAAGGTCCTGCTCAGTCCCCTGCCATATCATCAGTACATCATCTATATACCGGACCCAGAGCAAGACCTTCTCGATATCAGTAGGATATTTCGGTAATGTTATAGTTTGATAGATCACACTTTTAGGTCCTTGCCAGTACTGAATATGTATTTTATTCATAAATGTATTCATATGTTTTGTTTTGGATGAGGAAAAGAGGGGTGTGCATCTTACTAAAGCGATGTATTCATTAACACTGGGCAAGAATACTCCCATAGAGAATAGTTGACCACACCCACTTGGCTAAGAAGATTACATTGATATGAGGGGAACAGAGGGCCATCTCTCAGGAATGGAGAAGCACAGAAATTCAGTAGAACAGCGGCATTTACACCAGGAGAAAAAAACAACAAAACATATTTGACAAATGACAAGTTCTCCTTAAAATGAAAGGTTATTTTGGCGTCTGTACCTAATGTATACATGTCCGAAACCGAAGCCGATGGCATGTGGCCGATGGCTCACGATCGTTCCAATAACCGCGCCCAGTGCTCACACCACAAGTGACAAAACGCCCATATCTCACACAACGTATAACGGAGACCACCAACAAGTGCGCACACAACATGGCGACCCCGCTGTTGGTATCAGTGGGGTTCTCAGTCTTTGGTCTTCCTCAAGCAACTAATACGGACCATTACACTACTGGTTAATTTCGAGTGATGATCGGCAGATCGCACTTATTTATAAAAATGTATCGAGGCAAACGGTACCGGCGGCGGTGGTGATAATAGTGACAGCAGTGATACTAGTGACAGCAGTGATACTAGTGACAGCTGTAGTGACAACAGTGATACTAGTGACAGCAGTGATACTAGTGACAGCAGTAGATACTAGTGACAGCAGTGATACTAGTGACAGCATGATACTAGTGACAGCATGATACTAGTGACAGCATGTAGTGACAGCAGTGATACTAGTGACAGCAATGATACTAGTGACAGCAGTGATACTAGTGACAGCATGTTAGTGACACAGTGATACTAGTGACAGCAGTGATACTAGTGACAGCAGTGATACTAGTGACAGCTAGTGACAACTAGTGATACTAGTGACAGCAGTGATACTAGTGACAGCAATGATACTAGTGACAGCAGTGATACTAGTGACAGCTATAGTGACACAGTGATACTAGTGACAGCAATGATACTAGTGACAGCTGTAGTGACACAGTAGATACTAGTGACAGCAGTGATACTAGTGACAGCATGTATAGTGACAAGCAGTGATACTAGTGACAGCTGTAGTGACAACAGGATACTAGTGACAGCAGTGATACTAGTGACAGCAGTGATACTAGTGACAGCGTGTATAGTGACACATGATACTAGTGACAGCAATGATACTAGTGACAGCAGTGATACTAGTGACAGCAATGATACTAGTGACAGCAGAGATACTAGTGACAGCAGTGATACTAGTGACAGCAGTAGTGACAGCAGTGATACTAGTGACAGCAATGATACTAGTGACAGCAGTGATACTAGTGACAGCAGTGGTACACAATGGGGAGAGACAATTGACACATGTTGTGCGCAGTGGACACGGATCTGTGCCGGGACGTGACAGCATGAACTAGTGACAGCTGTAGTGACGCAGATATAGTGACGCAGGATACTAGTGACGCAGTGTGACAGCAGATATGTGACGCATGAACAGGACAGTGAACTGTGACAGCATGATCTAGTGACAGCATTGACACGATCTAGTGCAGCAGTGTGACAGCGGTACTAGTGACGCATGGGACAGCTGTAGTGACGCAGGGTGACAGCATGGTGACAGCAGGATACAGTGCGCAGATCTATGACGCAGGTGACAGCATGATCTTGGAGTGTGACAGCATGACTAGTGACGCGTGTGACAGCAGATCTAGTGACGCAATCTAGTGAGCAGTGGTGCGCGGATCTAGTGACGTGTGGTGGCGGTGAAGGATCTAGTGAGCAGAGTCAGTGACGCAGTGTGACGCGTGACAGTGACAGCAGTGATCTAGTGACGCATGGTGACACATGATCTAGTGACACGGACAGTGCAGTGAGTGACACATGATCTATGACAGCAGTGCAGCTGTAGTGACACATGATACTATGACAGCAGTGTGACAGCAGATATAGGACAGCAGTGTGACAGCAGATATAGTGACAGCTGTATGACAAGCAGAGATACTATGACAGCATGATACGGACAGCAGATACTAGTGAAGCAGATCTAGGACAGCAGGATACTAGTGACAGCAGTACTTGACAGCAGATTCCAGACAGCAGGATATAGTGACAGCAGATATAGTGAAGCAGTATAGTGACAGAGTAGTGACAGGTAGTGCAGATAGTGCAGAGAACTAGTGACAGCAGATATAGTGACAGAATGTTACTAGTGACAGCTGTAGTGACAGAGATATAGTGACAGCTGTAGTGACAGCAGGATACAGTAGGAGATCTGAAGCATGATACTATGACAGCATGTACAGACAGCAGGAACTAGTGACAGCAGAGTAAGCAGTGATCTAGTACACATGGTGACAGCAGTACAGTGAGCAGGATATAGTGACAGATGATACGTGACAGCAGTGATACTAGTGCAGCGTAGTCACATGATACAGTGACAGCTCGAAGCATGATCTAGTGAAGCTGTTGTGACGCAGATATGACAGCATATAGGACGCATGATATATGACAGCATGATACTAGTGACAGCAATGATACTGTGACAGCATATGACAGCATGATACTGACAGCATGATCTGACAGCAGGAACTAGTGACAGCAAGATATGGTGACAGCAGTGATACTAGTGACAGCAGTGAACAGTGAGTACAGCAGTGATCCTAGTGACAGCAGTGATACTAGCGGATCTGTGACGCAGTGGTGACAGCAGTGATCTAGTGACGGCGTAGTGACAGCAGTGATACTAGTGACAGCAGTGACTATGACGCAGTGTGACAGCAGTGATCTGACGCAGTGGACAGCAGTGATGTGACAGCAGTGATACTAGTGACGGCAGTGGTGACAGCAGTGATACTAGTGACAGCAGTGGTGACAGCAGTGATCCTAGTGACGCAGTGGTGACAGCAGTGATGACAGCAGAATGCTGTGACATGATGTGACTTACAGGAGGAACTGTGACGCATTGCGCAGTGCCTGATAGTGCAGAGTGTAGCGATGAACATGGAAGCAGTCTAGGAGGTGTGCAGCGAGTGAGCTGGGACACTGTATAGACGCAGGGCACTGTACTAGTGCGAGTGCGGATGTGCCAGTGACAGAGACAGTACAGTGACGCAGATCTGTGCAGCAGGTGCGCAGATAGGCAGTTAGCGTAGGACTGTGACGCATGGTGACGCATGATAGTGACGCAGTGTGCGCAGGATATGACGAGTGCAGCTTTTGACGCAGTGGGACAGAGATCTGTGACGCGTGAAGTATATAGTCGCAGTGGACAGCAGACTTGACGCTTGTGACAGCAGGTCTAGTGACAGCAATAAGTGGCATCTAGTGACGCAGTGAATAGACGCATGAAGCGATCTAGAGCGTGCAGCAGTCTAGTGAAGCAGTTGAAGCGGATTGTGACGGTCGAACTGCAGCGTGTGACAGTGGACGCATGATAATGACGCTATGTGAGCGGACGCATGATATATGACAGCTGTAGTACACGGATACTATGACAGCAGTGTACGCATGTCTAGTGACATGTGACGCAGTGCAGCGTAGTGACGAGATACGTGACGCTGTAGTGCAGCATGATCTGTGAGCGGTGGTACGGTGACGCAGTGATACAGGAAGTAGTGACAGCTCAGCATGTGACAGCAGATCCTAGTGACAGCATGTGACAGAGTGATGAGTCTATGAAGAGATCTTGACGCGTGTGAGAGGATCATGCAGGGACAGAGACTGGAAGCGACTATCGCGTGGAGCAGGATCTAGTGACAGAGTGGTGACAGCAGTGGTGAGAGTAGTGGTGACAGCAGTGTGACAGCAGTGGTGAGGTAGTGGTGACAGCAGTGTTCCTAGTGACATCAGTAGTGACAGCGGTGGTGACGCGTAGTGACAGCAGTGGTGACAGCAGTGTTCCTAGTGACAGCAGTGGTGACAGCAGTGGTGAGAGTAGTGGTGACAGCAGAGATCCTAGTGACAGCAGTGGTGACAGCAGTGATCCTAGTGACAGCTGTAGTGACAGCAGTGATACTAGTGACGCAGTGGTGACAGCAGAGATCCTAGTAACAGCAGTGATCCTAGTGACAGCAGTAGTGACAGCAGAGACCTAGTGACAGCGGTGGTGACAGCAGTGTGGACAGCAGTTGGTGACAGCAGTGGTGACAGCAGTGTTCTAGTGACAGCAGTGGTGACAGCAGTGGTGAAGTATGGTGACAGCAGTAGTGACAGCAGTGGTGGAGTAGTGGTGACAGCAGTGTTCCTAGTGACATCAGTAGTGACAGCGTGGTACAGCAGTAGTGACAGCAGTGGTGACAGCAGTGGTGACAGCAGAGATCTAGTAACAGCAGTGATCCTAGTGACAGCAGTAGTGACAGCAGAGATCCTAGTGACAGCGGTGGTGACAGCAGTAGTGACAGCAGTGGTGACAGCAGTGTTAGTGACAGCAGTGTCGTGACAGCAGTGATCTAGTGACAGCAGTGGTGAGCAGTATTGTGACAGCAGTAGTGACAGCAGTGATAGAGTAGTGGTGACAGCAGTGTCCTAGTGACTCAGTAGTGACAGCAGTGTAGTGACAGCAGTAGTGACAGCAGTGGTGACAGCAGTGGTGACAGCAGTGATAGGAGCAGTGGTGACAGCAGTGATCTGTGACAGCAGTGAGTATGTGACAGCAGTGTCCTAGTGACATCAGTAGTGACAGCGGATTGTGACGCAGTAGTGACAGCAGTTAGTGACAGCAGTGGTGACAGCAGTGATCTAGTGACAGCAGTGGTGACAGCAGTGTGACTAGTGACAGCAGTGAGTGACAGCAGTGATGGATAGTGGTGACAGCAGTGATCCTAGTGACAGCAGTAGTGACAGCAGTGATCTAGTGACAGCAGTAGTGACAGCAGTGTAGTGACAGCAGTGGTGACAGCAGTGATCCTAGTGACAGCAGTGGTACAGCAGTGATCCTAGTGACGGCAGTGGTGACAGCAGTGATTGTGACGCAGTGGTGACAGCAGTGATCTAGTGACAGCAGTGGTGACAGCAGGATCCTAGTGACAGCAGTGGTGACAGCAGTGATCCTAGTGACAGCAGTGTGACAGCAGTGGTGAGAGTAGTTGACAGCAGTGTTCTAGTGACAGCATGTTAGTGACAGCGTGGTGACAGCAGTGATCTAGTGACGCAGTGTGACAGCAGTGATCTAGTGACAGGCAGTGTGACAGCAGTGATCCTAGTGACAGCAGTGGTGACAGCAGAATCTAGTGACAGCAGTGAGTGACAGCAGTGATCCTAGTGACAGCAGTGGTGACAGCAGTGGTGAGAGTATGGTGACAGCAGTGTTCCTAGTGACATCAGTAGTGACAGCGTGTGACAGCGTAGTGACAGCAGTGGTGACAGCAGTGATACTAGTGCAGTGTTGAGGTATGGTGACAGCAGTGATCCTAGTGACAGCTGTGGTGACAGCAGTGATCTAGTGACAGCATGTACGGAGTGGTGACAGCAGTGATCTAGTGACAGTAGTGGTGACAGCAGTGATACTAGTGACAGCAGTAGGTGACAGCAGTGGTGACAGCCAGACAGCCATCAGCAATAAGAAGCAGTGAGTGAAACAGTTGCGTGACGGTCAGAGCGGCAGTGTCAGCAGCTGGAGCACGGTGCCCCCACAGATAGACAGCATCGTGACGCAGTTCGTACAGCCGGTAAGCTCTGTGCACACCGTGTGACACTTCGGACCCACCTGTGACAGCAGTGCCTAGACAGCATGTACGCTGCTCCTAGTTCCGCGTGATATCAACGGTAAGTGACGGTCCTCGCTCACCGCATGTCCTAGTGACACAGGGGTACCAGTGCCGCTCGCACGTGCGGTAAACACCCTTACCCCCGTCATCACAGGGCTGGCCGCAATTTCCATGACAGCAGTGCGGACAGCTAGTGGCTAGACAGCATGTCTATGAGCGTGGAAGCAGTGTCAGTACGATAGTGCAGCAGTGACCGTGCGCAGTGTACTAGCGGTGACGCATAATGACAGCAGGAAGTCCTGCAGTCTGGAGAAGCACGGCCATATCGTGACACAGTCCGCTTGCTACATCCGAGCAGAGGGGAGAGGAAGGGGATTGTCAGTGTGCTCACAGCCGTGTATGTGTACAGTCAGTGTGCTCACAGCCGTGTCTGTGTACAGTCAGTGTGCTCACAGCCGTGTCTGTGTACAGTCAGTGTGCTCACAGCTGTGTCTGTGTACAGTCAGTGTGCTCACAGCTGTGTCTGTGTACAGTCAGTGTGCTCACAGCTGTGTCTGTGTACAGTCAGTGTGCTCACAGCTGTGTATGTGTACAGTCAGTGTGCTCACAGCTGTGTATGTATATATAGCCCTAGTGTATATACAGAGCAGATATAGACCTACTACAGTCATGGCCAAAAGTTTTGAGAATGACACAATATTATATTTTCACATGATCTGCTGGCCTCTGGTTTTTATGTGTGTTTGACAGATGTTTTTATCACAGACAGAAATATAATAATTGCAAACATATGAGTAACAAAAGCTTATATTGACAGTTAGAATGAGTTAATGCAGCAAGTCAATATTTGCAGTGTTGACCCTTCTTCTTCAGGACCTCTGCAATTCTCCCTGGCATGCTCTCAATCAACTTCTGGACCAAATCCTGACTGATACAGTCCATTCTTGCACAATCAATGCTTTCATTTTGTCAGAATTTTTAGGTTTTTGTTTGTCCACCCGTCTCTTGATGATTGACCACAAGTTCTCAATGGGATTAAGATCTGGGGAGTTTCCAGGCCATGGACCCAAAATCTCTATGTTTTGTTCCCTGAGCCATTTAGTTATCACCTTTGCTTTATGGCAAGGTGCTCCATCATGCTGGAAAAGCCATTGTTGATCTCCAAACTGCTCTTGGAGGGTTGGGAGAAGTTGCTCTTGGAGGACATTCTGGTACCATTCTTTATTCATGGCTGTGTTTTTAGGCAAGACAGTGAGAGAGCCGATTCCCTTGGCTGAGAAGCAACCCTACACATGAATGGTTTCAGGATGCTTAACAGTTGGCATGAGACAAGACTGGTGGTAGCGCTCACCTTGTCTTCTCCGAATGAGGCGTTATCCTGATGTCCCAAACAATCGAAAAGGGGATTCATCAGAGAAAATAACTTTACCCCAGTCCTCAGCAGTCCACTGCCTGTACCTTTTGCAGAATATCAGTCTGTCCATGATGGTTTTTCTGGAGAGAAGTGGCTTCTTTGCTGCCCTCCTTGAGACCAGGCCTTGCTCCAAGAGTCTTCGCCTCACAGTGCGTGCAGATGCACTCACACCTGCCTGCTGCCATTCCTGAGCAAGCTCTGCACTGCTGGTAGCCCGATCCCGCAGCTGAAACACTTTTAAGAGACGGTCCTGACGCTTGCTGGTCTTTCTTGGGCACCTGGAGCCTTTTTGGCAACAATGGAACCTCTCTCTTGAAGTTCTTGATGATGCGATAGATTGTTGACTGAGGTGCAATCTTTCTAGCTGCGATACTCTTCCCTGTTAGGCCATTTTTGTGCATTGCAATGATGACTGCACGTGTTTCTTTAGAGATAACCATGGTTAACAGAAGAGAAACAATGATGCCAAGCACCAGCCTCCTTTTAAAGTGTCAGTGGTGTCATTGTTACTTAATCATGACAGATTGATCTCCAGCCATGTCCTCATCAACACCCACACCTGTGTTAATGGAGCAATCACTGAAAAGAGGTTAGCTAGTCCTTTTAAGGCAGGGCTGCAATGATGTTGAAATGTGTTTTGGGGGATAAAGTTCATTTTCTAGCAAATATTGACTTTGCAAGTAATTGCTGTTAAGCTGATCACTCTTTATAACATTCTGGAGTATATGCAAATTGCCATTAGAAAAAGTGAAGCAGTAGACTGTAAAAATTAATATTTGTGTCATTCTCAAAACTTTTGGCCATGACTGTATATACAGAGCAGATATATCCTAGTGTATACAGAGCAGATATAGCCCTATTATATACAGAGCAGATATAGCCCTACTATATACAGAGCAGATATAGCCCTGGTATATGCAGAGAAGATATACCCCTGGTATATACAGAGCAGATATAGCCTTAGTGTATGCAGAGCAGATATAGCCCTAGTGTATATACAGAGCAGATATAGCCCTAGTGTATATACAGAGCAGATATATCCCTACTGTATACTGAGCAGATATAGCCCTATTATATACAGAGCAGATATAGCCCTACTATATACAGAGCAGATATAGCCCTGGTATATGCAGAGAAGATATAGCCCTGGTATATACAGAGCAGATATAGCCTTAGTGTATGCAGAGCAGATATAGCCCTAGTGTTATACAGAGCAGATATAGCCCTAGTGTATATACAGAGCAGATATAGCCCTACTATATACAGAGCAGATATAGCCCTATTATATACAGAGCAGATATAGCCCTAGTATATACAGAGCAGATATAGCCCTAGTGTATATACAGAGCAGATATAGCCCTGGTATATACAGAGCAGATATAGCCCTGGTATATACAGAGCAGATATAGCCCTACTATATACAGAGCAGATATAGCCCTAGTATATACAGAGCAGATATAGCCCTAGTATATACAGAGCAGATATAGCCTTAGTATATACAGAACAGATATAGCCCTACTATATACAGAGCAGATATAGCCCTATTATATACAGAGCAGATATAGCCTAGTATATACAGAGCAGATATAGCCCTAGTGTATATACAGAGCAGATATAGCCCTGGTATATACAGAGCAGATATAGCCCTGGTATATACAGAGCAGATATAGCCCTATTATATACAGAGCAGATATAGCCCTAATGTATATACAGAGCAGATATAGCCCTAGTATATACAGAGCAGATATAGTCCTAGTATATACAGAGCAGATATAGTCCTATGTTGTGAATGGGTTTGAGATGAGTTCTGAGCAGAGGCTCCCTCTGGTGGTTACAAGCGGTGCTAGTGAAGATTGTGAGGACTGGGAATCAGGTGTGACTGACTGGTCTTATATAAGGGAGTCATTTTCCCATCAGGGTTGCCGGTGATCAATTGTTCTGGTCTGAATCCTTCATTCCAGTTTCCCTTGTAGCCTGCTGTGTCGTTTCTGCATCTCCTGCTTACAGATAAGACTTTTGCTTCTTTTGTTTTTGTGCTATATTTTTGCATTTTGTCCTGTACTTCTTTGGGGGTCTTCAGGGTCCCCTCCGGGGGCTTTTGCCCTCTCAGTTTAGTTCAGCCACTGAGTTTTGTTCTTTTGCTTTTTCCAGTTTTTTCAGTGGCTGCTGTTTTTATTTTGTTACACCAGAGAACTAATTTAGGTGGTAGAGGTCGTGTGATCTCAGGTGATTTTGAAATTAGTAGAGTTGGTGCTTTTCAGGGTTTTCTGGGATTGCAGTAAGTACCCTTCCTGTCCTTTTCTATTTAGATAGTTTGGGCCCCAGCGTTTGCTCATTCTATTTTCTTTCTGTGTCAGTATTTCCTCTTGTCTAACCGCCATTACATGTTTGGGGGCTTTCTGTTATCTTTGGGGTTCTGCTACGGGGCAGATAGCTTTCCTATTTCTGTCTTTAGGTGTAGTTAGTTTCTCAGGCTGTGACGAGGGTCTAGGACCAACGTAGGAACGCTCCACGGCTGCCTCTATTGTGGTGGTTAGTCAGGGTACTGCAATCTCATAGATTCCAACTGCTCTGGTGTATTGCCTTTTTACCTGCACTCCTCAGCTACCGAAACATAACAGTATCACCGGACTAAAAATTGAAATTGTATGGTACTCACAGAAGGAAAAAAATATTGTGAAAGAAAAAAAGTTGTCAGAGTTGTCAGAGATATTTTTCTGTTTGTTCCATTTTTTTTTTTTTTTTTCCCTCTGTATCTCTGGGTGCTGGGGAGGATCTTTTCTCCCAATGGAGTTTGCACAGTTGTCTGGCCGTGTGGATCAGCTTGCCACTGAGGTTCAGAGTATTGCTGCATATCTTGCTAGGTTGCCTGTTGTGGAACCTAGGATTCCCATGCCAGATTTGTTTTTAGGGGATCGAGCTAAGTTTCAGAATTTCAAAAATAATTGTAAATTGTTTTTTGCCTTAAAATCTAAGTCCTCAGGAAACGCAGCGCAGCAGGTTCAAATTATCATCTCTCTCCTGCGCGCGATCCTCAGGATTGGGCTTTTTCCTGATACCTGGGGATCCTGTTTTGAGTGATGTTGATGCGTTTTTTCAGGCTTTGGTGTTATTGTACGATGAGCCTAATGTCACTGATCAAGCTGAAAAAACCTTGTTGGCATTAAATCAGGGCTTGATGACGCTGAGTTATACTGTCAGAGATTCCGAAGGTGGGCAGTCCTGACCAAATGGAATGACGACGCTTTGGCGGCCCTTTTCCGGAAGGGTCTGTCGGTAATGTAAAGGATGTTATGGTGGATTCCTGTCCCCTCTGGTCTCAATGATTCTATGTCATTAGCGATTCAAATTGACAGACGTTTGCGTGAGCGGAGAAGTATGCGTGGAATGGTGTTGCCTTGTGAACCAGCTTCTGAACCCATGCAGTGTGATAGAGTGGTGTCTGGGGCACAGCGTCATGAGTTTTGAATGCACAATGAGTTATGTTTCTACTGTGGTGATGCCTCTCATGCTATTTCAGTCTGCCCTAAGCGGGGAAGACGTTTTGCACGCTCAGTTGTCTTGGGTAGTGTTCAGACTAAGTTTTTATTAACTGTCACTCTGATATGCTCTCTGTCCTCATTTTCTGCTCAGGCTTTCGTTGATTCTGGAGCAGCTATTAACCTGATGGATTATGATTTTGCTAAACGTTGTGGGTTTCCCTTGATACCCCTACAGAAGTCTATTCCCCTACTGGGGATCGATTCTACCCCTTTGGCTGAGAATAAACCCCAGTTTTCTACTCAGGTGATAATGAGGGTTGAACCTGATCACCAGGAGTGCTGCAAATTTTTGGTTCTATATAATCTGCATGACATTATCGTGCTGGGTTTTCCCTTGGTTACAGTCTCATAATCCTGTTTTGGATTGGAAATCTGTGTCTGTAACCAGTTGGGGCTGCCAATGTGTTAATACTAACACTCCTGTTTTTTCTGCCTCCCCTCAGGCTCAGGATGTTCCTGACTTTTTGTTTGATTTTTCTGATGTGTTTAGCGAAAGTAAATCTGCATCCTTGCCTCCCATAGGAGCTATGACTGCGCTATTGAATTAGTGCCGGGTAGTAAATTCCCTAAAGGTCGCCTTTTTAACTTGTCTGTACCTGAACATGACGCTATGCGGTCTTATATCAAGGAATCATTGGAGAAGGGTCATATCAGACCATCCTCTTCACCCTTAGGTGCCGGTTTTTTCTTTGTGGCCAAAAAAGATGGTTCATTAAGGCCGTGTATTGATTATCGTCTCTTGAACAATATTACTGTGAAATATCAATACCCGTTACCCTTGATTTCTGACCTGTTTTCCAGGGTGAAAAACGCTACTTGGTTTACCAAGCTTGACCTCAGGGGGCGTATAACCTTATTCGCATTAAGCACGGGGATGAATGGAAGACGGCATTCAATACCCCTGAAGGGCATTTTGAGTACCTAGTGATGCCCTTTGGGCTCACTAATGCTCCTTCCGTCTTCCAGTCCTTCATGAATGACATTTTCAGGATTTTGTGGACAAATTTCTGATTGTTTATTTGGATGATATCTTGATTTTTTCTAATGACTGGGACTCTCATGTGAAACATGTTCGAACTGTATTCCAGATTTTGAGAGAGAATGCTCTGTATGTGAAGGGATCAAAGTGTCTTTTTGGCGTACAGAGATCTCATTTCTGGGATTCATTTTGTCCCCATCTGTTATTGAAATGGACCCGGTCAAGGTTCAGGCCATCTGTGATTGGGTCCAACCTACTTCATTAAAGGCTCTTCAGAGATTTTTGGGTTTTGCCAATTTTATCGTAAATTTATTGGTAATTTCTCGGTTATTGTTAAACCATTAACTGATTTGACCAGAAAGGGTTCTGATGTGGTGAATTGGCCTCCTGAGGCAGTCTCTGCATTTCAGGAACTTAAGCAGAGATTCACTTCTGCTCCTGTTCTACGGCAGCCTGATGTTTCTCTGCCATTTCAGGTGGAGGTTGATGCCTCTGAAATTGGGGCAGGTGCCGTTTTGTCCCAAAAAGATCCAGAGACCTCTAAAAGTAACCCTTGTGCCTTTTTCTCTCGAAAATTTTCTCCTACTGAACGTAATTATGACGTAGGTAATCGGGAGTTATTGGCCATGAAGTGGGCTTTTGAAGAGTGGAGACATTGGCTGGAGGGAGCCAAACATCAGGTGGTGGTCCTTACGGACCATAAGAATCTGGTCTATCTGGAATCTGCCAAGCGACTCAATCCTAGACAGGCCAGGTGGGCCTTGTTTTTCACACGTTTTAATTTTGTGGTTTCCTTTCTTCCTGGCACTAAGAATGTTAAGGCGGATGCCCTCTCGAGGAGTTTCCTTGCGGACTCTCCTGAGTTATCTGATCCTTCTGTTATTTTGAAAGAGGGTGTAGTTCTTTCCGCCATCTCGCCCAATTTGAGACTTGCTCTGGAGGGGTGTCAGGAGGATAGGCCCGAGCGCTGCCCTGTTGGAAAATTGTTTGTCCCGGACCAATGGAAAAAGAGTGTGATGTCTGAGATTCATTGTTCCGCATTGGCTGGGCATCCCGGAATTTTTGGTACCAGAGACTTGGTTAGTCGGTCCTTTTGGTGGCCTACCTTGTCTCATGATGTCAGGGAATTTGTGCAGTCCTGCGGGACTTGCTCTCGCTCCAAGCCTTGCTCTCGCTCTAGTGGTTTGTTGATGCCATTGCCTGTGCCCAAGAGACCATGGACCCATATCTCTATGGATTTCATTTCCGATCTTCCTGTTTCTCAGAGAATGACCACCATCTGGTAATTTGTGATAGGTTTTCCAAAATGATACATCTTGTGCCATTACCTAAGTTGCCTTCCTCCTCTGAATTGGTGCCGTTGTTCCTTCAGCACGTGGTTCGTTTACACGGCATTCCTGAGAACATTGTGTCTGACAGAGGAGTCCAGTTTGTTTCCAAATTTTGGAGTACTTTTTGTTCTAAACTGGGTGTTCAATTGTCTTTCTCCTCGGCATTTCATCCTCAGACCAATGGTCAAACTGAGAGAACAAACCAGACATTGGAGACTTATCTAAGATGCTTTGTGTCTGCTGATCAGGATGACTGGGTCTCTTTTTTGCCTTTGGCTGAGTTTGCTCTTAATAATAGGGCTAGCTCTGCCACTTTGATGTCTCCGTTTTTCTGTAATTCTGGGTTTCACCCTCGATTTTCTTCAGGACAGACGGAGGCTTCTGTCTGTCCAGGTGTTGACTCTGTTGTGGAGCGTATGCAACAGATTTGGGACCAGGTAGTGGAGAGGTTGTCCCTCTCTCAGGAGAAGGCCCAGCGGTTTGCTAACCGGCATAGGACTGATGGTCCTCGGTTTAAAGTGGGGGACTTGGTCTGGTTGTCCTCAAAGAATATTCCTATGAGAGTAGCATCTCCTAAATTTAAGCCTAGGTTCATTGGACCTTATAAGATCATGGAGATTATTAATCCTGTTTCTTTTCGTTTGCTTCTTCCAGGGACATTTAAGATCCATAACGTGTTCCACAAGTCCTTGTTGAAGAGGTTTGTTGAGCCAGTGGTTCCTGCTGCTGTGCCTCCTGACCCTGTTTTGGTTGAGGGCAATCTGGAGTATGTGGTTGAGAAAATATTGGATTCTCGTTTTTCTAGACGGAAACTCCAGTATTTGGTTAAATGGAGAGGTTATGGTCAGGAAGACAATTCTTGGGTGTTTGCTTCGGACATCCATGCTAGGAGACTTATCCGTGCGTATCATAGAACTCATCCTGACCGACCTGGTTGCTCAAATGAGGGTTCGGTGACCCCTCCTCAAGGGGGGGGTACTGTTGTGAATGGGTTTGAGATGAGTTCTGACCAGAGGCTCCCTCTGGTGGTTACAAGCGGTGCTAGTGAAGATTGTGAGGACTGGGAATCAGGTGTGACTGACTGGTCTTATATAAGGGAGTCATTTTCCCATCAGGTTGCCGGTGATCAATTGTTCTGGTCTGAATCCTTCATTCCAGTTTCCCTTGTAGCCTGCTGTGTCGTGTCTGCATCTCCTGCTTACAGATAAGACTTTTGCTTCTTTTGTGTTTGTGCTATATTTTTGCATTTTGTCCTGCACTTCTTTGGGGCCTTCAGGGTCCCCTCCGGGGCTTGCCCTCTCAGTTTAGTTCAGCCACTGAGTTTTGTTCTTTTGCTTTTTCCAGTTTTTTCAGTGGCTGCTGTTTTGATTTTGTTACACCAGAGAACTAATTTAGGTGGTAGAGGTCGTGTGATCTCAGGTGATTTTGAAATTAGTAGAGTTGGTGCTTTTCAGGGTTTTCTGGGATTGCAGTAAGTACCCTTCCTATCCTTTTCTATTTAGATAGTTTGGGCCCCAGCGTTTGCTCATACTATTTTCTTTCTGTGTCAGTATTTCCTCTTGTCTAACCGCCATTACATGTTTGGGGGCTTTCTGTTATCTTTGGGGTTCTGCTCCGGGGCAGATAGCTTTCCTATTTCTATCTTTAGGTGTAGTTAGTTTCTCAGGCTGTGACGAGGCGTCTAGGACCAACGTAGGAACGCTCCACTGCTGCCTCTAGTTGTGGTGGTTAGTCAGGGTACTGCAATCTCATAGATTCCAACTGCTCTGGTGTATTGCCTTTTTTACCTGCACTCCTCAGCTACCGAAACATAACAGTCCTAGTATATACAGAGCAGATATAGTCCTAGTATATACAGAGCAGATATAGCCCTAGTGTATATACAGAGCAGATATAGCCCTAGTGTATATACAGAGCAGATATAGCCCTAGTATATACAGAGCAGATATAGTCCTAGTATATACAGAGCAGATATAGTCCTAGTATATACAGAGCAGATATAGCCCTAGTGTATACAGAGCAGATATAGCCCTAGTGTATATACAGAGCAGATATAGCCCTAGTGTATATACAGAGCAGATATAGCCCTAGTATATACAGAGCAGATATAGTCCTAGTATATACAGAGCAGATATAGCCCTGGTATATGCAGAGAAGATATAGCCCTGGTATATACAGAGCAGATATAGCCCTAGTGTATGCAGAGCAGATATAGCCCTAGTGTATATACAGAGCAGATATAGCCCTAGTGTATATACAGAGCAGATATAGCCCTAGTATATACAGAGCAGATATAGCCCTAGTATATACAGAGCAGATATAGCCTTAGTATATACAGAACAGATATAGCCCTACTATATACAGAGCAGATATAGCCCTAGTATATACAGAGCAGATATAGCCCTACTATATACAGAGCAGATATAGCCCTACTATATACAGAGCAGATATATCCCTAGTGTATATACAGAGCAGATATAGCCCTACTATATACAGAGCAGATATAGCCACTATATACAGAGCAATATAGCCTATATAACAGAGCAGATATAGCCTTATATATACAGAGCAGATATAGCCCTACTATATACAGAGCAGATATAGCCCTACTATATACAGAGCAGATATAGCCCTACTATATACAGAGCAGATATAGCCCTATTATATACAGAGCAGATATAGCCCTATTATATACAGAGCAGATATAGCCCTAGTATATACAGAGCAGATATAGCCCTACTATATACAGAGCAGATATAGCCCTACTATATACAGAGCAGATATAGCCCTATTATATACAGAGCAGATATAGCCCTAGTATATACAGAGCAGATATAGCCCTACTATATACAGAGCAGATATAGCATGTCCATCTTGAACTGTCCTCCTACCTCTCCTCCTGCTCCCTCTTTGACCGCTTACAATCAGGCTTCCGACTGCATCACTCAACTGAAACTGCCCTAACTAAAGTCACCAACGACCTACTAACCGCCAAGAGCAAGCGTCATTACTCTGTCCTCCTTCTCCTGGACCTGTCTTCTGCCTTCGACACTGTGGACCATTCCCTCCTGTTACAGATCCTCTCATCTCTTGGCATCACAGGCTTGGCCCTATCCTGGATCTCATCATATCTAACAAACCGAACTTTCAGTGTCTCCCTCTCCCACACCACCTCCTCACCTCGCCCCCTGTCTGTCGGTGTTCCCCAAGGCTCAGTTCTTGGACCCCTACTCTTCTCCATCTACACCCTCGGCCTGGGACAGCTCATAGAATCCCATGGTCTTCAGTATCATCTCTACGCCGACGACACGCAGATCTACCTATCTGGACCTGACCTCACCTCCTTACTGACCAAAATCCCACAATGTCTGTCTGCTATTTCTGCTTTCTTCTCTGCTCGCTTTCTAAAACTGAACATGGACAAAACAGAATTTATCATCTTTCCCCCATCTCACTCTAACCCCTCCACCAGACCTGTCCATTAACATCAATGGCTGCTCACTTTCCCCAGTCCCGCACGCTCGGTGCCTCGGAGTGATCCTCGACTCTGCCCTTTCTTTCAAGCCACATGTCCAAACCCTAGCCTCCTCCTGCCGTCTCAAACTCAAAAATATTTCCCGGATCCGTGCATTCCTTGACCATGAAAGTACAAAAACACTAGTGCATGCCCTCATCATCTCCCGCCTCGACTACTGCAACCTCCTACTCTCTGACCTCCCCTCTAGCACTCTGGCACTACTCCAATCCATCCTGCACTCTGCTGCCTGACTAATACACCTGTCTCCCCATTATTCCCCAGCCTCTCCTCTCTGCCAAGCCCTTCATTGGCTTCCTATCGCTCAGAGGCTCCAGTTCAAAACCCTAACCATGACCTACAAAGCCATCCACAATCTGTCTCCTCCATACATCTGTGACATGGTCTCCCGGTACATACCCACACGCAACCTTCGATCCTCTCAAGATCTCCTCCTCCACTCCCCTCTTATCTCTTCTTCCCACAACCGCATACAAAGCTTCTCCCGTGCCTCTCCCATACTCTGGAACTCTCTACCCCAACACATCAGACTCGCGCCTACCATGGAAACCTTCAAAAAGAACCTGAAGACCCACCTGTTCCGACAAGCCTACAACCTGCAGTGAACCACCGCACGATCAGCTCTACCCTCTCCTAGTGTATCCTCACCCATCCCTGTAGACTGTGAGCCCTTGCGGGCAGGGTCCTCTCTCCTCTGTACTTTGTGTGCCTTGTATTGCTCATGTTTACTGTACTTGTCTATATTTGCCCCTCTTCACATGTAAAGCGCCATGGAATAAATGGCGCTATAAAAATCTATAATAATAATAATATAGCCCTACTATATACAGAGCAGATATAGCCCTATTATATACAGAGCAGATATAGCCCTAGTGTATATACAGAGCAGATATAGCCCTACTATATACAGAGCAGATATAGTCCTAGTATATACAGAGCAGTGATGTAGGAGTGACACAGTAATGATCTTGTGGTTATTGCAGTGACACAGTAATGATGTAGTGTCGGTACATTGTGACATATATTGTAGTGGTGACATACACGTATTGCAGTACAGCATTGTATAACTACATTTTTCCTGGGAAAGGGATGATAAGATCCAGGCTTAGAGCATTCTGTAGGTTACATAATCTGCATTGTAGCAGAGGAGAATTTACTGTATGTAATATGGCCGATCCTCTCACATATTTCTCATGGATCCTTGTATCAGATGAGGGAATATTTGTAAACATTGGTTACAAGTCTATAAATATAATTCACTGAAAGAAAAGGAAATAAATCCAAAAAGCAGCCAATATCTGGTCACAATACTAATGACTGCAGGATGCAGCAGGCTCCATGATAAAGTAAGTGCACCCCACTGCATAAACATCCTGCAAAGATGGGAAAATGCATGAGGCCTAAACTGATATTTAGGAAAACCAGGGTGAAACCTAGAAATATAGCTTATCTATATGACTATATGACCCCTACACATTCTGTGACCCCTACATTTTGATCCCGAGGTCTGCAACCTCAGGGACTGCACTTTTTGTTTGGGTGCATACAGTTTATCCATAGACTATGATAGAGTATAGATCCGTGTTCACATTGCTTGTCTGAGAGTGTGCTGGAGCCTGAGATCAGAGTTTGCTGATCAGATTACTTCTCAGATTTTAACATTTTTCTACTGCTCCCAACTGCTATTGATTTTGGAGCCGAGAAGTGTATGGATGGGAGAAGAAGAGCCATGCTAAGGCGAAAAGAAAACAATATTTTTGCGCAGCTCAGAAGTTACTCCAACCAGCTATGCCAATATGGGCGAAACATGGGTGGGACAGGGGCTACATCCACCCCTCAAATTCATGAAAAGTTACTCATAGCTCACTTTAGAAATGTTCTCTAGTCCTGGGTTGTCCGGCCTTAGGGTACAAGTCTGCAGGCAATCTTGCAATCAGGTGTCGACTAGTCTCCTGCCCTTCTCTTAATTCACTTTTGTTGAGATAAACCAGATGAGCACCTACTCTCAAGGGCAATACAGGAGAATTGTGACAGGGAGCACGTTTCACACTGTCACGATTCATCAGTGTGCAGTCACATAGTTCAACCTTTTCTCACTTGAGAAACTGCAAAAACTCTTACTGTTGCTCTTATTCCTTCTCGTTTCAACTACTTCAACTCTCTACTGATCGGTCTCGACAAACTTTCTCCTTTCCAATTCGTCCTGAATGCAGCAGCCAGGGTCGTATTTCTGTCCAGCCATTACACTGATGCCTCCACCTTGTGCCAGTCATTGCACTGGTTGCCCATCCGTTACAGAATACAATAGAAACTTATCTGTCTCAAGCAGAAAGCTCTCCACAGCTCTACACTATACTATATCTCATCACTCTACCCATGCCCTCCGTTCTGCAACTGACCTAAGACTAGCATCCTCCATAATCTAAATCTCCGTCTCCGAGACTTCTCTCGTGCTGCTCCAGTTTTCTGGAATGCACTACCCCGAATGATCCGACTAATACCTAGCCCTTCCATTTTTAATCCTGCTTTAAAAACACCTCTCTTTAGATTGGCCTATCACCTCAAGTCACTAATCTAACTCTTCCCTATTTCCTCTTCCCCTCCGTTTCCATTTGCTGAGTGCTGATGAAAACCGAAAACGAGTGATACAAATCTTCCTGTCTTTTCTAGGTTTTCAGCAGCTCTTTCCAATACTCCATGATGGCGTCTTCATCCTCATCTAACATAGAGGATGAAAGTCTAAAAGGCTGTGAAATCTACGTGCAACGATTCAACATCCAGCAAATACTGAAGGAATGCATCGTGAACCTGTGCATTGCGAAACCCGACCGCCCCATGAAGTTCCTGAGAGAACATTTCGAGAAATTGGAAAAGGTCAGTAGTCGGGAAGTGATATCTTATGTATTGTCATCATTTGTCAGACTGGAAAAATAAGCGGCCGAAGTCTTAGCCCGTTACATTTTAAGAAACGTTTTCCCAACATCGTGCATTTCGTTTAAAAATTAATATATATTGTCTTAAAGGGGTTTTCCTGATCGATAAAAATCATAGGAAGTAAATGGCTAAAATAACAAAAGCGCCATGGCTTCCTGTCATGTGCCTTCTACCTCATGTGACCACTGCAGCCAGTCTATGGCAGACAGCACAGGTCTACTAAGGCCAGTGATTTGCTGCATTGATTCTGAAGGTAAATGGCACCAGTCTGTTACATTTCCATTCATAAGCGCAGACCATATGGAGCCCAAAGCTACAGCTAACCTTTACATAGATTTTGCTGTTCCTGCTAGAAAATCCCTTTAAGTAATTATGTTTGATTCACATGAAGCGTTTTGGTTCGGGCAGATGATATTGCTTTGGGTCACAACATTTTCTTGCTGAAGATACTTTTCTTGAGTCACATGGTATTTTCTTGCTGAGCTGCTTTCTTGAGCACATGATTTTCTTGCTTGAGCACAAGATAGTTTCTTGCTTGAGCTCTTGCTTGAGCCACATGATAGTTTCTTGCTTGAGCCACAAGATAGTTTCTTGCTTGAGCTTCTTTGCTTGAGCCACATGATAGTTTCTTTCTTGAGCCACAAGATAGTTTCTTGCTTGAGCTGCTTTGCTTGAGCCACATGATAGTTTCTTGCTTGAGCCACAT
This sequence comes from Oophaga sylvatica, assembly GCA_033576555.1. Classification (NCBI taxonomy): domain Eukaryota; kingdom Metazoa; phylum Chordata; class Amphibia; order Anura; family Dendrobatidae; genus Oophaga; species Oophaga sylvatica. The sequence goes on from JARQOD010000007.1 coordinate 121,204,461, forward strand.
GATAGTTTCTTGCTTGAGCTGCTTTGCTTGAGCCACATTATACAGTAGTTTCTTGCTTGAGCCACATGTGTCACGCTGTCTCTGCATAAAGAGGCCGGGGTCTATGCTGACCCTAAGCTGGGGTCCTGACTAATCCCTCTACCTGGAGGTACTGTTGATGGTACAGAGGTCCAGGCCGCCAGCGTAACCCTATCTCCTGTGAATCCCTGACAACTGTAATCTAGTCCTGAGAAGGACCCTGATTACCACCACAGGGAACGGGAAGGTAACTGCCTTACACACAGTATAAGACGAACGAGACAGTACAAGGGGTAAAATAAAAGACACCTTGCATACAAAACAACAACTACAGAGGGAACACCAAATTGTAAGGAGATAAATAATAAAGCGAGGAGAGGAGAAAACCACAACAGGTACTCTTAGCTTTAGACTTCTCAATATGATCCGCTCTGCTGGTCTGCATGAATGCTTTCACCGACACTTCCCTAGCAGACAGGCAGGTATATGAAGAAATCCAATTATCGCAACATTAATTGCAGCTGAGTGAGGCTGGTCTTGTCCAGCACAGAGAGAGGGAGAATTAACTCTCTCACTGCCGAAAAACACCCAGCAGCAGAAACTCAGCTGTGAGAAGTCAGGGTGTGCAATCGCGACGATCTTCGCAGCGACACACCCGTGACAACATGTTAGTTTCTTGCTTGTGTTGCTTTGCTTGAGCCACATTATAGTTTCTTACTTGAGCCACATGATAGTTTCTTACTTGAGCTGCTTTGTTTGAGCCACATTATACAGTAGTTTCTTGCTTGAGCCACATGATAGTTTCTTGTTTGAGCTGCTTTGCTTGAGTCACATTATACAGTAGTTTCTTGCTTGAGTCACTTTTTTCTTGCTTGAGCTGCCCTGATTGAGCCACATGATAGTTTCTTGCTTCAGCTGCTTTGCTTGAGCCCTATGATAGTTTCTTGTTTGAAACACATGTATTTCTGGCTTGAATGCTTTGCTTGAGCCATATGATAGTTTCTTGTTTGAAACACATGATAGTTTCTGGTTTGAGCCACATGATAGTTTCTTGCTTAAGCCACATGATAGTTTCTTGCTTGAACTACTTTGCTTGAGTCACATGATTGTTTCTTGCTTGTGTTGCTTTGCTTAAACCACATTATAAAGTAGTTTTTTGCTTGAGTTGCTTTGATTGAGCCACATGATAGTTTCTTGCTTCAGCTGCTTTGCTTGAGCCACATGATAGTTTCTTGCTTCAGCTGCTTTGCTTGAGCCATATGATAGTTTCTTGTTTGAAACACATGATAGTTTCTGGTTTGAGCCACATGATAGTTTCTTGCTTAAGCCACATGATAGTTTCTTGCTTGAGCTGCTTTGCTTGAGTCACATTATACAGTAGTTTCTTGCTTGAGTCACTTTTTTCTTGCTTGAGCTGCCCTGATTGAGCCACATGATAGTTTCTTGCTTGAGCCGGTTTGCTTGAACCACATGATAGTTTCCTGCTTGTGTTGCTTTGCTTAAACCACATTGTAAAGTAGTTTTTTTGCTTGAGTTGCTTTGATTGAGCCACATGATAGTTTCTTGCTTCAGCTGCTTTGCTTGAGCCACATGATAGTTTCTTGCTTCAGCTGCTTTGCTTGAGCCATATGATAGTTTCTTGTTTGAAACACATGATAGTTTCTGGTTTGAGCCACATGATAGTTTCTTGCTTAAGCCACATGATAGTTTCTTGCTTGAACTGCTTTGCTTGAGTCACATGATAGTTTCTTGCTTGTGTTGCTTTGCTTAAACCACATTATAAAGTAGTTTTTTGCTTGAGTTGCTTTGATTGAGCCACATGATAGTTCTTGCTTCATGCTTTGCTTGAGCACATGATAGTTTCTTGTTTGAACACATGATAGTTTCTGCTTGAACTGCTTTGCTTGAGTCACATGATAGTTTCTTGTTTGAAACACATGATAGTTTCTGGCTTGAACTGCTTTGCTTGAGTCACATGATAGTTTCTTGCTTGTGTTGCTTTGCTTAAACCACATTATAAAGTAGTTTTTTGCTCGAGTTGCTTTGATTGAGCCACGTAATAGTTTCTGGCTTGAGCCACATGATAGTTTCTTGCTTCTGCTGCTTTACTTGAGGCACACAATATTTTGTTCTCCAGATATGTCTAAAGCCAAATTCAGAATTCTCCTGATTTTCCTGTCACTAGAAAGCGCTGCACTGTGAGAACTCTAATGACATTAAGAAATAAGCTATCCTAAAGATCGAACCCACAACAATCAGAAAGTGATGGGATATCCTACTGAGATGAGAAATCCCTTCTTAGCCTTTATTGAGACATCACTGATTTCTTTTCATCAGTGTTTGACCAGTGCGTCTGGGAATGACTCGTAGGCCAAAAAATTTGCCCAGCACACGGATCGCACTCAGATGGCGCGCGAGCGCTGTCCGTGATTTTCACTGACCATAGACTTGCATGGGAGATACTGATCTGTGGTCGGATAAAAAACTGACATGTCTCTGTGATTTTAATGTGGACCTACATGAACAGTCGGCAGATCCAATCCTGGCAAAAGAAGCATTTGTGCATATTTTTTGTATAATTTTTCTTATTTTAAGGCTGTATTTTTTTTCTTCTTTAAAGTTGCGCCTATTGTTGGATCTATTTTTAATTTTTTTTTTTTTATTATATTATTCACCATTGTGTTTTTTTTTTAATCCAGATGTTTGCAACCATTTATTTTTTGTGATCTTTTAAAAAGTCGCTATATTTTTGTACTCCTGTTCTTACCCTGGAATGATTTTTTTTTTTTGTACTGCAAATTTTTTTTGCACAAATGTCAGAGTGACGTGAAAAATTTTAACGGAACTTGCGTCTTTTAGCCTATAGGGGTGCAAAAAACGTACAAAAATAAAAAAAATTAGATTTTTTTTATTTTGCGCAAAATTCATGAATGCACATTTTTAAGAAATTGGTGCAAAAAAAAAAAATCCAGTAACGAATGTCTCAAGATTAAGAAAATTCTGATACCATCCAATCTCTAAATTTAAAAAAAAAATTGGGAATTTTCTGTGAAAATTATTGGCTAATATAGTTTACAAAGCACCTGACACCATCTACAGGTTATCTGTGTGTACTGCACCCTGTGGATGTACCGTAGAGAAACATTTCAATTCTGTAGACACAGCCGGAGGTTTTCCCTTTAGTTGCATGTAGTCCCCAAAATATGTTGGTATATTAATTGTTTATCCATTAAACTAGAAAAACCATCTATCCTGTAGTAGAGAAGCTTGAATACTGCAGGGTTTTATGTGGTCAGAATTTGTTGGCTCTATGTAAGCTCTACATGGGCTTTCATGGACAGGCTTTGCTCTAGCTACTTGGACTGTCAGGTCTATGGGGAGCCCTGACCTTCACCCTTTAACCCCTGTTCTGTGATATGGACTTACACAGGGGGCCCCTGGGTTGAGTCCTCAGAGTAGCTGCTGACTGGTGGAGCCGGCTGGCAGGAATGGTCAGATATCTGAACCAGGAGGGAAGACAAGGGACAAAGTGGTGAATTTGAAGAATTGTCAGTAAACTAGGCCAATAATCAAACAGGCTAAGTACAAGCAGAACATCAGGAGTAAACCAGAGCGAGCATTAACTACGGTATATCTGGCAACTCTCAGCAGTAAGCTGGTAGGCTAAGTAGGTGTGGGTGACACTGCAGGTCCCAGCCACTATAGTCTCTGTAGCTGGGCAGAGACTGAACCGATCAGAGCTTCTGGTCCCGATGTCTCCTCCATCCCCAGCGCCACCCACAGAATGAATATGGCGGCGCTTAGGACATCTGGCAACTCTAAGCAGTAAGCTGATAGGCTTAGTAGGGTGTGGCGCTGTCCCATAGACCAAATGAAGGAGCTGATTACTGCACTCATGCTGCCAGGCTAGGTGACATTACAAGTCCCAGCCCCTGTAGTCCCTGTAGCTGTACAGAACCTGAACCGCACAGAGCTTCTGGCCCCGACGTCTCCTCCATTACCAGGGTCACCCAGAGAATGAATATGGTGGTGCCTGGTTTATCTGGCACCTCCCAGCAGTAAGCTGGTAGGCTTAGAAGGGTGTGGAGCTGTCCCATAGACCAAATCAAGGAGCTGATTACTGCACTCATGCTGCCAGGCTGGGTGACACTACAAGTCCCAGCCCCTGTAGTCTCTGTTGCTGGACAGGGCTTGAAGAACTCAGATCTTTTGGCTCCGACGTCTCCTCCATCACTAGCACCACCAAGAGAATGATTATGGTGGTGCCTAGTATATCTGGCACCTCCCAGCAGTAAGCTGGTAGGCTAAGTAGGGTGTGGGTGACACTACAGGTCCCAGTCACTATAGTCTCTGTAGTTGGGCAGAGCCTGAACTGCTCAGAGCTTCTGGCCCCGACGTCTCCTCCATTACCAGGGTCACCCAGAGAATGAATATGGTGGTGCCTGGTTTATCTGGCACCTCCCAGCAGTAAGCTGGTAGCTTAGAAGGGTGTGGCGCTGTCCCATAGACCAAATCAAGGAGCTGATTACTGCACTCATGCTGCCAGACTGGGTGACACTACAAGTCCCAGCCACCCTAGTCCCTGCAGCTGGACAGAGCCTGAACCTCTCAGAGCTTCTGGCCCCGACGTCTCCTCCATTCACCAGCACCACTCAAGGAATGAATATGCAGGAGGAGATGTGGCACTAAATCATTTTCACCTAAGCGAATAACATGGCCTGCACACTTCCCTTTTCGCGTTCTTCCTCTTTTATGTGTTGGAACGATAGCTGGGCGATCTAGTTCTGCATTCTCCAACCAGTGTCAGTCAATGGAGGGCAATGAGACAGAAAGAGGAAGAGAGCAGGGATTCCTGGCAGGGAGAGGTCTAGGTGCGGTCATTCGGTCCATCCATATCGACCTAATTTATCCAGTTATAAGATCAGTACAAATAAGTTTGCTGCCAGTCCCCTCCCAAGTAGCCGCGTCATATAATGATATTATGCTGGATGTCGGGACCTGGCTGCAACGAAATGTGCATGAGAGGAGCCCCTTCCCCCTGATGAGGAGAACCAAGATTCGTTCGGCATGTAGGATGTCAACAGTAAGTGCCCACCTATGAGGTGATGCTTGGGACACAATTATTAGCAGTGACTGTAAGTCATTTTTGTGTTCTTAATTTATTCCTGCTGATCCCCGGAGTATATCGCTTTTTGTTTTTTTAAAATCCGCCATCCGGTTCCAGAGATATAAGCCTTTTTATTTAGCTCTAATTTTTATCGTCTTCACCGAGGAGGTGTGGCTCAGGCATGTGACTAAAGACACGCCCACGAGGATCCTGTTAGCCACGCCTCTTAATAGAAACCATTAAGACTAGCGCTAAATAAAAAGGCCTATAGCTCTGTGCACACGTTAACAATTTGCAGGAGACATTTCTGCACCAAATACGTGTCTTTTAGCAGGAAAAACCTTGTGCAAAATATGAGCATTTTTGCCTATTTTTTGCTGCATTTTTACGTGGTTTGCCTCTTTAAAGGGGTTGTCCTGCATTTTTTTTTTTAGGCATAGGTTACAAATGGAGGCATACTTGGGTGGTTGGCATTGGCTCCAGAAGTAATGACTGCGTTGTCCACATCAGGACCAGTGTGATGGGCTGACTTGAACAACGCGTCATCAGATGTTTCGCCAATAATGGGCTTCATCAGTTCACTGACATCCCGAAAATGCACTCATCATCTTCGACCACTAGTGCAGCCAGTGGGGGTGACAGCACTGAAATATGCCTCTGATTGTTACTTTCTAATAACCCATGCTTAAGAAAAAAGTTTTTAAT